>OX376699.1:5169863-5482230 GCA_947389925.1 Coelopa pilipes
GTTAACGATAAGATTATTAATGATTTTTAGAAGAAATTGAAAAATCACGTGGTCAATGAAAATTTTCAAATTCTAAGAGCTGAAAATATTGAATACAAAATGCTCGAGTCCCAGCACCAGCTTCTCAAACTTCCTTCCTTCCTACCTCTCATTAATTCTGCGCAGGAGCTGCTTCGTTGACAGAAAGAGACATCGAATTATCCTGACGCGGAAAATCCTCGCATATGGGCGCAATTATTGGCCCATTAAAAAAGCGCCGCCTCAGGACGAACCAGGACACACCAGCCACACAAACACACACTCACACATAGTGATGTACGCCACACTTAAATACATGCTCTTGCTCACGCACATGTATCAGGTTACAATTACAAATGTCACAAATGTGGTGGTAATAAATATCCTGGCAGGATATCGGCGGCGACGGCTGTCACGGCAATTGCGATAACAACAACTTCAACCAGGGCAACAACAATAGCAACGGTGACAACCACAACAGCAACAAATACAGTGATAATTCAGTTCAGGTGGAAAACAGAGAGAAACTGGGTGAAAATCCTCTAAAGGAAGGAGGATGGCAAAAACAACTGTAACAACAACACTAGCAACACCTCGACCGGCAATGCGAAATGAAAATATTTTGGAAAAAAGTGTGTGAAGGAAGGAAACCAATGAAAATAAATAAAATAATTGAAAGATAATTTATTGCAAAGGACATCGGGATATTTATTGTGGTGGCTTGAGGGGTGGTGAGGTGGAGGGAGAGGGAGACAGTGGTAGTGGTGGGGGCAGGAGGAAAGAGAAATAGAGAGACAGCTATACAAGAGGCACGTGGGCTGAAATTCGAGCACATCCCTAATTAAGGACCTTCCTCTGACTTTGAGGGGTGTGTTTTTTACCCGTGTGTTTGTTGCAGTTTCTGGTGGTTGTTGTTGGATTTTCCGAGGGATTTTTGTCGGGTTTTCCGAAGGTCTTGATTTTTTGTTGATTTTTGGCCGCCGGGACCAACGAGGGCACCCCAAATTGCCTCGTGTTTTGGTTGATTTTCAATTTGAAAGTTGACACTATTGACGACGTATGGTGAAATAATGGGATTGCCACAACAACAACCAGAATAACAACAACAATGACAATGAGTCTGAAATTTTGAACAAAATGGAAATTACAACATCAACACTAATAAGTCCCGTAGTGTCATCGAGCATTGAGAAAGACATTTGGCCAAATTGAGTCTTGGGTTTCGTCGCTGCCTCAATTAAAAATTGAAGGGAGATCGGCGAGCTAGAGAGGGAGAGAGAAAAGGAGAATGCAATGGAACGAGATTTGACAACCTGTCACTTCACATGCATTCACTTGTCATGCCAGACTCCACTTGACACTTGCTGCCAGGGATCGTGACAGTTTAACTGTCATTAGCGGCCAATCCATCCTAGTCTGAAAGTCATCAGCACTTGATTCGCAACTAAAGTGTCCTATCTCCCTCTAATTCTTACTAATGCTCTCTTTTTCCACATCGTTTACCCTTGTCCCAGCTCAACGAGATCCTCCTTCAGCCATATGTCGAATTTTTACGGTGACGATAAGAGATTAAACAGCCACAAGCGATGGTTAAAGCGCCTTTTCAAGTGCAATGGCTCTGCTTTACATTAAATCTGGATTCCTGTGTTTGTCATTACACAATTGTAATTAAATTTACATAGTATAATTTTGGTATTTGAATTTCTCTCCTATCATGATTGTTAATCAATTTTTATCTCGTTACTTTTGGTCAATATTTTTCTCCATTATTTTTTGTAATTTTTTTATCGAATTTATTTTTGAAACATTTTATTTCTTCCAGTTTTTTTTTGTCATTTAATTAACAGAATTTATTCTTGACACATTTAATTTTTTTCTGCAATTGTAGTCCGCAGATTTTATTCCCTATCTTTAAGGCACTTGATGTCTCTAGATTAATTTTTATTCTTCATTTTTGTCGGTTGATTTTTCTCTTTGCTTTTTGTTTTTTTTCTATATTTTTTGTCACTTCTTTTTTGCCTGTGGTTTGAAATTTATCGTTTGCGTCTTCTTTACCAGTTTTATGCTTTGGTTTTTATTCCTCGATATTTAGCCTTTGATTTCACTCCTTTAATTTTTATGCTTTGGTTTCGCCCTGTTGCTCATTTCTTTCACTTCGTGCCGCTCGCCATATGTGTTGAATTTTTAATTTTCCTACAACGCCATCCCATTCTCCCTACCTCTCCCTCTCTACACTACACCCTCTACCCTGCTTTCCTCACTATCTCTGGCTGGCTTCCTCGTTCCCTCTCCACTACCTCACTCTGCCACTTCACGCCGTGCACTGCAAATAAAATCCCCTCCCATGTCCGGCCACACCCGCCATCACGAGACCCCCTCCCCAACAACAACCATGTGTCCCTCCCTCGCCCAGCTCCTGGTGGGGAAAATGAAATTAAATCTCGCTCATGTGGAAAATTTGTTAAAAGCTTCAACGCCTCGTTGCGTGTCCTTTTTTTCACCACCGCCGCTGACTTTAAAATTGAAGGATTGTGTTTTTTTTACAATAGTTCTGTGGCATTGTTTTTGTTGTAAGGGTTGATTATTGTGGTTGTTGTAGCTGTTGCAGTTGCTGTCGTCGCATTTGTTGTTGCTTCCCATTTGTGGAGTGTTTGTAATTGAATTCATAATCGGATTTCAGATTTTCAAATTGTTGCAAATTAGTTTAGGAAGCACAACGACAACAACAACAGAGAGTGTCACAATTACAACAACTACTGTGCATCCATTCTTCACGCTCGAGTGCATGAAATAGTGACAAGTGTTTCGCATTTCAATCGCCGCCGGTCGATGGGAGCGGGAGCGTCGAATTCAGGGCAGCCGGAAGTCGCCGAGTTTCCGGTGCCGCGAGCTGGCGAGGAGATTGAAAAATATGTCACAAATGGTCCTCGAACCTAATGGATTAGAAAAATTTGACTGATGGAAGACATTGAACTGGTTTTATTAATACAAAAATTTAAACTAATTTTCAAACTTTAGTTTCGAACTAATAGAGCCCACTTTAATCTCAACTATAATATTGAAAATTACTATAAAAACGAACCTGAAATTACTCTGAAAATTATTCCGCCAATTGCTGTGTGAATAACTGAGTGATTTATTCCCACCAGGACCTTCCATTGAATTATTCCTTCTCCACACCGAGCTTCCACTGGAATTCCCAGCGAAGTTTGTCATATCGCAAATCACAAGCACTTATTTCGACCACACGCCTTTCAGCCCCACCCTGGACTCCATCCGATCAACCTCTCGCCTCTCCTTCACCTTCGCCTCTTCCTCGCCAACACGATTGCGTCCTCCTTCGCTTCCTCGTCCTCTGGCGATCCCGGCCATTCGTCATAAATTTCGAAATCCTTTTCTGCTGTCCTCGGGCCCGAGTTCATTCGCTCGTTCCGTGGACGGAATTTCTATATATCTTTCTCTCTCACCTACAGTCGATATGCGAATGTTTGCTCTATTTCTCTCTCACTCTCAGACACTCCTCTTTTCTTGCTCTCTCTCCCCCCTCCTGCTGCCTTCTTACCCGTCTCTCCGCGGTTCAACCTGAGCGCCAAAGAAGTCATTCGAGTTCACATTAACAATAACTTCCACAACAACAACAACAGCAACAACAATAGGGACTACGACAATAAAAACAACACTTCTACAAAAACAACACGATTAGAATAACAGCACCATTACAACAACAACAAATAGCCACTGCCATAAAAAGGAGCAGCCGCGAATGGAGTCAAAAACCGCTTGAAAAAGGAGTCAGCGACGAGAAGAGGTCAGAAAATGACAGAAAAGGACAAAAAATTACAAAAAAAATAAAACGGGAAAAAACAGAAAAAACGACGTCAAACGAACAGAACACGCTAGAGAAGGACAGGACGAAGGACAACGAACAGGACATTCCGTCGTAGGTGTCTTTGGCATTAGTTTTTTATACATCATTAGAAGGTCTGCCCAGTTAGTGTGAGTGTGTGTGTGTACATTAAATATTTACAGTTAATTTTATGACCGAAAAGGACAATCACTTCGCTCCATCTCTTTCCTTCCTCCATGGCATTTTCCTCTAGTTTGTATTTTATTTTCTTTTTGTCCAACTATTTTTTGTGTTTGCTATACCTTTTCCCAACTTATTTCTTTACTTTTGATATTTTTTAATTTTTCTCTATTTAGCTTGAATTTTTCTTCCCCTTTCTCCGTGTCCCTCAGACATTTCTGCCAGCACGAACCATGCCCGGGACGTTCGCCAGGTCAACGGAAGCCATAAAATTCTCGTTTGTCACGCGAATTGTTAGAATCCTTGCGGGTACAAGCCAACAACAACAACAAGAACAACAATTACAACAATAACAACAACAATTACAACAACAACAACTACGAACAGTCGCTAAACCTAAAACCGCTTTCATCGTCCGCCCACGCCTTCCACGACCTCTCCCAAGGATCGCCGTCGCCTGCGAGCTCGGTGGCTTCCTTTCGTCACCACGTCCACCCCGACCGAGGAGATCCGATAAAATCCCCGCCGCCAGGACGCGTCGCGAGTCGACGCCGCTGTCCTTTCCATTATCCTTTTCCCTTCGCCTCTCCCCGCATATATAGAGTTTATAGTTTTTTATGGTCGCGAAACTCATAAAATATGGCGAAAATATATTTATGCGATTCTATTTTTTTTCGCCCCCACGATTTTCCTCAACTCTTGCCGCCATATCGTCCTTGTTGTTGTTGTTATTGTTGTCTACTTCGCAGTCCTTTAACGAGTCCTGGCCGCACTCATCCTAGGTTTGTGGGTGGCCGCCGAAGGTGGGTCGCGGTTGGCGGCAAGTGCGAAACTCGTCGTGGTTTTAAAATTTGTCTCCCACGGGACGCGAGCGACGAGGAAGAGATAAATTCGAAAGAGAAAGAGAGATAAAACATTCAGGGAAGAAGAAGGGAAAAATCTAGATTGAGAAATTTAATTAATAAAAGCTTTTTTACGATCGCCGCACAAATCCCTGTTAATCGCAGAGGGAAATTAAAGCGTTTGGTTTTGTCAAATGGCGAGGGAGGAGAATTTTTAATGATCCTCTCGAAGGACATTGATCCTGGGGAAATCAATTTAAATAATTAAACCTCAAGATAATCGGTCACCATTATAAAATAGCATTAAAATAATTATTCTTTAAAGTAATTGATAATCAATAGAATTCACACATAAACGACTTGATTGTCAAGATAATTTATCCGTACAGTAATTGAACATCAAAATAATTATTCCTAAAAGCACCTGAAAATTAATACAATTAATCATCAAAATGGTTGATGATTAAAATAATGACGAAAATGAGAGTTTAACAATTTCCATCCATAAACAAGGAGAAGAAATTAATATTGAAATTAGAAAATGTTGATCCCCGCCAATCGAGGACGATGTCACAAAGGACTCCCGTCGTCGGTTCAGCGGTGGATTTATTGTCACAGAAACGAATGGAGTCCTCCACATCCCCCGGTCTCAACCTTCGTCCTCAACCTTCAGCCTCCACCTTCAACCTCCACCTTCAGGCTCAATCTTCATCCGTATCCATTCAACTTAGTCGTTCACTTCTTCGTCCTCTCAGCCACTCCACTCTTCGTCCATCTCCTTTGTTGATCTGTCCTCCTTCTGCACCCTCGCCTTTCGGCCATGGCCTTGTGTTAAGAAAGCTCGCAGCTCACACCTAATCCAAAAATCAGCCGCAAACATGCGGCGCCTCACCACAGGAACAGGATGAAGTTGGAGAGCAACGCAAAAAAAAAAAACCGTCGCGCCAAAGGACATCAAAGGATTTTCACGGCATCTCCGGCTCTCTCCCTTTCGCTGTCCTTTCTCCCAGGATCCGATTCAAAAATGCTACCGCTGAGCTCGGCAGTTTCTTTGGAATTATGGAGGAAAACGCAAGAGAAAAGAAATTCTGATGCGGATTTCGAGTCCATCCCTTGGGACCCGACCACGGCGACGTCGGCCGCAATTGTTGAGCGACCGATGAGGACGCAGAAGGATGGTGGGCGGTGGGAGGTGGGCGTGGCTGGGCGGCACTCGCGCATTTAATACGCATTAGAGCGCGCATTATTGTGATACGCTTTATTTCGTGGTTCAATGGGTTCCGTTTCGAGCCCGCTCCTCGCCCACGTCCTTCGTCCGGACGAGGAGGAGGACGACGACGGTGGCTGAAGGCGAGCAGATCCTTTTGCCAGGACGAGGTTCCATTCGAGCGCATAATGAGCAATCGGCGGGCATCGAAAGCTGCTTACGAGCGCGACTTTCTTTATTTCCTTGTGCTCTGCCTCTGCACCTCATGCCCGCACTTTTTGCGTCTATGAACGGTGATTAAAGGGAAATTCAATGTCTCTCGGTGTAATCTGGCCACAGGTCCTTGGTGTCGGGGATTATCAGGAGCCTTTGACGCTGTTCCCTTCAATTAAATCTATTAACAAAATTAAAATCATAAATCTAAACCTCTTTAATTACAAAATAATATTTCAAATTAATAAGTAATTTCATTTTAATAAATCAAATTATTATTTTTATTAATTTTAAAAAATCCTTCTTTAACTTTGTGTTTTTAATATCATTTCCATTTTTATCAGATCTTTTTTCGATTTTATATTCACACAATCCTATTAATCTCTCCCCCATTCTCATCGATCGAGCAGCGAATTCTCTAAATTTCCCATAAAATTAATTACAGGGAATTATTTTTTGCAACAAATGTCCTCGAGGTCGCAAGATAGCCGGGCGTATCCCTGGCGGTCCTGCCGTTGTTGGCGTGCTTATCGCCACTAAATGACACTAATTGAAACAAACAGCGGAAGATTAACGCGAGCTCAAATGGCAGCAGCTCGCGAAGATTGCGAAAGCGGGGGAAGAAAGAGAGACAGAGAGAGAGAAAGAGCGAGAGAGCGAAGGGTGAAAGCGAGAAAAGGAATTCGATGGGGAGGGAGATGGAAGAGGAAGACAAATATCCCTTTTGTCTGCCGAGTCCTGGCGCACGACTTAATCGCGTAAGTGGACTGCAGCAAGGATATCATGAAGTCGTCCACGACTATGTGTGTGAATGCCTCCATGTGAATGTGTGTGTGTCGTCTGCTTTGTGTGCGAAGCAAAATGCTCGGCCATAAATTTCGCACGCCTTTGTGAGGCGAACAAGAAAAAGTGGTCGACATTTGTTTCGCCGGCAACCGGCGCCCAGTGGTCAGTCTCGAGCACCTCCATCTGTCTCTCTTCCCTCACTCTCACTCTCCCTCTCTTTTTCTCCCACTCGGCCTGTTCTCTCTCTCTTTCCTTCGGTGTCCTTTACCTCGCTCTGTGTGTGCCTTTCATCCGCTCGTTTCCTGCCTTTGTCGACTCTTTTCTGGCGCTTTCTGGCTCTCTTCGGCTCAGTTCCAGACCCGCTTCCTTTCCCCAGCCTCTCTTCCTCTCACAGCTCCCGCTTCGCCATTGACTTGACTTCGCCCGGTCAAAAGGTTCCGAAAAAGTGCAAAGATACAGGAGACTTTATTAATTGCGGTCGTTTTTCCTGAACTCCTTTTTCTCCCACTCCCCCTTCAAAGATTGGCCAAATTTTCATTCCATGGAATTCTTATTATTCTTGTATTCTTAATGTTCTGAAGAAATTTTTAGGAAAAATTTGAAACGAAAAATTTGAGAAAATTGTGATATTTACAATGAAATTTTTCGAAAAAAAAATGGATTGAAATTTTTCCGAAAAAATGGATTGAAATTTTTCAACTAAAATTGAAATTAACATTTCGAAAAATTATGGAAAGAAAAGGCTCCTTCTAATTTATTTGAACCTACAGCAATGACCAGAACAAAGAAAAGAGTAAACAACAGCAACAACAATAAATATAAGAACAACAACAAAATCAGCAAATAAGGAACAACTGGCCACGTAAAGCATGTTCTTTCGTAATTTTTATGTGTCTGGCTGATGTCTATCGCCGGACTGTGTTGTGGCTCAGGAATGCAATTGTTGTTGTGGTTGTTGCTATTGCAACAATAGTTCACTGTAAATTATTTTTCTTCTACTTAATTCGTCCTTTCAGACCCTCACCATCCTTGCTACGGCTGATCCTTTTGGCTGCGAGCACAACACACAATCGTAAATTAATGAACAACAACAAATACAAAAAACAACAAAAGCAACGAAAATCACAACAAGAACAGCACCAACAAATAAAAGAGGGAGCTTCGAAAAAGGACAACGAAAATTTTACCATTTCCAATACAAAGGACGAGCAGGATTCTAAGCCAATTTCTCGAGCAGTTAAAACATAAATTCCAATTGTTGTTATTGTTGTTGTTGTTTTTATTTGTATAGCTGTTATTGTAGTGGAAAATATAGCTTATCGTAATTTGTGTTGCATGCACGCTCAAGTCAAAGCGAGAGAAAGAAGGAGTGAGGGGGATTTGAAAAGGCGAAAAGAGACAGAGAGAGAGAGAGAGAGAGAGAGAGAGAGGGCGTTGCAAACCACACTCGAATTGTGCAAAAATGGCGCGAACTCATGCAATCATACAATAACAACAATGAGTACTACAAATTACAGCAACAAATTGTAGAAGCCACAAATTCAAATGGCAGCAAAATTACAACAACAACAACGAAAATCGAGACGGCATTTCGATGAGAGGAGCAACAACAGCAACAAAAACAACAAGAACGGACGTCGAGAAAATTATCAGCAACAACAATAACAACAACAACAATGGGTAAATTTATGAATTTCGATTGCGAACGAAGTCCGTTGGTTCAGGCGACACAAGCGTAACTTTTATTACCTTCTGACTGCTGTGTTGTTGTAAATTTTATTCTTGTTGTTTTTGTTGTTATTACATTTGTTTTTGTGATTTTTGTCCCTCTTAGCCAGGCTTCTGGTGCCTGTTGTTGTGGGAAATTTGCTCGAATTTCGTTGGCATTGGCTCGTGCTCGGTCATGGAACTCCTCCAGGACGCAATGTCCTGTCGACGAGAACCCACTGCTTCTTCCCCTCCTCCTTCCCCTCGTCCGCTTTCGTTCACTGCTCCACCACAACCTCATCCTCGCCATCCTTCGTCCTGCAAATCACGTCGACGAAATCGTAAAAACGTGTCAAGGCGATATTTAAGCCATTTAACTCGTAAACTAATAAATATTCATTGCTTTAGTTGCTGAATTTAACTTCTGCATTTCCCCGCCCTCCAATTCAGATAATTTGTCCCCTGAGGTGGAGGAGAACGAGGGAAATTTTGGTCGTGCGCGTGGGACTTTTTTAATTGCACGATTTATGAGCTGGAAATCGGAAAAGGAACTTTGCGGCACGTATGAGTAATTGGAAGGATTCAGGGGAGAAATGAAGAGAGAAGAGAGAGAAGGAAAAAGGGTGAACGTTTCGCTGTAGGTGATTTTGCATAAATAGAAGGATTATTTAATTCCAATATTTCGACTCATTTTTGAATTTGATAATTAAATCACAAAACAAAATTACAAATTCTAATTTTTTTATATGTATTGTTTTAATTTAATATTTTTGATATGCATTTTTTACTCACATTTGAATTTCATTTCCGAATTTAACATATAAATTTATTATGAAATTCTTATTAGCTTTTCTTCGATAGAAAAAATACAAGAGATTATTAAAAATTTGAAATTCTCTTTGAAAAAATGTCGCTTCTCCTTTGCCCCCTTTCGCTCGCCGAACCATCGAAATCCATGCTAAATATTATTTTTTAATTAGTTCCACAAATAGAAGACCTTCCTCAAAGGTATTCAAATGAACCTGAGTCAACAAGAGCAGCCGGCGAACGTCCTTTACCCCCCTACTCGTCATCTCTCATCTTTCATCTTCCTCAGTCCTCCTTTTCCCTCTCGCCATCCTTTCCTCATCCTTGGATCGATTTGAACCCATTCTTGCTGCTTCTTCCGTGCTACTCGTGGCTCTCGCGAACATCAATCGATATGTCGAGCAACAGCTGAACAGACTGGAAGAGAGAGAGTGAGAGAGGAAGAGAGAGTGTGATGGAGAAAAAGATAAAAAAGGTCTCTGAAAAAACCCTCGAAAATCTTAATCAAAAATAAAAACAAAACCCCGAAATTTTTTACTTCGAGTTAAAAACCCTGGCTTAAAAACACCCTCGCGCACAACAAGAACAACAATGAGTACGACAACAACAATAACTACAACAACAACGATGGTGGCAGCAATTTTATTAATCCTTGCGCCACAAGGATCAAAGTTAAAAATATCAGCGAGAAAAAGAAAACAAACAAACGAGTATTTCGAAGAATAAAATGGCAACCGGAACTGACAACAACAACAATGGCAAATGAAAGACGTTTCTCGAGAGAGCGGTCGAGAGAGAGGGAGAGGGAGACAGATGATGCTGCCACATTGTTAAACACATCCTAAGCAAACATATTCGACAGAAAAAAGGCTAAAAGAGGAGTTCAAGGCGGACGGAGAAGAGGGCCAGAGTGAGAAAGAGCGAGAGGAGTTTGCGTGAAGGAGAAGGAAGAAGGACGAAGAGGTGGGGAGAACAGAGAGGGGCGAAGAGATTCATTTGAGCGGAAGCGGAAGTCGTTCGGTTGGCCGCGAGCATTTGCGGGCTTCAAATTCTTAAATAACTCCAACGCAGGCCAACAAGTACAGCTAAAACAACAACAACGACGACTGCCACGAGGCTACAGCAGGACCTCGGTAAAAGGGTTGGCGTCTCGCCCCCATCCTCGTCCTTGTCCTCGTCCTCGCCCCGTCCTCGACATTGGCAACGCGCGAAAATTCAATTCACGCGGCAAATTTTCAATTTGGCAACGCATTGCCGTCGTTTCGGCGACGTCGCGGGCGACGCCAGTGCTGGCGCAGTCGTAAAGCGGCTTTGCGTCGCGGGTCACGTCGACGTGGGGTGGGGTCGGCGCAGCCAAGGGATGACGATGGAAGCGGAAATTATAATTAACAATAAGCCGCCGGTCGAGGCCGATGGCGCGGAGGAAAAGCCGCCGAAAGCCGCTGTAATTAAGTCAAAAAGGATGAAAGGGTCAGAGGGTGGTGGCGGAAACAGAGGTGGGAAGTGGGCGAAAGGGTTCGAAGGTGGGGTGAAGAAGGATATCGCAGGACTATGGGGTTGATGGGAGGTTCAAAGCCGTAGGGTCGGATCCAACAAGTCAAGTGGAAGAGCCGAGCTAATGGCAGAGGAGGAGGAAGACGAGGATCAGGTGCAGAAGGGTCGCAAATTGATAATTAAAATATTACACAATTATGGATTACAGCTGAGAACGAACTGAAGGAGAAAAAATGTGAAATCTATACGGAAATCGCGACAAGAAAAATTACTTATTATTAATTTGTAGGTCAGTTCGATTTATTGCAAATATATCTACAAAGAAATCGAGACAAGAAAACAACAACTAATTTCTTTGTTTTATTCAAATGGAACTGCAGATTTTTTAACGTAAGGCATAATGAATAAAAGAGAAATCAAATTTTTTTAATTACAATTCCAATCTCAGACGAAGGCATTCAGTGTCTCTAAAGAACGTTGTCGCGCGTCGTGGCACGAGGTCCTTGAACTCCGATCCTGATGATTCAACAAACGTCTACAGCTTCGCAGCTTTCGCCACTGATTTCCGATTTGCCGCGACTTCTGAACTCCAGACTCAGGACTCAGCAATGATTTCGAGGCTTCCGGCTTAACGACTCGACCCGGCCCCGACCCGGATCCCTCGCGAAACTTTTGCCCCTCTCCAAGGACCTGTCATTTGCACTTCCACAACTGAAGGGATGGCAACAACATGAACAGTGATGGCAACAACATGTAAAACGTCATCGGCAACGACTTCATCAGCAACAACATGAACAACAAGTAGAAGGAAAAGGAGAAGAAGGAGGACTGGATGGAGAACGGGAGTATTGGAAGGAGATGAAGGAGGCGAAGGCGGGGGAGATCGAGGGGCAGTCGGGGCCCTGGAAGCAGAAGAAGAACTGCCGCAAGAGAACATCTTGTGGCAGCTCTTAAAAACCCATTCATTCGGTTCTAATGAGTCGTATCAAGTTCTCCGCGAAGTTCGTTTCCGCGTCGTTTCTGCTCGTTAATGCGAGTGAATGAATCTTGCGCGAAAGAAAACTTCAAATTGAAACTCCGATGGGGCGAAAGGGCGTCGTAGGGATGCCAGACTTTTGGAATACAAGGAAAATATCAGTGGAAAACAAAAAAAAAAAAAAAATAACTTTGTCAATTTGTAAATGTTTTTATTTAAATTTTTTTCGTCATAAAAAATCAATATTGAATTTCTAAACAGAGAAAAATGTGTGTTGAATATTTATTAAATTAACTAAAATTAAAATATTTAAATTTCATGAAAATGAACATGTCGAAAACATTTTTAGCAAGTAGTTTTACTACAATTTTTATTAACTTAATATATTTTATGTATTGAATATTTTTTGTGAATATATTTTTTTTTGAAATTGATCTTCTCAAATCCCAACTTATTCAAACATATTTATACAATCTTAAATAAATAAAGTTTTTATTAAGAATATTGATTTCTTCCAGGTGGCAACGCTGCAGCTCAAGTGCTCACAATCGATGGAGCAGCTCTTTTTGCGACTTTGATTTATTTTTTCTTTCTTTTCAATCGCTCGTTACATGTTGTTGGTATCGTTTTGCAACAGACGTTGTTGTAGGAGTTGTTGTCGAAGTTATTGTTGTTGTTGTAATTGCTGTTAACGTCGCTGTTCATTATAATTACAAAAACAAAAAGAAGTTGAAACACCGTCTGAATGAGCAACAAACGAATGACTTCGCAAGAAGCGGGAAGGATGAAGGGAAGGAAGGTGAAGAGAACGAGGAGAAGGAACGAGGGAGAAGGGAAGAAGGAGCCAGGCAGAAACTCACGAAGGACCTGCGAACGAGTCGCGTCGAGTCGAGTCGAAATCGAGCAAGTCGCGAACTCTTCAAATCTAATTTAAATAAGACTTTTTCCATTGTCGTTGCCTGCCTTTTTGTATTTGCATAAAATTTTTGCATAATAATTGCGAGATGACGAAGGACTCTCACGAGGACCCGCCTCGCCCTGCCTCCACCTTGGAGCCAACTCTCAATCAACTCCCACCCACCCCTCGATCGAATCCTTTTGGTCCTGTCGCTCGTCGCTCGCCGTTCGTTCGGATGCAAAGTGAAAATGAAAACGCAGAAATTACTCGAGCGCGCGTAATTAATAACAAAGGATTTTCCAATATTAGAATTTAATCCCGGCAACTCCTCCGTCCGTCACCCACGCTACGACCTCGCGAGACGCGGACGCGACGCGTTTGGTTCGGTGTTGGTGTTGTTGTTGTTACTGCTGTTGGTGTAATCTTCTTGATTAAACATTTTTCAACATGAACAGAGCCGAGACCGTGGAAACGGAGTGGAAGAAGTGGGCAGTGAACGGGGAAGGAACTGAGGAAATAGCAGGAAAGGATGGGGAAGGGAGTCAAAGGAAGTGAAAAAGTGGTGAATGAGAAGGGATTAATTAAAAGTACCGGAGTCTGCAAACCGAATATATATATATATAATTAAATTTAATTCATTTTCTATAATTATTGAATTAAATTATATTTATTTATTTTTTAATTCATTACTAAAAAAGGGATTTGTTTACCTCTAATATTATAAAAATATATTAAAATTACATTTACTAATTTTCTGATAATAACAACAAATTTATGTGTTTATGTATAATAATATTATTTGTATAGTATTTTCTTCATTCCAATTCTTCCATTCTTTAATTCACCAAAACCAGTCTCACCACTCATTTTCCTCTAATTCACCACACTTACCAAATCCATTCACCATTCACCTCCTCACCCCAATCACACATTCGCCTTAACTACTACTTGTCGGCACTACTCTACACATCATTGAATGAAAGCTGACAAGTGTGCATTCGTTTCCATTACCAAAGTATCAACAACAACAACTATTACCAACGAGACCAACTCACAAGAACAACAACAACTACCAGATATAGGTCAGCCAGCCAGCGATGCGGAAAGGAACATCATTTAAAAGTCAAATGCGAGTGGGCGAAGACTTTTACGGCTCACTTTGATTGGGGAAAAAATCGCGAATTGAACTGGGGAGGACGAGGATGAGGACGAGAGAGCGATGAGGGGGCAAGGGGGACGCGTGGATTTAGGGTGAGGATATGCTTGGGCAACAGGATGGCGAAAAAGAGACATCGCGAGTTAGGTCGATGAGGAGACACTTTGGGTCAATGCCAAGGAGTCAGGGCGAAGGAGCAGGTTCTGAGAAGGAGGAGGAGAGATAGGAGGAGGGTGGGAAAGAGCAGGATGAGGTTGTGGACGATGAGCCCGAGGAGTTTGAGGACGGCCCTGGGCCCACTCGGCGGTCGGGAACGAGCAACGAATGACGAGCATCGCGTCCTCTGACAGATGAACTCGCATACAGTTGACAGTTGTTGACACTGACACATGAACAACTGTAATTGAACGCCGACTCACACACGCACACACGCAGGAAGGACATACACATGGAAATATACCATGGCAAAAACACCAGGATGAGCGAAGACCAACCGATAGACCGAGAAACATTTGCAAAAATTGTTTTATTTTCACTTGAATTAACAAGGACGAGGTGGAAGAGGCAGAAATAGAGAGACAGGGGGACGAAGAGAGAGGAAGAAAAACGATGTGAAGGGAATGAAATGAAATGGAACGGAATTGAATGAAACAGGCAAAATGGCAAAAAACGGCGAACATATCGACTGATAAATGACATAACAATTCGTCAAGTTGCGTTTCCGGCACCAGACGAGGGCGATGGAGCAGGACGAGGAGGAGTAGGAAGGGACGGGAAGGGGGTGCAGTGGGTGGATGACGTCGGCAGGCGCGACGACAGGCGTCACAGGACGACACCCGGCCCGCCGTTCTGCGAACCTCGCAGTGACCAAAGCGACAATCGCAGGACTGGGACTGGGAGAAACCGACCGATAAACATGAGATATTCATACGTAAAAAATTGAACAAACATTGCCGGGGTGACAACAACAAAAACAAGAACAACAGAGGCATATCCAAAAACAACTCCATCGAAACAAGGACTTTAGCGAAAACGTGAAGGATGCGTTGACATTTGAATATATGAGCTCCCATTAGGCGCTGCCACATGCCAGGACCTCGCTCGACCTCGTCCTGTAGCGAATTTAATCAAATACAATCACCCACACACTGAGGGACACGAAAGGAAACACAGAGAGAGAGAGAGAGAGTGAGTGAGATAGGAAAATACTAAATAGATTAAATTAAATCGATGTGCATAAAAAAATAATAATAAATGGAGGAGTGTGCAGGAAGCGAAGGACGAACGACCCTCACACAAACAACAACAGTGAATCGACAACAGTCCCAACAACAACAACAACTGTGGCTGGTGGAAATGCTTTATTGTTGTAATAATATTGAGTGATAAGTTCTGACAGGACATTAACAAGTTCAGGATGTTCGCCCAGGACGAGTCCAATCAATTTTTGCCGGGAACAAAAACAACAACAGACGAAAAAATCCCACCCTCTTGGGATTTTTGCCAATGGCTTTTTTTGTCTTCCTCCCTCTGCTAGGGAAGTGAAAATAAATGTCTTCGCTAGTTAACTTTTCGTCCTTTGTATTTTTTATCAATTTGAATATCGGCTATCGGCAATGAGAGACAGAGACGCCCGAATTCTACGATGTATGAGAGAGAGATAGAAAGAGCTCTGAATGGGAGGAAGGACATTACCACGGCGGAAACATCACGGAAGTAGCATGGAAATTCCTTTAGAAATTCATCATTTTAATGGCAATTTTTCCCTCATTTTAATGCAAGGATATTTTTTATTGTGAGTCATTTTTGTTGTTACAGTTATTTTTGTTGTTGTTGTATTGCTGTTATTGGAGTGATAATAATAAAGATTGATTGGAGAAATCAGCCGAAGATGAGAGCGAGATAAGTGAAAGGTTCTTGGGTATGGGAACGAGTCCTTAATGGAATGTTTCTGGTAGAGTTCACTGTGGTATTAAAATTAAATCGTTTTTTGGAGAGATTTGGCGCAAGTCTACCAGTCGTAGAAGGAGAATTTACACATTTACATATAAGAATATATGTTAAAAAATATATGAAACATAATCATGAACTTAAATCTCTGAAAGTCTGTCTTTCGTCACCCGAAAAATTTATTAATAAATATATTTTTCTGTTTTTAATTTGCACCATTTTCGGTTTATATTCTTTTTATTTTTATTATTTTTGTGATTTTCACAAAATTATATTTTTATTTTATTTTTAATTATATTATTTTTTGAAAATGTTGCTTAAAAAATGTTGTTTCATTCAGACAAATATTTTTCTACTCTAAAATTATTTGAACAGTTCAATTCAATATAAGCTTTTAAAATAATTATCAATTACAAATTTTTAAAATACTTAAATTTTTTAAATGTAATATTAATCAATCCAATAAGACACCACTATTCAGACTTCTTCATTGAGTTTTTCAACCCTCCTTTTCCAAAGGAAAATTCCCTTTTTCTTTGACTCCTTTCCATACCTTGATATATAAATTCAACTTTTGCCGATAAAACCATCAGAAATACTCGATTTTCTTGCAATTTTCTTCCATTTACGACATGTTTTCTTATGATTTTCGTAATGTCAATTATCATTACTGTTATTATTATAATTTTTGTGACTATTATTGTTATTGTTTCATTCCTTGGCAGTTTCATTGTTATTGTTATTATGTTTGCTTGTGGTTGTTGTTGGTGGGCGTTTCGTCTGAGAAATGTTTTTGTTGTACCGTCTTTATTGTGGTAGTTGATATCGAATATTCTTGTTGTTGTTTATTTTTGTTTTTATTGTTGTTGTTACACTGCCGAAAAAGTTTTGGAAATCATATTTTTATGACTTCGATATCGATGGAATCGAATGTTGTTGTTGTTGTTCTTGTTACTGTTACTGTTGTTGTTTTTGTTATCCTTACATTATTCTTATGGTTATTGTTATTGACACTTGGGCCGACATTACGTCGGCTCGTCGACTCCCTCCCTCGCAGGACGTGCAGAGGATGCCACAGGATAGCGCGGGATGATGCAGAGTAACCTCGTTTAAGAAGGAAGTTTCCTGCCGCAACCACATGTGGGTGGAGGAGTGGGTGAAATTTCGGTTATTGTTTCTCCGCAAACTGAACCCCGCCACTGCCCTCGAAATCCACTCGCATTTGTCGCCATAAAACATGTCTGGCGATTAAAACTATTGCCAGGGATTAGGCAGAAGGCTACGAAGATGGCGACGAATTAGACGGTATGGCGACAAGGAGGACAACGAGGAAAGAGGAGCGAACTAACGAAGTAACGAACGGTATTAAGTCATTGGTCGAGGGAAATTTATGGACGAACTTCTGCTCAACCGAGAGGTTGTGGTGCGAGACTAAGTTAATTGAAAGTTGGGTTCGGAGCAGGATGGGCAGCTGGAGGATGGAAAGGAGCAGGATGGAAAGCAGTAGGAAAGTAGTAGGATGGAAGGAGTAGGATGGAGAGGAATGGAGCAGTATGGGAAAGTGAAAGATGAAAAGGAGTATGATGGAAAAGAGTAGCTTGTGCATGAGTTGGATAAGATGACGATTTAGGAAGATATAAAGTTAGGAGTTAATCAGGAATATGCTATAGTAGTTCTGCTGATGCAAAGGAAGGAAGTACAGAAAATACCCCTATCAAAAGCAATAAAACAATTCTTCCTTCTCTCCAAAACGAAAGCGCAGTTCCCAAATCCTCGGAGAATCGTCAACGGAAACCCCAAGGGGATCGAGGTGACGATCGAGAGATCATTTCTGAAAAGATTCTTGGTCCACAGATGCCGAGATCTCTCGTCAAATACATTGTCGTTAATAGCTTCCTGTGTCTCAGCCCTACAAAGGAGGAAGTTGTCTCGAAAAATCACGCGATCACGAACTTTCATTTTATTACCGCGATCTCGGCAACAATGTTGTCGCACTAATGTCCTTGCTCTTCAAGACTGGTCCATAAAAATATTCTCCATTTGCTGGCTGAGAAAATCCTACAAATTCCCATAAATTAGACACAAAGTATCATTAATAACCCGCCGTTTGCAGGAATCCTTTCTTTTCCCCCAATACCGAGAGGAGACATGACGAGAACAAAACAATTGAATTGACTATTGACGAATACACGCAGATCCTTGAGTAATCCTTTTGCTCGCGATATTCGCTCATCCTTTTTTTATTCTTTCTCCACCTTTTTTCATTGTCGCTTCACTCCTCCTTTGTGTTGTGATGATCGTAAAAATTCAAGAACAAAACAATTGAAATACTAAGAGACTTTACGATCCTTCGCAGCGAGGAGGATCGGGATCCTTTGGGTCTGCCGCGGATCCTGACGATCCGCTATCGGCATTGTCTAATGATGATCCTTTTGAGCTCTTCACGTCATTCGACACACTCGCGGTCTTCCCGTTGTCACCGTCGACGTTGACTTGACTTTGACGATTCGACGCAGTCGTCACCATTTCCCACCCTCCTCTTCCTCTTCCCCTCCTCTTTGCCCACTTCCTCAGAAGTCGCGGCGCAGGCGCGACATTTCAATCGTTGTTTCTCATGACAAAATATTTGTCTGCCTCGCCATTGTGCCTTCTGTGATCTCATTTAATGCCCTATTGTTGTTCGGGTTGTTGTTGATTTTCCCCCATTGTTGTTGTTCTTGATGCTCTGTCCGTGTTGTTGTTCTTGATGCTCTGTCTTTTTCTTGTTGTAGTTGAGTCAATTACTCGGCAACATTGTTGTTAATACGCCTCTTTTTCCCGCGACCATATTTTGTCCTATGCAGGTCCCAGATTTTTATTTTCGGAATTTTTTCTCATTTTAGTTTTTATTGACAGTTTAGAGTGAACAAAGACGTGAAAGCAGTTGAAACTTGAGGAACTAGAGCACACTGTACAAATTCTAATTGAGAGATTTTGAGGTTCACTAAAATTATTATAGATGATTTTGCATGCCAAAAGGTTTCTTGCAGGAAGATACGAAGTCTTTTCATATATGTCTCAATTTTAATGTTTTTAAATAAAGAAGTTTGATTTTCTTAAAATCTCAAATAATTTTTCTTATCTTCCATATTTTGAATCAGTGATATTTGATCAATGTATATTGACTTTTAAAATTTCAATTTATTTCCTTATTATATTTACATTATTTCAAATTTATTTCATACAAATATTCATATTAAGCGAAAATGATTTAAATACAGAATATGGACCTTGTTCCGTACTAGAATTTCTCTCAGTGCGACCGACCACCTTGATCAACTCTTGGGAGACGCGAAACCAAGTGATTGACGAGCATTAAAGACACCAAACCATAAATAATCATAAAGTACAACAACGAGCGAAATAAAACTACAGCAGTGAGGAAAGTAAAACAACAACAATGTGATCATTGCATCAGCAACAAAAACTTAAACGATAAGCAAATAAACCTACCGCCCAGCCTTCGAAACCCTGGACCTTCCTCCAAAGAAAGAGAACCCTTGGCACAGAGTACGGAGAAAGGCGAATGGGGGATGGAGAGAAGATCCCGGAACAAAAGGAAAACCAATAAAATTTGCAACAAACTTAATAATTTGCTACATACATGAGCAGCAGCAGCCGCGGAGAAGCCTTGTAGGGAAGGGAAGGGAGGTTTTGGTCTGTGGTCTGAGGCTGTGACGAAGGAAGTAAGAAGATCGTCACGATGATCAGTCGCAGGATCAGACGCCGGATCTGGTCTGACGAGACGGAGAACGAGAGCAATTTCCGTGGATGATTTAGAGGGTCGCTCTATAAAAATCATAAACAAAGCGGACGAAATAATTCGCCGGAAAGACGAGGGAAGACGGAAGGTGAAGGGCGTGGTAAGGGTTGTGAGGGGAAAAAACACCGCGATAGGAGGGAAAAACCTCGCGATGGGAAGGGTAGGAAAGAAAATATTACTAATCTGAAGATTTATATTCAAAGAAGTTGATCAATAAAAATTTTTCAGACCAGATCGTGATGGTGAAACTTCGTCGTAGTCCTTCGTAGTCCTTTTGGCGGTTTTTATTGCCGAGATTAGCGTGCAACAACGTAGTCCGGCAGTGCTGACGACATCGTAAACTATCCGATTGTCTCTTGGTCTGTTCATCTGTCTGCCTGTTTGTTGTTTCTTTCTCATATGTACTCGCTCGCCTCTTTGTTCTTTACTCTATTTGCTCGCCGTCCCATTTGTCCTCCCATCAGTTTGCCTTTGTGCCTCAGTGTGTGGCGAGTGTGTGAAAAGGATTTATGGGAAAAATTTGGAAGACGAACGAAAAATTGACCACCACATGCGACTGGTCGCCGATTGTGTGGCGTCGCCGACCCAGACGCGGCGAAAGGACATTCGGACATCGTCCTCATATCCTCGTCGTGGAAGTCAGCGTCATCATGAAGTCCTTCCGTGGCTTTTAATAGAGCATTTCGCCGCGGAGCCATTAAGTTATGAGAGATCGTAAAAACGCCAAAAAATTGCAACTTTGAATATGTTGCACAGCAGTTGGCAACGCGGAAATGGCGATGGTCAGTTGGAAAGCACATATAAAATTGACCACCTCATTTCAAAAATTCGTTCAAGGGGTTCCAAATGAATTTCTTTGTAGAAGAAATATATTTTTTTGCATTTTTTGCATATTTTTAAATATTAATAATATTAATAATAATTTCTCAAAAATGAAATATTTTTTATAAGTTCTTAAAAATGTTTAATTCTCCAGAAATAATTGATCTTTTAAGTTGGATAATGTTCACAAAAAAATATTTTTTCTTGATCATTTATTTTACAATAAATTTTATTTTTCCAAGTCGTTCTGTTGCACATCGAGATACTGTACTCTTTTACAACAAGAACTGCTACCACAAGTACAACAACTGCAACAACAATAACATTTACAACAGTAGCAACTACAACAAAGCAGCACCAACAGTGCAAAAGAATGCATTGCAAACGCATGTTATTAAGAGTTCATTGACCTGTGGACAACAACATCAATAACAACAATCGAATCGAAAGCCATTTTTAACGCTTCAACAAATACATAGAAATAAAAAGAGAAAGAGACAGAGGTATTTGCTAAGTACAAACATCCACCTTTTTTTACCTCCTTCTTAATCATCTCCTTATCCTCCTTCAACTCTGTTCTTTCCCCCTGTTTATTAAACAACAACAATTCTTTATTATTTTTCTTCTAACCTCTCTTTCAGATTCAGAATTCTTATTTCTCATCGTAATTCTTTGCTTTTAACCCACCTCTCTTCTCACCTGATTTTCATATTTAAATCACCACCCTTTGCTCTACACCTACCTCTTCAATTCACTTTCCGTCTCTCACCTTCCTTCTCACTTCAGCTTGCATTATTACATCACTTTCCATCATCCACTTCTCCTGCTTCTCCTCATAGTCTTGGTCTTGAAATGTCGTAAGCAACTCAAAAGAGAGAGAAGAAAAGGTGCGTGCGATGCGTATCCCTTTCTTTCTTATGTTTCAATGTTTATGTATCATATATCTCATTCCCATGTCCGTTTACGCCCACTCTTCCTTTCTACGCCATGTCCTTTTTCACTGGTAATGCATTTATTTTCTCCACCTTTCGTTTTATAATAATTTTCTTTTATTCTCTATAACACTTTCCTGGGATCCACGTTCTGTTTCTTTCTCTCTTCCTCCCTACATGTCTTTCCTCTTCACTATACCATCCTTCTCACTACGTGATGGAAAATGAAATGAATTTACAACAAAAGTCTCCACCGAGGGACCCCGGTTTCATCTTCACCGACCAACAGATGGCGCTCTCGAAAGACAGACACATGGGGAAGGAGAAAGACGGACCCAGGCGATGGTCAGAGTGAGGTCGCCGCAAATAAATTGTAATTAAATGCATTTAATTATAAAATTTCCAATTAAATTCCATGTCAAGATGAGCAACAGGAAGGTGAGGAAGGGAAAGGGGAGCAAGGAGCATAAGTGGGAAGAGGAACATGAAAGGGGGTTAAGATAATGCACGAGGAACAAGAAAGTAGAGGGTGGACGTTGAAGGGAAAAGCAGCAAGAATGCCATCCCTGACATCGACAATGATGGGGATGTCAAGGGGCCTAGAACAGGTGATTGAGTAGGAGAAATGTAAAAAAATGAGGATAAAAGTAAAAGAAGAAATAAAAGTAATGAAAACATTAAAGAGGAGAATGAGGCGAAAGAAAAGAGATGGCTAGATCGAAGGGACGGCAGGCCTGTGAAGGATGTAAACGCAGGATGGCGGAGGATGCGTTGCGCAGTAGGGCTGTTGATGTGGTTGTAGGAAAGAGTTGGCGGTAACGGAAATGCATTTACGCACTCTTGACAGCCGCATGCACGCAAAACAAATAAACAAACAAACCAACACACTCACATTCACTGACACTTACGCATTGTTCTCACTACATTATCTTCTTCTCGTACCCTCAATCTCGTGCTCCTTTCCCTTTTTATCCTACTGTACTTCTCTTTTCTCTCCTTAGGCTACTCTCCATTTCCTTCACCTACCATTGCACATTGATCTCCATCTCGCTCTACGCCTCGATTCCTTCATCATGCGTTTCATCGACTCTGTCTGAGTCATCGGCCTTCCGCTGTCACTCCTCCTTTTCTTCGACCGTTCCACCTCTCTCACACCTCTCGGTTACTTGTCCTTCCCGGCGGTCATTGAACTGCTCTTCAATCCACGGCGACGTCATTCCTTCGCAGGGCTCGAAACGCAATACGAACGCATCGTACCGCGTGTCCTGTCGCCAGATGCAAATCAACCCCTCAAAGAACGCGGTTCGATATCGGGACCCTTTGCGAATTGTCATCATCGTGGCGTGGAAGGAGGAATAAAAAAACTCTTCCCCCTTTGGGTGAGTTCCTTCTTCCTACTGATTTTGCTTCCCTCCTCCTACCTTCTTCTCTCTCTAGTTATTCCTCTGCTCTGCACTCTCTTCAATTCTTTTCTCTTCCTCTCTTTTCAATTCTTCTTGTTACTCCTTTGCTGCACTTTCTCAATATTTTTCACCTCCCATCTCATCCTCTCTCCTCTTCTCCTCTCCACACTCTTCCCCTTTCTTGGGCACAGTTGTTGCTTCTTTATGAACTTAACGGCAGCTACTTTCAATGTGTTTGGTTGTTAAGTTGTTGTTGTTGTGTTATTTCTACTTGTTGTTGGTTTTGGAATTGTTTTGCAATATTTATTATTATTCTTTTTAATTGTTGTTGCGAACCCTTTCGCTGTCACCACAACATCTGCCCACAGTGCATTTTGAATACACACCATGTAATTTACACACAGAGAAAAATTAAACTCTGAAGAGACGAAGGAGAATCGAACGAATGGGGACGATTGAAAGGGAGCGGGGATAAGAGTGAGAAACACAGACAGTAGGAGAGATAGAGGTCTATGACTCCATCTAGCTGATAGATACTTCTGGCAGTTGCCAACATGAGGGTTCATTAGCAGATTAATTAATAAAATGTGGAGAGAGGGAGCTGAGGAGAGATGAGAAAACATACAACGGTAGGGAGGAGAGGTAGGAAAAAACGTAGCGGAAGCGGTAGTAGAAGAGATTTAGTAGAAGAAGTGTAAGGAAAGTGTAAGGGATCGGGTAGGAAAAGAAGATGTTTATAAGGTAAAATATAGATTCTATTACCACAGAAACTATGATCCACTCAAATAACGTGGAAAGTAGAAACAAAAATAACATCTCTGGATAAATGAAAACAATTATATCCTATTCTAAATTCTGTATCCAATTCAAAGATAAGAACAATTTTTATCATCAGTATCAAGTACATCATCTTGAATAGCTTTCTTTTTATCCTCACTAATATCCTTCTTTTCTACCGGATTACCACCTTATTTTTTGTCCTATTACTAACTTCATACTCATGTTCTTAATTGTTTTCAAGATTAACACCGTCGTTTTTATCATCCTACCGTTTAAATCTTGCCATCATTACCATCTGGTCTTCTTCCTGTATTTTCCATCCTTTTCCTGACTTCATCCTTACAGGCTTTCCCACCTACTCTTCCTTCACCATCACCACCTTCGCTTAACTCTCGCTTAACTTTCTCTCATCTAGGTCTCCTTTTAACCCATCCCTCAACGCCATCATCGCGATCCTGTCCCGTGGCACGACCTTCTTTCCTTCCGTCCTTTCGATGGTTCACGACTGCGATATGCATAGTTTATATTCGCCTGCGGTTGCACTTAATTTAATTGACAATTCATTTGAACCCGTCTCCCAACTACTCACTATCTTTGTCTACTACTAGCATTTCCTAGCTCTTCATCCCTCTTCTGCTCTCCCTTCCGTCTCTTCTATTCTCCTTATTTTGTTTCTTGTCTCCTTCTGTCCCCCAGGGGCTTCCACTGGGCTCCGGTGAAAGGGATTTTCAATCCGCTCTCACGGTATCCACGGCTGTATCTTGTGCCAAGCTCGCCCAATAGGATCGTCGAGTGTTGACTTTTTTTCGTCATCTTCGTCTAGTTCTCTTTATCCTTCATTTCATCCGATTTCCCTTGCTTCCTCTGGCTCTTCCCGTCTCCCTAGGTTCCTCTCAAGTCCTTCCTCAGGTTCACGGCGACCTATTGCGAGTGAGATTAATGTTTGCTTTGTTGTTGGCGATGATTGAGTTGTTGTTCGTGATGATGGTGTTGACGATGGAGTTGTTGCTCTCTATGTTGTTCTTGCATTTGTAGTAGTTGAATCCATTAGATGCCTCCGGGGAGCAATGTCATGCCAGTGCGAGCCACAGGATTGGAAAGAGAATTCGTCCGCAGTCACTTTGTATCCAAAGTGAAGCAACAAGAGTGAAAATAACAACAACAACAACATGGCCACCAACAGCAACAAAAACAAGACGATCATCAGCAACAGCAACGAAATCGAGCACCAGCAGCAAGGATATCAAAACAAAAGTCGCAATAAGTTGCAATTTTGCGCTCGTTTCCGCTTTATTTGCCAAAAGGAAAACCCAAACACACACACTCACACGCAACACGTTATCCTTGAATGGTTATCCTTGCTGTCGATGGACTCCTGCTTCTTCTTCGTCTTCTTCTTGGTCTCTTTGTTGTTGTCGAGTAAATTGAAATTTTCGATGAAGGAGATGAACATGAAGAGCTTTCCTATCTCTCCGTGTGTGGGTGTCTGTGAATGTCTGTAGTGTATTTGTACGTGTGTGTGTTTGCTAAGCGAAAATAGCCGCAGGATAATTGAGTGCAAAAATTCCATTTTGACTTTCGTTTCGTTTCTCGTTCCGGCGGATATCAGTTTAACTAATGAAATGAAACTACACACAGACATGGCCATAGCAATAGATACAAACTCAGACCTAGACGTAGACATGTGCTTTGTTTACATGGTTACGGGACTCAAGAGCCTTTAGGACCTTCGGGCCGCCTGGTTCGCGTCCTCCACTCGCTTGGGTCACGGATCTGTCCTCGCTGGTTAATTTAACAAATACAACTAATGAATTATTGAAGCAAACGCTCGGAGTCAATTAATTAAATTGAGCCATGAGAAACCAATGGCAACACTGGTAACATCTTTGACTAAAACTAACATAATTTGGGTGTCTTTTGTGAAATTAAAGGAGTGTATTAGAATATATACTAGTTTCTTCATTAGGGAAGAAATATACAACGTAGCTAATTTCTCTTTTGAACTCATATATCTATAATTGATGTCGAATATTTTTGGATTTTAATATATATTCACCATTGTGCTTAATGTATATAAAATCTTGTACCTTTCTTCTAATTGATAATTCCTCCTAGCTTCTAAAATTTTGTTCTTCTCCTCTTTCCACAAACCCCACCTCTCAGGAAACCCGGAACCTCAACATAGATTCCAACACGCAATCGATGGATTGGGAAAATCAATCAATTGAAGTGTAAACACGACGCATCAAATTCAGTAGTTTCATTGCCACTCCAAGACTAATCGATGCTGATGTCCCGTGTGACTAACTATCAAATTCCTTGTCCATCGCAAGTTTTTCTTGCTCATTTTTTCGGTGCTGTTAAGTGCTTTCATGGCTATCAGCCGAATTTGTTTTCCTTCAATAAACAGTAGAGACGATTAACATAAGCGAGATGACAATGAAGACCAGAAACTTCACCCGTCTACTACTCATCATCAACTTACTTTTCCCACTCTCATCTCATGGTCTCTCATCTCCTCCCCATCGTCTTCACCATCGACAGCAACAGCCGTATAATCGCTTCCATCATCATCAAGAAGGCATCGATGTCATCATCAATGTGAATCCGACCAATGAATATTCGATTGATACCACCCTCGGGCCACATCCCCAACTCCTCGGCTTCTCCACCCTCGGTTGGGGCATAAGACAAAGGAGAAAACTTTACAAATTCTCTGGCATAAATTTTCGCTTAAATCCTGTGAATATCCCTCGCATATCCTGTCTTCCTCCTTCGCAAATCCTTCCCTCCTTCCTCGCTAAGTCTTCCCTTCTGCCTCGCAAATCCTTCCCTCCGTCTTCGTGCCACTCGCAGCCGCATCCTATCGATGAGTGCCAACTTTCTTCCTTTTCTCCCCAGTCTTCTTCTTCTTGGCATAGTCATAATTTTTTAGTGTTATTGTCCTTGCTTCCTGAAGCATTCAGCCATCGATAGATAGAGATAGGATAAAATCCAGTTGTTGTTCTAGTAGCTATGGACGATGACGATGATGTCTTCGAAGATTTCGTTGATGTTTTGATAATCGTTGTTGTTTTGATATCGTTTCCATTACTGTTGTTCCTTCTATTACCATTAAAATCATGTCTCTTCGAACGATGTCCATCAAGGATACCGAATACTACTGCTGCAGACTGTGGCATATTTATAAGATGGCTCTTATATTTTTATTATAATGGCCGCATGCATATTTCATTGATCGTTATGTAGTTGCACATACCGTTTGATATGAGGGATGAAAAGGAGTAGGAGAGGATGAAGAAAAAGATTGTCAAATATCAAGAAAAAATATATAATTTAAACTTTAAGGAAATGCTATTAAATTATCATCAATATCGCATTTCTGTATGGGAAAATGAGAGTGAATTCGTGAATTTGTCTCCAACCCCTTGTGGAAGACCTCGATTGTTCCCAATAGTTTCCAATTTCACTCATCGCTACCTTTATCTCCTACTAATGATGAACTCGTTTTATTTTGACAGCATTTACCACAGATATGGAATGGATTATCCATATCGAGATTTTTGTCCTCGTGCTCACTATTAATGAGAGATGTGAAATTCGAAGCCCGGCGCACTTCATTCAAACTGTCCTTTTGTCCTCATCCTACGTTCACCACTTTGCATTAAAAACTCTCCTTATCGCTTGAGGTCCTTGGGAACATCTCTCACTTTCTCTGTCATGGGCCGACTCTCTCTATCCTTGTCAAACATTTTCCGCTCCCTTTCAGATGGGTACTAATTGTAGTTTAACTTCCATTAGCATCTGGTAGTGCATCCTTCAGCGTTGTCTGTCCCTCGTGTCAGGACCAATTTGTCACGAGGACCTCTTACATTAGGGAGCACGAGTGTGATTTTTATCGGACGCTAACATAATTTTGATCCTTTGCCGATCGTGAGAAAATACTCGGGAATCACGCGATTTCAAGTGAAAGAGGGAACAAAAAGGACACTTTTAATTGCCTTCGCATGCGCCGATTCGTCGTCCTTCGTACCGCTGGGTGTCTCTAGGGAGTGAATCAAAGGCACGAGGGATAGGATGAAGGACGATAACGATTACGATGATGATGTCGAGCCGGACGCAGTTTGCCGTAGGTGTGAAACTCCAATGAAGTCGAAGGACGTCGAGTGACGGTGACGAGAACCGTCTGTTTTGATCGAGATGCGGGTCCTGCGCCGACCCTGGCTGTGGGCGCGCGCACGCATGCAAAACTCCGAAGCCCGAGGCCGGAGGGGTGGAAAGGGGTTGCATCAGGACACTACACAGGTCATACAGGAGCAACAGAGCGAGCACAGCCGACGAAGGGTCCTCGAAGTGGGCTGAAGAGCCGAACGACGTTCACACTTTTGAAAACCCATGAGGATGCGTTCGACTTGTAAATTTTTAATTGTTCCAACATGCACGCCAGGACATCCCTAGTGTCCCTTTCACACACACAATATACACCATTGTTGTTGTTGTATTTCGTTAATTTCTGTTGTCCTTCTGTGGTGAGAAATTTATTTATAATCGAATGAACTCTCGACGATTTTTCCGCCACTTTCGAGGGGAGTGAGCTTTGTAGTTTTTGTTTTTGTTGTCGTCGGTAGGACATTACAAAAACAAACACCGTGTACCAGTCGTCGTCGCCGTCATCGGTCGATGGTAATCAACGGTAGCAACACGTGACTTGACTGTACTTTGCCTACGTCATCAGGGCGATGGCGAGCGATGCCGCCCACCCCGAGCTACGACGGCGTGACATATTGTCACCGACATCATTACAACAACAACGAACGTCGCCACCAAAATAACAACATCGACACCAACACAAACACAACAACAATAAATAACACGTGCATTTGAATTTGTTCCCATCGCTAGTTTTGCATTTTGCCTTTAATTAAGGACTGGTTTTCGAGGATGTGTTTTCCAGGATATGTTTTGTGTTTTTTGTTTTTCGAGGATGTTCTTTTCAAGTGCTTGTCACTGGGCATTTTCAGTATAAACAAAGAGGGTGGGTTCGATGGGATGAGTGGAGGGAACGGAAGAGAGTGAAAGTGAGAGATTTTTAGTTCGCCTGGGAGGAGGTCAAGTCGATGGGCGAGAGGTGGGAGTTTTGAAAATAGACATGGGAATGTTTTCAATAAAATATTTAAATGCACCATACAAAATATATTATAAATAGTATGCCATTAGCTATAGGTATTTTTCTCATCAATCAAAATGACAATTCTCTCAAAAATGACCGTAATCTCAATACGTGGATAGGGTTTGACCCTTGGCATTTCATTAATGACCCCTAGATCCGCACTAAGACTCTCTAGTTTTACGGTAAAAACTCAGATGGCCTTAGCCCTATAGAAAAGGCCCTTAGTTTCAAAACACATGACCCTTGATCTACTCACATAAAGGGCCATCCAGAACCATAGGAAATCCTCATAGATGACATTATTAAATGTTTTCTCTATCGCTTCGACACCTTCTCTTAAATAGTAGCTATTAATAGCAGCTTAAAAAGGTCACTTCAAAAATTTCCAAAAAAAAACTGGTTGACCCTTCGACTCCAGATGATGGTTCAGAATCCACTGATTACCAACGATCGATGACACATTTCGAGGGTTTCCCTTGTTGTTGTAATAGTTCACACTCTCGATTATTTATCAGAAGCTCACTGGGCCATGACCAATGTCGCCCCTGCCCTCGACTGTATCCTACCGAGTTTTACCCTTCCTCGTGGTGGTTTTTGTTTTCGTTGCTCTTTTTTGCAAAAAGAACATTTTTCATTAATCATTTTTATGATTTTGTGATTTTCCAAAACCGATCAGACACTTTTTAACGATGTCCATTTCGTTGTCAATGTTACCCATGTTCCCCTTGTCGACCCTTTTTCCCCCGACCAACGCCGAACCGATTGAAGTCATTGTAAAACCAATAAAAATCGAAATTAAAACCGAAATTATGTCCAGAACAGACGGTGGAGGGAGGGTGAGTGAGAGAGGGAGAGCGAGCGGCACCCGCTGAGCCGCAGGACACTCGAAGGTCCGCCTGCCGGCTGCTCCTGCTGATGATGCGATACTGATGACGATGATGACGTTGATGATGGCGATCGGCACCCCGGGGTCCGGTCTGAGGCCGCAGACAATGGTGCGCCACCAACTGACAAAACAATCGATGACGAGAGGGCGAGGAGGATTTTTAGAGGAAATTCTTTTAAATTGAAAAATGATCCGATTAGAAAAAAGGGCCAGAGGGAGAGGGAGGAGAGACTGAACGAGGGTAATGATAGAGAGGGGTTGAGGAGACCGACAGGCAGTGGCCGATGCACCCAGAGACAGTGGCCGAGGGGACCGACAGGCATTGGCCATAGGAAATGCTTCATTGACGTGACGAATCCTTTGTAGCCAGCAACAAACAATTTCTCAGCAAAAAAGAAACGAAGAGAATTCCGTAATTGCGGCAATTTTTTTTTTTGTCGTTTTTTCAAACGACAGGAGACAGGAGGAGGATAGAGGATGAGCTATGGCGAGGGAGAAGGAAAGACGTGGCCAGGACATGTGGCGAGCCCTCCAGTGCCATCAGCCTAGTGCAAGGATACGCGTCATCGTAGTCATCTATCATTTGCCACGACGAACATGTCAAAAAGGGGTAAAATGTCGTATGAGGGTGTCTCTATCGACGTCCCTTTCTACTTACTATTTTTCTCTTTCTTTTTACATTTTTTTTCGTACGTTTTTGACAATCATTTTGATTGCATTGATTATGATGTATGAATACGTTGAAAAGTGAATTTCTTTTTCTCCCGCTCTTTCGCTCTCTCTCACTGCACTTTTTTTGTCATCCTCTCGTGCTCTTTCGGTCGACTTGGCATCATTTTTCATGACGATCGCTATTGACAAACGAATCCTCGCTGATGTCCTTTTGCTGGAACGCGACGCGCTGTGGACACAAGAGACAAGGGCAGGAAGGAGACCGAGGAAAGAGAAAGAGCAGCAGAGTCAGGGGAGAGTGAAGGCGAGTGCGTGCCAGAGTGAGAGTGAGAGGGGTAATAGATGGACATTTCACATGTCATGCTGTCTTTTTTAAGTGAAACCCCAAATATCGGTTGGGTTTAAAAATAATCAATCATATATCTACATATGCCAAATATCGACATCTCATGTCATTGTTGTTATAGTATTTTTTTACGATATCGATTGTTGTTGTCCAATCACTATGCAATCCTTACATTTTATGAATATTCATATTCATAGTTTTTTGCCTTCATAAAATGACTTCTATTTTTTTTTTTTTGCAAACTATTGTCTGATCCATCGATGATGTTGATGAGTCATTGAGGGAATTGTGGGCATTTCCAGGGGATGTGCACGTGTGCGGTGATGGTGAGGAGGGAGGAATTTTCAGCAAATGCTCGAAGGATAGGGTGAAGGAAGGGAAGATGGAAGGAAGCCACGATGGCTTGCAGCTGTGGCTAAAAATTTTTAAAAAGCGTGATTTCATGAAGCAGACGTTGTTTTGAATTTAAATAGTAAATATGGAAATTGGCAAACTTTTTTTTTCATATAATTATTTAAAATCATTAATTTGGAATGGAATAAAAATTTATGAGAAAATCTAAAAAGATAGTATCAAATAACAAATTTGTAAATAATAATTTTAATAATTTCTTTACATTTCATTATGTATTTAAGTTGAAAATTTTCCTTTTTTTGACTCTAGAAATTCAAGAAAATCGACATAAATACAATTTGTAAAAATATCAAGAATATCATTATAAATTTGTTTTATTTTTGTATTTTAATAAAAATATCTCTACAGAAAATTCTTTTTAACGTCCTCTCAGTCTCGTTCACCTCACTCTCTTCATCACAACAATTTCCTCCCACTCCGTTACCATTGACTTTCCGCCAGCTGTCGACCGTCGTTCATTATTGTTGCCACTTGGTCAGAAAAAAACTAAAAACAAAAGCCCTCTCGAGGAACTAATGAGCCGGAACCTTCTCCGAAAATTGAGTTATTTTTCGTACCTCGACTTAGATTCCGACTTCCCCGAACCGAGGTCTTCGTGGCGTGTTCGACAATCGATGTAATTGTCGCTTGTGATTACGTCAAGATGACTTTATAATTACGCTGACATTTAAATTATGCATATGTCAAGGTGTGGCGCTGAGTGGCCATTTGTGTGTGCGTGTATGTGTATGTGTTCATTGACAACTGATAGTTGCAATTAAAGGCGGTCGCAAACTAATGAACGAAAATCGCAGGGAAAAACCAATAGAACGAACTTATTGAGAGATTGCGAAGGAAAGAAGGGGGGAAAGTGAGTGTGAGAGGGAGAGAATGAGGGAGAAAGGAGGGAACAAATAACGGTAATCAATAAGAGCGACACCGGAAACGCGCCGCGACGTGACAGGACGTGTGATTTACCGTATGCCGATGGCACAAGGATGAACTTTGACTTCGCACAAGGATGAATGACCATCGTTGCGAATAGGAGGGGTCAGGGAAAACACGACGAAGGGGCCGGAAACACATAGACGGAAGGAAGGTGATCAGGTCGAAAGATCGTCCATCGATGACGGGAAATAAAAAAAAGTGTATGTTGATGTGGTAAATTTTCAGATGTCGTGCGAAATTCTCCTCTAATTGACAGTTGGAAACTTTCATCAGCATGGAGTGAGATTGCCATGGATTTACAAAAAAAAATTAAATTGAGCTATTTAAGCGTTGAAAAAAAGTAAATAAAATATTAGAATATAAATGTTTAATTTATAAACTTTTCAGAATTGAAACAATATAAAGCAAACCTTTGATAGATTGTCCTCTAGTAGGACAGTTCCTGTAAAACTAACCACGGCTCATTTACTGACATCGATAGACATCAGATGGACATCGTTACCCACTTGCACCCCACACGACCGATGAGACGAAAACCTCGCTCCCCTCACCATATGGCGAACTGTCAAATTATGCGCCACTGTCACGCAGTCCTCCTGCCAATTCGCCTCCCCTCATTCACCTCAGCTCTCATTTCACCACACCCCAAACGAACTCCCTGTCCAGGAACGAATGGTAATTGGTCGTCAAATCAACAAATCTTAATTTATTCAAAATTCCCTTTAATTGTTTCTAATTAAACAAAAATAAAAAAACCCTCCGTTTAGCGAGGACTCATATAGGACTGACGAGACAGGATCACGATCCATGTGTCGTGGTTTCGGTTTCGCCTTCTAGGAGATGGGTTGGGCTGGGTCGGTTTCGGTTTGGGTTGGGTTTTTTCGGACACCTGACCGTTTCTCACGGTGTCTCGGCGAGTGTTTGTTGTTCTTGTTCCTGTTTTTGTTTATGTTTATCTTTACTGTGTCTATTAAACACATCTCGATGGACATCATCAAAGCCGATGGTTCCATGTCTCTTAGTTGTCACAATATTTATGCTCGAGTTTATGCAAAACGGGGTGTGGCTGGGTTCGGGCTTAGGCGGTAAAAAAGAAAACACTGTCATAAACAATCGTCTGGAGACGAAATAGCAGTTTAGTGAAACAACAGTTTAGTGAAACATCAGTTTAGTGAAACGGCAAAAACTTGAGTACTCGGGGTGTGTGAGTCACGATTGCAGACGAGTGTCCTTGTGGTGGTGGTAGTGGTGCACACCTTGGTAAGGGAGGGCAAGGGTCCGATCTCGACACACAAATTATATGCAATTTTACAGAAACATAACTCTAATTGCCACATTATCTCACATAGCGTGATGGAAGAGGAAAGTGAGATAGAAAAATTATGGAAAGGCCTCAGATATGTAAAAATCATTATAATTGATGATTATTATTTTATCATTTAAATTATTTCAAACTCACTCATATATAAATTAAGTAAGAGGCTTGATCAGATAAAGAAAATATTTGTTTGAAGTTTATTTTGATTTGGATTCTTTCTTTTATTAGAATTTCTCTGATATTTTGTATATTTTTCTCGAAAAATGCTCGAATCTCGTATTATTTGCACCAAACACTTGCAGGACTCTCGAGCCGAAGAATTAACACTAATTAACGAACAATGGGACAAAAAAAAGGACAATGAGGACGACAACAGAGGAGGGTGTATTGTCATGGTCATTGTTGTTCTTGTTGTTGTGATTAGTGTTGTCGTAGTTATACTTCTGTTGCTTTCGCCACCCCAACTTAATGAAAACAATCAGTAGTAATCACAAATTATTTCATAGTAATTCAAAGGACTGCAACTGACTTGCCTAAAGCAACAACAAAATACACCCACAACAACAAAAATGACAAACCTGACAACAGCAACTAAACAAAGCAACAACATCAAATCAACTAAGGAAAGCAACAACTACAACAAGTTGTTGTTGGTCCCTTCCGAATTCCAAAGCCAATTAAAGGCGTCGAACAGTGGCGTAACTCAAACGTGACAGCGATGCCATATTGCACGGAATGTCACTGACTATGGGTGTGTTTGTCAGCGTGTGTGTGAGTGATTGCTTGTGTCAATAGGTACAGTTATGCCGGTGAGGTTGATTTTTGTTTTTGTTTTGTTTTGCTTTCATATTTCCGAATAAAAAGGATATTTTCGTAGGCAAATAAAGGGGTGGCTTTGCCATATGCGTTCGTGAAGAAGAAGAAGAGAGGGGTGAGGGAGAAGGGTGTGGTGTGGTGTCCAGGAGCGGCGGCGATGTTGAACACCTGAAAGCAATTCACAGTAGGATGACCAGGGACACCGGATAATGATGCATAATTCACAGAACGATTTGGTGATTGTTTAACAATCGCAGGACTCTATCCTTCTCCCTCTCTCACTCAGTCTTCTCTCCCTACTGCCGTCTCGGTCTCACATTTTTGGGGGTGATGTCGCTTTTTTGTTGTTGCCGTTGTGTCTTTGTAAGTGAAATAGATGAGCTGTTTGCGTGCGAACATCAGGCGGACAGACGGACGGACGGACAGACGGTCTCTTGTGCCGGTGTTTGACCTATGCGTTGTTGTTGGGGAACCCTCTATTGTTGTTGTGAATGTGGTAAATGGTTTTGTTATTGTTATTATTATCTACGATTTTTTGTTACAATTTTTTTATATTTATTATCTTTTGTTGTTGTTGTAGTTTATATTGTTCCTTCAATTATCACAAGTTCGTATGAAATTTTCATCGATAATGACCACTGGTAGGGCGCTGGAGGGTGGCAGGAGGGGTGGTGAGGTGAGGGAAGAAGGTGGTGAGATGGGGGAAGGTGGATGGTGACGGTGGACGTTGTGGCAACTGTACCACGACAACCTGTGATGTATCGTGGATGCGGAAAGACTACAAGAACGTAAGGTATATTAGCTGTACATACAATATACATACATCAGCGTTAAATCCAGAGTTCTGTCTCTCCGAATGGTAATTATGTCTAGGGCCAGAACGATAAGGACATCGTTCCTTTCATGGCTGAGTCGGGTCATTGGGGTGATTTGGGTGTTTTTATGGTTAATGAAATCCCGAAAAGTCGTTTAATTTAATGCGTTCGTGGCGTTCGTTGTTGATGTTGATGATGGATTTCCGAGATTAGCATTAGCTTTAATTGGGCTGGTAAGGGTGGAGCGAGGAAACCAGTCGAGGGAAGGAGGTATAAGAGGGAAAGAAGGATGGGGAAATAAAGACAAAGGAAGAAATGTTAAGTGTATATGTATAAGGTAGAGACATAAAGGAAGAGACCGATTGGGAAAAAAATCGGTAACGAAAATCGATTTTCGTACATCGTTATCACTTTATTTGCTCTTTCAAAATTACAGCAAAAATAGATCAAACTCAATAGCAAGACAGAGTGAAATTTCCCGATCAAGAACTCTCATCGAACCCCCGAAATTCTCGTGGAATTCCATGAATCCAAATCCTCCTTTACAGGGAAGTCTCAAAACCCTTCTCAGAAACCTTCAAGCGGACCCTCATCGCACTCCGGGAACACTTTCGCTCAATCGCGAGCCCTGCATTGTTTGCTCAGCCCATCCATCATCACGCGCTCCCACCCGGCCGATCCCATCCGATCGTCTCGGAACAGGTGACAAAAGTAGGTTAATGCCATGAGATCCACAAGGGGATCGAGCGAAGCCACTGCTGTGCTATGACTCATACCGTGGTGATTCCCCCTACCCTACCTATGCAAGTTTACACAACCTCATTGCGCCCTGGGAACTTCGTCCCCGGGTTCCCACACTGACGATCTAACGTCGATGGCGACCCAATTTCGTGATCGATGTCGAGCCAACAATTGAAAAACAATTTCAACGCAAAGTGTTCTCGTCACTGATGGCTGTTTGAATGACAATGGGAAGGAGCAGAGGGAAGGAGGAAAAGAGAGTGAGGGAAGCATGGAAAATGGTAACAAGTTTCCAACAGGTGTTCGTCAATGTGACAGGGGGCGCAAACAAGAGCAGACAAAGGACGAGTGGATTGAGGTCCATGGCGCAGGATTTAAATATCACATCGAATGAAGAGCAGCGAAGGTGCGGAGGGGGTCGAAAAAATGTTTCAATTACAAAATCAATGCTACGAACAATGGGGACAATTGAGGGGATTCGGGGAGCAGGAGGAAGAAATTTCGAAATTGTGACGCATTTAGCGAGAAGAATGGGAGGATCCGATGAATGGAGGAGGATCAAAGGACATTGGGGTGGGGAAGCGTGCAGTGGGAAAGAATTTATATTGATATGATGGTGGGAATTTTATTCAACAGGAATAATTACCATTTACAACGACGACTATGGCGACTATAACTATCGAAGATAATTGCAGGATCACGTTTTCATAACCTGTCGATGGAAAAGGAGGACGAAGAAGGGGCAGAGGAAGGAGGAAACCAGTTTCGAAAAGAAGCCTCCGACCCATGCAGGATGGAGAAATCAGTACGTGGAGGAACAAACGATAATTGCGCATGCATCGGAGTTTTTTCTCTGTTGCTACTCAAGTGGTTTCACCGTCGCCTTCTGCGCAGTTGCGCTCGCTGAACCCTCAAGGACACGGCGATCACCGCACCTCGGATTGGCAGCCTCTCCCTCATACCATGGTTGCCTTTCGTTAGTCTTCCGAAGCTCTGCTCCTGCACTTTTCTGCGTTGCTTCTCTCTTTTCAACCTACTCTCTCCTCACCTCTCTATCCACCCATCTTTCTTCACAAATCTCTTTTCACCCTACTGGCTTCATTCATCACATTTACTTCTCTCCTCTCGTCCCTCTCTTTTAATCTCCACCATTTCACTTCCCTCGTTTCATCATTATTTCTGTCATTCCCCAGGACGCGAGTGTTCGAAGTCGCTGCCTCAAGTGTTTTGAATGCAGGTGTTCAATGCGAATCAGGGCAGGACCAGGCCGGGGCAGGGCCAGAACGGGGCAGGAACAGGGAAACAGGATAGGGAAAGACCAGAACAGGACCAGAACGGGGAAGGCTAAAGAATGGCTGGTCAGAACACCAGCAATCAGGGTAGCGTCAGAGCTAGGAGAAGGCCAGAGGCAGGGGAGATGAAACTGACGAGGCTTTAGGGTGAGGCACAGTCGAGGTTGAAACGAGGTTGAGCTGGAGTTTGCGGTAGGGAAGCGTTTGAAGACATAAAGAGTTTGAGGTGGAGCGGAAGACGAAGAAGGTTGAGGTGCATCGAGTAGGTTGTGGCACACAGGAGATTGCGTTCGATGCCATGGTTAGGGTGAAGTGATGTGAAGTTGCGGCAAAGATGTCCAGGTTAAGGATATTTGCATGGCATGAAAGCCATTCATTAGGCAGCAACAACAAGAGAAACAACACTGAACGGAACATTGCAAATAAACGAGGGAAAGAAATGTAAACAAGGGAGAAGAAAAATAATAAATGAAGGGGAAAACACGAACAAATAGGGAGATATAGAGAAATCGCTTGGAACAGTCGGATTTATTAATCAATAGGACGACAGGGAAGGAGTAAATAGGGATGGGGTTCTGGGGAAAAAACATTAGGGTTTGTAAAAGATTCAGGTTGTAACGAAAAATTAACTTTTATTTTTCAAATGTTTTATATTTTTTATATTTTAGCTACTAAATTTCCTTAAATTAAATTAAATTGCATTTAAAAATATGAACATTTCAAAATTCCTTTCAGATTTCCTTGAATGCAAATCTATGTTGTTGTTGTTTTTGTCGGCCCGTCATTACAAAATATTGAAAAATGAATTAAGAATGCAAACAAAAGACTGGCTTACGGTCGGTTCCGTTTCGAAGCCGAACAGAGGGAGGGAGACGCCAACAAAGGATGAATGGGAGACGGACGATCGACTGCAGCAGAAACAACAAAGAGCACAACAACGGGCACAACAACAAAATAACAACAAGTAGAAATACAACAACAACAAGTGGAAAAACAACAAAAACATCGCAGCATCACGGGCACAATGCAAAACGCAATAAATCCAACTTATGACTCAGCGCCGCAGTCGCCAGGACGAAGCCACGACGAGGTCCTCGGCGGAGCCGGCGGCGTCCTGGTCGTCATCGTCATTATCATCATCTTCATATTCATCATCGCCATCGCCATCGTCACCGACGTCCTCTTCCTCTCCAACGTAATCCTCGAACACTTGCTTCTCGATCCGTCTCTTCGGCTCTCGCTCAGCCTCCGGGAGGAGTCCAGGAATCTCTCCTCGGTCGACGGCGGGATTAGGGAGGTATGGACACAACAACAACAAAAATAACAACCTTCTCATAAAAGACTCAGCCCCCTCTCGACTGCATCCGTTCTTTGGTTCTTTCGAGTCGAGGCAGCGCGGCTGCCGCAGGATTAACGAGGGCCAAGCGCAGTCCTTCATGCATATGTCGGTTGTTGTCGACGTCGCTGACGATTAAACCACGAGGGAGAAGCGAAATTGATCGAAAGAGAATGGTTGATAGAGAGGGAGAGAGGGTGATAGGGACAGAAAGAAACAATCACCATATCCGAAATTCGAAAACCGTCTGATCGATCGGTTCGCAGTGAAAATTTGAATGGTAAAATCAGTTTTGCGTTGCGAGGAATGACATGAAAGAGTGGAGTGGATGAAGGAGCGATTGACAAATGGAGGGCTGGTGGAAAGGAGGGCTGGTAGAAAGGGAGAATGCTGCAAAGTATGGCATGCTTGGATGATGTAGGGAGGAAGGAGCAAAGAAGTTCCATACAGAGAGAGAAGGAGCGAGGTTTATTGGCGCACAATGCCGGAATTAGGGACAGCCTGAAGGCATCGGAATGTGGTGCAGAAAATCCTCTTAGTCGCATGGCTTTGGCAAAGGATTCTCTTGCTCAAGAAGAGATATTTTTCATATTTCTCATATAATTATATTTATAAAAATACCGATATTTATAAGGCCAGAATTTCTTCTTTTCAAATGCCTTCACTTTCACTTCTTCACTTTCTCGACATCAGTCCCAGGAAACACTTTCTAGCCTTCACTTCCCACTTCTCTTCCACCTCTTCACTGCCTCGAGTTCACATCCTTGTCTTCCCTTCCACGACTCCATTCCCAGGCGATAGACCATAAAATCATTACGAAAATCGCTCGGACATCAAAATCGGTTTGACGTCGAAAACGCTTTGGAAATTTGAATAAAAGAACAATAAAATCGAAATTGGCTGACGTGTCGACGCAGGACGAATTTTACGCTAGAGACCGTGGTTGACATCCTTGTGAGAGGAATAACAGCTAAATAATTGACAATTGTTGGGGAATCACAATAACAACAATAATACTAATAATAATAGTAATAAAATGAGCCGCAACAGCAATAATAAGGAGAACAAGAGCAATAACAACAACAATAAGAATCAAACAATGGCAATAATAAGAGCAAGAAATAAAGGACATCGCCAGGATAATAACACGAGAATATATAATTTCCAGAAAAATAATAGATCACTTTTTATGACATTATGGTTTTACACAACTTTTGGTCGAGGCGACGGGGACAATAAAAATAACAACAAGGATATTTACAACAAGAACAAGGACAACAAGGGCGATTACAACAATAACAACATCATCAACGCCGACAACAAATTGGTCTCAGGATGCTAGTTTAAAAAATCACGATGGCGCGAAGGGCAAACGATGTGAGAAAAAGAAGGATGTGGAAGGCAAAGTAGTGGCAGGAGGTGGGTGCAGGAAATGGAGGGAAAAAGAGTGGAACATGAGAGCATGAGCCAGAAATGGCGAAAATAGTGAAACAGATAGAGCAGAAAAGTCAGGGATAAAACAGATGAAACATTGTAAGAGATCGTTATGAACAACAAAATAACAATAACTACCACGACTACAACAACAAAAAGCACAACTACAATCTTGCTACAACACAACTACATCACACCTACAACAACATAGCAATAACAATTACAACAACCACGACAATGAGGCAGCGCTAGCGCCCTATAAGAATTATTTATTGAAATTATCATTTGGCAGGCGAGACGCCATCGAGGAGCCGGGTCGGGGAGAGGCGTCGGGCGATGATGATGAAGATCATGAGGAGGATGATGAGGAGGAGGACGAAGAAGAAGAAGCGGGCAGTTAATCAAATAAATATGGCGATAACACACACGAACTCGCAGACTCACCCGAATTTGCGGTCGTTGGTCGTGCGGCAGCAAGTGTTGCCAGACGGAGGCTGGAGCCAAGAAAGTGCTGGTGTTATTGTTGTTGGGGATGAAGTTGTTGTTGTAAATATGATTGTTGTTGCTACTACTATTTCCGTTTTAGTAAAATGGTTGAGTTTCTAACTATTCCTACTATAGACAGATTATCGTTTGTATTTATAGATCTAGTTAACGATTTAAGGTGTCGACCAAAATGGTTGTTCCAAGAGCAATCGTTGTTGTTGGTCCTTTTGGAAGTTGTTGGTCTTTTCGTGGTGTTTGTTGATGTTATGTTGTAGTTTTTGTTATTCTTCTTTTGTTGCTCACTTTCATACTTCAGTCGTTCCCTTACCCAAGTTCTGTTATTCTGCCTACTTAGTAATTATCCGTTATTGCTACTTTTTGCTACCCTTTTGCCTCCCTGTTGCTACTCCTTTCCTTCGTCTTTCCCGCCTCTTTCCCGCCTCTTTTGCTCCTCTTTTCCTTCTCTTTCCTCGCCAATCCTGAAAACCACAGAGTCATAAAACTCCACTGTTTTGCGCGATCGGCCCTCGCTCTTTGCCTCCCCGATCCTCGACTGATGTCATTTCTCTTGAACCCTCCGAAGCCCTCGTTCCCTCGTCCCCCCGGCACCTCATAAATTGGCTCCTCGTGAACAACGCCAACGCCATCTTGCATCGAATCGAGGCAGAAGCTCACGGATTTATGAGCTGGCGGCGTGCGCGTGTTTGCGAGGAAGATATATGGCGACAAGATGGCGACCGGAAACGACCCGAGCCCGCTGCAAGCGCGAACGTGTGATGCCAATAATTTTGATAATGGTTGCAGATCGGTGGGGAGAGGGAGAGAGAGATAGCACGATGGTGCTTAGAGTGTCTGTGACGGAGAGTTCAAAGAACTCCCGTGATAAATTGGGTTAGCGAGAGGAAACATGGGTAGGAAAAGAGATAAAGGTCGAGAAAATAAAAAAATAGTTGAAAATGAAGTCACTAAAGTGACTGCCTAAAAAATTTTAAGGAAAAAGAAATAAAATTTTTCATAAATAGCATAAAATATGAATTTAAATAATGCAAGAATTGTGAAATTAAAAATTGAAGAGGAAATAATGTTTCTCTAATAATGAATTTTTATTTCAAAACTCGATGACAAACTCAATTATATTGCAAATGTTTGTATTTTTGTTACGTAATTTTCAAAATGTATCGTTCAATTTAAATTTTAAAACGCCATCCAAAAAAATTGCCACTGCCATGACCAGGTCAGGAGACGTCGCCGACACCCATCGATATCCTTCTGTCGCCTCTCCGCCGAGCTCGGCAAACAAACACCATCAGGGATCTGGACGAGTGGTGGGAAAGGAAGGAGGAAAGGGAAGGAAACGGAACGAGGAAAGGGAGGTCGAGTCGACCACGAAGGTAAACTTGACACGACCAGGAGAAAGGCAAAGTTGGGTCGACCAGGGAGGCAAAGTTGGGAGGTCCAGGAAGGGGCAGGTGGTCCTGGGCAGTTGGGGTGGGGGAAACGTCGGTAAATTTGACAAAAAGTGACATTCAAAAGTGCGATGCTGGGAACAAAAATTGCTTCCTTATGCAAATTTTTTCTACTTCAAACTTCCACTTATTTCCATCGCCTTCGTCGTGTACTTCTCCTGTTTCGCTGAGACTCCCCAATTGAGCAAGAACAACAACAACATCTATGGAAACAACATCTACAATAAAAAATTCGACAACAAAAATAGGAATGAAGAAGTTGGGGTGCCAGACGCAAGCACGACAATGGACGACGTGTCCTTTCATACAAATCAAAAGATTTAATTTCGATATCAATGGCATAAGCAAGGCCAGATATGGAGAGAATGAGGAAAAGAGGAAGAAGGGGAGGAGCGAGAGGAGGAGGAATAGGAGGAGCTCGAGACGGAGACAAGGGCAAGACATAGTGGGATGGTAAAAAAGGAGGTCTTCCAAAGAACGAGACGACACCAAGACGGAGTCCGCTGGAGGTAGGAGAGTGAGTGTTGAAGGGAGAGAGAAGGAAGGAGAGAAAGAGAAGGAAAGAAGGGTGGCACGTTGTGGTGAGGTCGGTGAGGCATCGGCAATGGACCGTTGCAGCTGAAGTTTAATCACTTGAAAAATATTCAAATGTTTCACTCCATTTTTTTTTGGTTCGTACACATTTTTTCGGCAAGAGCCCAGAATTGTTATTGTGGTTGTTATTGTTGTTGTTGTGTCTGAGTGGTGGGTACTTCTTGAGGTGATTGTTGTTGTTGTTTGTTGTTATTAATGCCTTCTATTAGAAAGAACCACCGCGAGACGCAATCGCGAGCCTCTCATCGCATCTCAAGTGTGGATTTCGGCGGCCGAAGGACTCGCTGGGTGTCTCGCCTTTCAATGAGCTGTTGTTGTTGTTGTTGTTGTTGTCATTGTTGTCATTGTTGTCCTCATTGTAGTTGTTGTCCTGCTTTCGATGTTACTCGCTGTGGTTGTTCTTCTTCCCGTTCTACTTGTTGTTTGTTGCCATCCTTGCTTTAGGAAAAAGTGCAGATACGCGTTACAAATGATTTTCGCGAGATACAAATCGCTAGAGGTCCTCGTCCCGGGCACTTCCTTCGCACCCCGTGGCCCTCGTCCTTCCTCTCCACCTCTCCTCTTTCCTCCCACCTTCAGACGGCGACCCCTCAGACGCCACATGCGGGTCGCTTCGCTGTTTTGCATAATTTTCCCGATCTTTCGAGGGGAATTTTTTCCGTTTCCTGCTTGCTCCCTGTTCCTTTCGCAGGACGAGCAGGACTCAAAAGCGCAGCAAACGGCGATTCGCAGGAACGAGGAAGCAGGGGAGAGCAAAATATAAATAATTGTAATTGAAAGCCGGAGCAGTTCATCCAGGAGCCCTCAAGTGTCCTTCGAGACCACGACAGCGACAACGACATCGTCATCGTCGTCGTCATCATCGTCATCGTCGTCGTCGTCGTCATCATCGTCATCTCCATCGTGTTCGTTGGCCCTGACGATGCCTCCTGCTGTCACAGGACGATGCGATGATATGGAAACAAATTAAAATCATTAAAATCGCCGCAGTTCTGCGAGCTTCCTGTTGTCCTCCTTAACCCCCCTCCCTCCCGTGCCTTGGTCGAAGTCCTTTGCGTCGCGAGTTCGACGCCACGTGGTCTTGATTGATACGCCGGCGATGGAAATCGACGAAAAGGCGTGTCAAAGGACGATAAAAATAGACGAGAGCGCTGGAGAGGAGGGGAAGGAAATAAAATTGGAATAAAAAGGACACGACGAGTCCTTTGAGCCCGAAAGCAGCGAACACGTCGCGAACAACGTCGCAAATGCTCACTAAAGACAATTATTTTCTTCATACTTGTTGTTTTTGCATTTGGTTCTTGTAATTTTTGTTCAAATTTCATTGTTGATTTTGTTTTTGTGTAATTTTTTTTTTAACATTTTTTTTTTGTTGCTGCGTACAAAGTCACAGTGTGACAAAACGTGAAATGTCGAGAAGCAAAAATGCGAATTTTTTTTCTGTCGAATGTCGCTCAAGCGTCAATTGCAGGCAGACGTGCAGCAACAACAAGATTTGCAATAACAAAAACAATGACGACGATTGCAACACAACAACAACGAGAGAAATTCTTGCAGCACAAACGCATCCTTCATCGTTTTTTGAACCTTCTCCCACGACGCCGCACATCAATTCCATACCAGAGTCTATCCATCTCTCTCTGCCCCTGCACCACTCCCCCTCTCTCTGTCTTATCCTTTTTCATCACTTTACTTAACTCACCTTTCGTGTCAACCTTTTGTTGTCGCAACCAAAGGTTTAAAAAATCCGGTAAATAAATTTTGTCGAAAACTCTTCGCAAACTTTTCTTTGTTTCGGTTGTAGCAGGTTTCTTTTTCTTTTTTGTTTTAGATTTTGTACATTTATTTTGTTATTTCATGTTTTTGATTTTGAGTTTTTTGGTATTTTTTGTTATTATTAGTTTCTTCCTCCTGTTCCTCTGGGTGGAAAAAATTGCTGTGCATAAAAGTTATTCGAGTTGCAAGACAAATATTTCCTCAACATAAAAAATTGATATCTGTGCATCATCGTGCAATGAAATAAGGAAGGATACAGTGAAGTCGAGAAAAGAATGAGAAATATAAGTAAGAAAGCAAAGTTCGAAATTTATTTTAACAAGTTAGTATTAAAATATTTGATAATATTAAAAATTAACAAAAAGGATAAAAAATAAACTCTTTAAAATAGATATTTCTTAAAATATAGTTCGTTTAGCATGACCAAGAAATTAAAATCTTATATTTTTCTGAAGGTTTTAATTTTTCTGTCCACCACTGTACCTCGCTGAAATCATTCAAGTCATAACAGCACAGAGAGATTGAGAAAGAAATATTTCTGCCAGAAGAGAGCGATAGTCAGGGAACGAGACAGAGAGAGAGTGAGAGAGAAACGTAAACTTTTCCATATCCATTACAAAGCAGCGCCAGCACTCAAACAAATCATGACTTATCAAATCATATCCGTTGTCCTTGCACCTGACACACCCTCGAACTCACGCACACACACAGACTCGTTGACTTCGAACGTTCGCGATCTCCCCGAACCGCTCCGACCCCCTGCCACGCCCCCTGCGAGGAAAGAAACGGATCGACCCCCCATCTCGTTGTCGATTGAATTTAAAAGCTTTTTCACTCGCCCTTGGCATTCGCGGGGGGGGCGGGAAAGGGTGTGTAAGAGAGAGGGGGAGAGAGGGGGAGAGAGGAACAACACGTGGAGCGATCGATGGATGGGGGGGGGGTCCGGAGAAATCCCTTGTAGCGAGGATAACGCGATTGCAAGGACACGCTGGCTAATGCAGTTTTCCACATCTCGGAGAAAAAACAACCAAAGGCATGGGGTTGAGAGGAGGGTAGAGAGGAGAGAAGGAGTGGAGGGAGAGAGCGAGCAGGAAGGTTGAGGAAAGTCGCGACCGGAACCGGAAACTAGCTTCGCTGGAGCTGACGCTGCTGGCAACACGTGTAGCGACGCTCAAGGATATGCTGAGCAGGAAGACGACGAGGACGGCGGGGAGTCGCGGGAGTAAGAAGAGGAAGAATAGGGAAACGAAAGATGCAGAGAGAGAGAGAGGGCAGGAAAGTGAGAGAACCTGAGGGCAAGAGCGCGAGGACTCGAGGGCAGCCGGACGATGTCGATGTCGAGGACGCGGACGGGGACGTGGACTCGGGGCGAATGTCAAAGCCAAGGAGATTTGTTGCCATTTTTGTGCAAAGTTTGCTGGATTCTCTCATGGATCCCCATCGCTCTCTCTCTCACTCCTTTGCTCGCCCTTTGCTCGGTTTCTCTCCTTTTACCCGTTTTTTACCCCTCGTCCGCTCGTTCCAGCGTGACTCAAGGACATGTGTATGTGCTGGAAATGTTCCCTCGGTCGGGGCACGACAAATGTTTTCCGTTGGCAACACTGGTTATCCACTGCAGCGCCATGCCTCATGCCCAGGAGCTCCCAAGGACATGCCAGGACATTAGGGAGGACGCGTGGAGGATGGGCGGAAACGATGAAGGGGACGCGAGAATGGTGAAGGGGACGATGAAGACCCGATAGGGACGATGGCAGTTGGGATAACAGAAAACGATAGACAGGTTCGTTTCTGGGTGCGTCGAGCTGGAAGGAGAGAAGGAGTGAGACAGGGGGAACGGCAAAGAAAGAGGGAGGAAAAAAGAGAGAGAGTGAGAGACTGTGGTGAGGAAAGCGGTTGAGGAAGGGTTCAAAGTCAAGGATGATTTTTTGTAATTAGTTCGAATGATGGGGAAGGGATTCAAGTTTAGAGCAAGGAAGATGTTGGGTTTTAAAAATAAACTGATAAATTTGGTAAATTAATTGAATTAGTAGAAAAGAAACTACTATAAGGATAATGGGAGAGGAAGGGGGAAATAATTGAATTGAAATTAAATAACAAAATATATTGCATTGATGATCGGCGCAAGCAACGACTAGATGGAGAAAAAAATATGTATAGAATAAAATCAGTGAAAATAAGTATGTCATGAAATAGAGTAAATGAAGTTTGAATTTATTGTAAAAGAAATTAAATTATTTGCATTTAATTTTATTTTTATTTTTAACGAATGAAATCCATCAGCAAAAGTCACCACCCAAGGGCCGAAAGAAAAATCAACCAAGGCCCAACTCCACCCACCTCCTCTCTTGACCAAGGGCCCCGGCCACCGATGAAATTTCGAGACAAACGAGGAAACGGTTTTAATTTCTCGCAAATCCAATCCGGCGACTCGGGCCGAACCCACGTTTATCGGACGTCGTAAAAGGCGAACGAACAACACAGGACTCGGTACGATTGGGTTTAATGGTGCCAGACGATGGCGAGCCCAAGTCGATTGGGACGATGGCGACGATGACGACCGGATCCGGAGTCGGGGAGCCGAGATAACAGATTAGGCCCATTGAGACGACGGCCCTCGGCCCTCGGCCCATTCCTGTGGTCCGACGGTCCCGCTAAAACCGTCGAAATCCGCCGCTCTCTTTAGCGGCCGATCATAAACGAAGGATTAAGTGGAGCGCAGGACGACGCCGGACATCAAATGCGGACAATTAAGTGTGGATTAATGGGCGGCGAAGGAGGCTCGGCGGCAGGACGACCAGGACCAACGGCGGCCCAGCACCATCCAGTCGTCCGTCGTCAGGTCCCGGGTGGATGGCGAAGGACTTTAATGACGGGCATTACGTGTAAATGGCGCTGATGAGGTGATGCATAATACAACAAAATACAACAACAGCACACACGACAACAACAGTCACAGCAACAAAAACAACAACAAGAACAACAACAGTAGCTGCCATGACGGCAACAATGAAATGCACCGAAAATAACAATCATGAATATCAGCAACAGCAGGAGAAGAGAATCAAATACAACAACCAAATGCACAACAACAACGACAACTACAACAAGCTGCAGAACAACAAAAACAATAAGAACAAGAAGAGCTACAATAACAGCAACAACAACAATAATAGAGCTAAACCAATATCTCTGCAACAATCGCCAGATCTCGACTCCTGCCTTCGGTCATTAAAGACGGCTGGACGGCAGGACGAAGCAGCCAGAAAGTGAAAGATGAAGAGTGAAAGAGGAGAGAGAGAGAGAGAGGGAACGTCTCAGGAGGACGAAGCAGGAGAAGAATAGTAGAAGTAAATGCCAGGACTCGGGTCTGCAGGACGACGACTGTGCCTGGGCAACGGCGAATCGGCCACAAATCGAGTTTATGACACATCAAGAAGCGAAGGTAACGACGATTACACCTATGGACCGACCAAGCGCATCCAACATCCATCGACCTCCTTCTCCCCAGCCTCCCGCCCTCAGTGGTCATCAGAGGTCCCCGAGGACAATCGAAGCCGTCGAATGGAGACAATAAAATCAACGGCAGCCGCAACAAGGACAGAAAGGCAACGACGACGACGACGGCGAAGGAAGTGGAAACCGATAAGAAACGAAATGTGCAAATAAAACAAGGATTCGCAGGAATCGCCGGACATGGGACGAAGGTGGGGAAGAAGAAGTTGGGACGTCGTCTTAAGTGCCAATTGAGGGCGAAGGAGGTCGTCAGAGGCTGCAGAGCTGGACCGGCAGCTTCTGCTCACATCGTCAGCCCTCTTCCTACCCCTCTGCCTTCCTCCATCCTTCCGTTGCCTCACTAGGCAGGTTTGCCCTCCAGGTCCTGCGGAAATTTTTATTGTCCTCATGCGGCGTTTGGTTCTGTTTAGTCGGCCTGATGAGGTGACTTCGTGGCCCTTTTGCTTTGAGGCCTCCCTCTTCCTTTCCTTATAGAAAATTTTTGATTTTAATTATTTATTTTCTTTTTTTGTCTATAAATTCCATTTCCAATAATATCCGAAAATAAAATCGTATTGTATTGAAAATGAGAAGAAAATTGCAAATTCATCCCACGCATCCCTGCGGGACTCGGCAAGTGAATCGAAGTGAATCCAGACTTCCTGCTCGTCCTTGGCTCCATCGTCCATCTCCACCTCGTTCAGCTTCTCGTCCTACTCCTCCAACTTCTACACTTTCACTCCCTCAATCTCCAGCTCCTCATCGTCCTCTTTTGCAAATCTTCATCTTCATTTCGGACGTTTTTATCGCTCGCCGGCAATTTAATTTCGTGTCCTGGCAGTTTAATTTCACATCCTTCGTCTCGACTTCACTTCACTTCGCTTCCGGTTCTTCTGCCACCTCCCTCCCACCCCTTGCCTTGAGGTCCTTCTGCAGTTTCAATTCTTCGGTCCTGTTTTGTGCGTAATTTTCGTTTCGTTTTGCATTCTTTTGTCGCAGACATTAGTCCTCCTCTTCTTCTTCTTCTTCTTCTCTATTTTATTTTCGTTAAATTGTGTTTCTTGTTGTTGCTATTGAATTGCTAGATTTTATTCCTGCTGTTGCTGCTGGGGAAATTGAAAACTGAAATGCATTCGAAATGAAAATGTGAAAATTTGCCATCCTTCCGAAATACTTTGCAAATTAAAATAAATACATGGCATCAGGAGAGTGGGACAAGGAACAACGAGTGGAAGGCACGGAATACAGTGGAATGAGTTAAAAAAAATTGTTATATTTTTATTTTCGTATACTTAATAAAATAAAAAATCATGTGGTTGATTGAAAAAATACCATTTTATAGAATATTTTTAATAATTTGGTAACCATTTTCACCATTCACGATAACCATTTTCAATTCAATATTCAATTCACGTAAAATGATATTTCAAAAATTGTATTTTTCAGTAAAATTTTAACAATAATGTTACTAAAATCAAATTTATATTATTATTTAGAACAACGAATCATTTTTTAATAATAAATTTCCGCTGACATTTTTAATATGAGTAAATCTATTTTAATGTTGTTTTTTCTTCATCGATAAATATCTTCTTCCGTTGTGTTTCAATGAAATATTTTGTTTCCGTCCCACTGTTCCTACACCACAATGAACTCCAATCATTGCTGTCTCTGTTGGAAGTTCTTCGTCTTCGCAGTTGTCGTCAGCTCTATCTCCACTCGATTTATATAGTTTCCTCTTGCTTTATTTTTATTTCTCTTCATTCTCTCCCTGTCTCGCTCTCCTCTTCTCCCTCTCTCTCTCTCTCTTTCCCTCGTTTCATTCTTGCCAACTAATTCCTCACCAGAAAACTCAATTGTGGTTTCTTCCCCGACTCCATGATTCAATCGGCGCCCAGCCTCCTACGTCCAACCTCCAGCTTTATCCTCATCAACTATTCCTTATCCTTGTTCTTCTTCCTTTTCTCCTTCTCTTCTTCTGATTCACCTTCTCTGCCTCCTTCACCTTTGGCGGTGCAGTTGAAAAACTTCTTCGTTCGAATGTCCTGTCCGTCCTTATAAACTGTGCTGGCCGCTTCCAACCTCTTCGAGTGGTTGTAGTTTTCATAGTTGTTGCCAACTTGTTCCTCTATCTCTCTCTCTCTGTCTCTCTCCCTCTCTTTCTGTTTGTTTCCCTCCCCACTGCTAAGTGTTTGTTTCGAAATCGGAATTTCTGAGGAGGAATTTTTATCTCATCCCGTTTGAGGACTGAGTACTGAGGAGGGCGAGCCGGATTTTCGTCGACGAGTGCGGAATAAATTGCATATAATTGCTCCTGCTGCTTCCTCTTCTTCCTCCCCGTCTTCTCCGTTTTCCGCTCCTGCTGGTGCACACTAAATGTGCCAGAAGAGATTTATATCCTGACCAAAGGATTCCGGCAAAGACAAACGCATTTTTTGGCGAAATTCTTTTCGTTTCATTCGGTCCAGCAGTCTTTATACGAGCTGATAAAAATTCCCGGGAGAAATTTATTCGCGACCAGCCGCAGGTCCTGCCGACTGCGTCCTGGTGGTCAGTCGTTCGATGCGACGGCGGACAAATGCGAAATAAATAAATAATAAGTAATTAGATTTCATCCACCTCCGGCTCCTCCTCCTCCATCGTCTCCTTCTCGTCTGCAGTTTCTTTTCTTCCCTCGTTCACCCCCCGTGGCCATGTCCTTTCGTCCCCGTCCTCGTCCTCGTCCTGTTGCGGTCAAGCCCGATTGTCTTTTAATAACTTCTTCCTCACTGTCTTATCCTCGGCTTGCTGTTGCTTTGCCCCGATCTCCTTTTCCAGTCCCCGATTTCCAAGTCAAATGAACCCGCGTTTCGTTCTTTCTCCCTCACTCCCGCATGCGTCCCTGGTGTCGCAGGACCCCGGCGAGTGCAGTAAATTATTCCCTCGGGTCCTGTGTGTTGTCGAGCGTCCGAAGGCGAAGGGCGGCGGGCGGGGCCCGGCTTAACGCGGTGACAATTTTGACATTTGTTATTGATTTATTGGCCGAGTCCTGCATCGCATTTGTGGTCACTCCGCGGCCCTACAGGACATCGAGAGGGCTTAGAGAGGGAGAGAAGACCAGCACTGAAAGAAACAATGGAGAAAGAGAGCCTCATGGCAAAGCGTGAAGAGGGAGAAGGAAATGGAGATGAGGGCGAGAGGACACAAAAGTGATTCACTTACGGCACTCGATTGAAGCAGAAAAATAAGTTATTACGTGGTGAATTTTACTATATTGTGACGTCTGTGTGGGGGGAATTAAGTGATTTTTTTGGACATTTCATTTGGACAATAATATGTGTTTTTCTGGAATATAATATGACACGAGTTTGGGGCTCATTTCGTGGTGCCAAATGGCACAAAAGTGAAGTTTTATTCAATTTTTCGTTTGAAATTCATTTTCTTCATTGTTACAATCAAAACAACGATTTTAATTCACCGATTTAAGCATTAACTGTTCCTACTATTAACTGAGGAAATAATTGTTAAACCAAATTGTGCGATTTTTATGTAGTTCTTGAAGGAATTTTCTGCCTTTGCAAATGTTCAGATACGTATTTTTTTCAATTAAATAGGAATAAATATATAAATATTTTATGCGAAAGGCTTCAGAAAATGAATATTGTAAATTACTGAATTACTTTTCTTAATTTTAGTAGTTTTTCAGTATCTACAGAAATTTCATATTTCCTACCCTGAGTACCAAAACTTCGATCATTTCAATTTTTACTCCAAAAAAATAATGTCACCTCATAAAAAGTCCCCGAGTACCTCTTCAGGTTTCATAAAAACCTTTGGCAAAGAATTAACTTCCTCACGAGACAAGATTGTCCAACTCAACTGAATGGCAATCGAATAAATAAGGCAACATTGTCGAAGCAACAATAAAAAATACCAAAAAATTATTTCCCATAAAAGGAAGTTCCTCTTTTTATTAATAAAAATGCGGCTTTCTTTTTGGCTTTTTTACGATATTTTCGGGTTTTTTTTTGGTGATTTTTCGAATTACTACGGAGTTGTTTTTTTTTATTATTTTGTGTACTTTTTATTTCTGGTTACTTTTTTATTCACTATTCTCTGTCTTTATCTCTCCTCCCCCTTTTTTGCCTCTCCCTCTCTGCCTTCCTCGATCGCTCAGTCTTTACGTTGCTCCACTGTGCATAAAACGTTGCCATTAATGTCGCGTCATAAAAGCGAATATTATTGTGTTTTCGATATCGAAATATTTCATTAGACCCTTCTTGTGCTTCTTCTTCTTCGTTGGCTACCCTTGGGCCGAGGGTTTCTTCGGTGGATCGTCGTCACCGACGTCGTCATTAAAAGTGTCTCGTGGTTCCACGAGGTGCGTCGACGTGCCGGCCACGTCGATGAGAAGATTTAGTCGAGTTTCTCGCAGTGCAATGAAAACTTCCACACTTTATGGCCTCGTCTCGACGGCGGTCGAAGCGAAGTGAAAATGGGAAGAGATCCGAGGTTGTTGTTGTTGGTTTGGTGAATTGGAAGTATTGAAATCCGTCAACGAAGTTGTGGTTAAAGTCACGATGATTTAGAAGTCAACACAGTGGAAAAACACTAAGGTTGGATCATGAAATTCAAAATAAAAACAAACGCAGTAAATACAAAAGAAATTGTGAAAAATATAGAGAAAAACTATTTGCAAAAAGATATTATGAAGCATGAACAAATAAATTAAAAAAAAATTTGAAATACAAAACAAATTTTAAGTTGCTTTAAGTAATTTTTCTACTTGGTTTTTATTCATTTTGAAATTTACAATTATGAAATTTTTCATTTCAAATTTTTTTTTTTATTTCAAAATTTTTTCTGGTATATATATTACTAAAATTTAAGATTATTTTAAATAACAATAAATGTAAAAAAAAAAGTCTATGTACATTTTTTCTAATTTTTTGACATTAGAATGAATTTTTGAGAAATTTTTGAAGCACTGAAATATATTAAACCCTGTATTGACTCCTGTACTGAATTCCCATGGAGTTTTCTTCCCCCTCCCTCACTCCCACTTGCTCCGAGTCAGACATTCGTGTACCAAAGTGCTGGAAATGTCCGTAATTCGCGTCCTCAGATCCTTCGTGAACCACAATATTTGCTATTTACGATTGTTCATCGAACGAGCTGCCGGGACGACGAGACAGAGGGACGGCGATTACAACTAAGCAGGGGGACAGAGCGAGGAAGAGTGAGTGAGAGCGAGCGAGGTTGAGGAGCATGTGAAAGCGATACACTTTGGACATATTTACGAGCCCGAGACACAGCATTGCAGACATTCCAAAGAAATCGAATTTAATTGCAACCAAATAAAAATTTCCCCCAACCTCGGGAAGACACGTTTTATTGTGATTCCCAATTGACATGCACAGCCATGAGCGGGAGAGAGAGCGAGCGAGCAAGAGAGAGACAAAGGAGGGGGTGGGAGAGTGAGAGAGAGGGATAGAATGGACGAAGACATCGCACGTGATCTCACAGACACTTGGCCGCTCAATGATGCATTTGAGCATTAAAAAGCTTCATAAATTCCTCTCCCTCGCCCTCACTCACTCACTCCTCTTCACCGCCATCTCCCTCTTGCTCCCAGTCCCCCTCGTGAGGTCGCCCCATTGTCCAAACAATGTTGCCAATTCGATTCAATTGCCACAAATTAAATTTGAAGAGCGGGTCAACATTTTTATCGCCATTTTTGGTTGCGCTTCGTTAGTGTTCCGAGTAGAGGAAGGAGAGGAAGCGCACAGTGGGATCGGGCACAAAGATTTTTATTGTGAAATTTTTATCACTTTTCTTTGCGAACAGCTTTTTAGGATTTTTCCCAATCGGAGAATATTATTTCGGGTTTTTATGTTTTGACAATTAAATCTATTTTGTATGGGGAAATGTTGTCGTCACTATTGTTGTTGCTGTTTTTCTTGTTATAACTTTCGTCCGATATTGTTGTTGTCACCGATGTCTCTGACAAGAGATCGTTAATGAGCTTTTATAATCCGCCATTAGACCCTGAATGCGAACAATTAAATCAATTGAGCGAAGTCGATGAAAAGAAACCCGATTGATTTTATGCTCGAAACTCGGAATCGGGATTTTTATTCGAAAATCAAAATTTATGATTCACGAGACGGAGTGAGAGAAAGGCAGAGAGAGAGGGAGAGAATGTGCAGAAAATTCTGTCACAAAATATTCAAAACTTTCCTCTACCCATCAGCATTGATGGAGGAGATGATTGGAAAATATGAATATAAATTTGGCAGAGATTTATCACCATCATCGCAGTCGTGATGAATTAATTATTAATTGCCAGAAGAAGGCTATCGTCACAAAAATGCATCATCAGAATCGACTGGACGCGGCAGGCTTCGTTAGCAGACCGAGTTCCTCCTCCTCATCGCTGGCAGGCCTGACTGAACGCCTCAACCTTTCGTCACGTCCTTTCCCGATTTTTCGATCAGTGTAAAGAATAAAACAATTTTGGATCCGAAAATAATTTGCATAAACGTTGCAAATCCTTGGCGAAACGAGGCGGAAAATTTGCCAAGGATAATTTGTGGGTCACGCGGCCAGGTGGCGGAGGGATTAAATGAGCGATCAAACGAAGGAGAGACAATGGATCGAAATTCAAATTCCATTCAAATTTCCCCGATCACGCTACGCGCCATTTGATCGACTCGTCACGATGGCCCTTTTTTGCAAAGGACCTCAAGGCCTCACATCCAAAGGACATTTGTCACGTAAGAGAACTTGCCGCAATTCCAACAACAACGACGAGAACTGCAAAATTTCCCTTCGCACTTTTCATTTCCGCAACCCTCGATAGCGAATTGGAATTTTTTGTATTCAATATTTTTTTTGCAAAGTCACAACTCCTGGCAATGTCCTGATTATCCTTTCGGGCTTTTAGTTTCTGTTTCATAATGCTTTAGTGGTTGTTGTTGTGGAATTTCGTTGTTGTTGTTGCAATTTCACCAGCATTGATAAAATGATTGATTGCCCTGCTCGCGTATCGCGCAATCAAATTAAGTTCGCAACAACAACAACCGAGGACCAGCAGCCACAGCCGCCGGGTCCTCGAGCGAAGCCATTGAGAATCCTTCAACTGCAGGACCGGATGGCGCGGTGTCGAGGGGGGAGGGGGAGAAGGCAGGGAGGACGGAGTGAGACGACGAGGGACGAGGGAGCAAATGATATGCAGATTCTTCCTTCTGGACAGTTTTCGGCAAGAGACGAGGCGAGATTGACGACAGCAGTTGTTGTCGTTATCAGGTTTTGTTGTATAAAATAAGTGTTGTTGTTAAAAGAACTATTTTTTAGTGGAATAAATTATTAGATTTTTTTCTTCTCAGTTCAACATTTATATTATTCATGTTTCTTGATCTTAAAACATTTGAAAAGAATATTCTCTACTTTGTTAAACTTTTTTTTATATTGATTTCACAATTACTGCTGTTCAAACATTTGTTGTTGCTGTTGCGATTGTTTGTCTTTTAATCCTTTCGTTATTTTGTCGTCTTTGTCGTCCTTCCTTCAAAATGAATTTCCGCGATTTTCTCGTTTACCGTCGGCGAGGCGAATGGGTTGGAAATTGTTTGTAGAATGCTTTCTAACTGTTGTTCTCGTCGATGTTGTTGTTGTTGTTATAGAATTTCTATAGTTGTTGTCTTCCTTGTCCCCTCGTCTCTCTTGTTGTTGTTTCTGGTTGTTTTCTCCACGCTCCACTTGCGTCCATTAATCTTTCGCGCATCGCATCCTGACATCCCGGCGACCTCATCCTGGCAATCGCAACCAGAAACTCCAGCCCTCACTCTCCTTGTCGTCCTCTTCGTGGCTTTCCTTCCTCTCATTCCCTCTCTCTCTCATCTCTCCATCTGCCGCTGGTCCTTCGACCGTCCTCCGTCCTTCGACCGCCTGCGACTTCCGGCGACTCATTGACTTTTCGCACAGCGTGACGCGCGCGTTTTCCGCGCAATTTTCCGCGGTGCCCCCGCCCTTCTCCACCCATCCTCCTCTCTCTCACCATCTCACTCACTCTCTCCCATCTCCCTCTCCCTGGGAGTCCCTCCTTCCAGCTTGTGGTTTCCGCCTTGCATTTGCTTCTGACTCCAAATCCGCAGTTCAATTAGAAACATTTGTTAATGGCAGGACCTTCGTCTAATTCAAACTAGATTTGTTGTCGTTGGTTAAAATGCTGTTGTTCGCGATGTCGTTGTTGTTGCTGACCATATTGTTGTTGTTTCTTTCGCCTGTAATTGTTCTTCCCCAACTTTTAATTAAGTCATCGCCAAATCGGAAGGAAAACGTTTGCATTTGTTTATTTCCCCAGAAATGGCACAAGCTGTTCAATAAATTATGCAACAACAACAACAACAGTGATTCACGTTAAAGGATTCATGATAGCGACGAGGAAGTCGAAGGACGAAGTTCAAATCGTTCCATGGTGGAGATCGCGATGAAGAATTGCCTCGAGCGGGTGGAAGGGAAGGAGTCGAAGGATTTCTTGTGGTCTCACAAAGGGTTAAGAAAGATGGGGAAGGCGGAGATAGAGGTGAGAAGAGAGAGAAAGCGAGCGAGAGAGTGATAGGGAAGAGGTTCCTGATGTTTGAGTATCGTGAAATATGCGTGTCATTTGGGTGGCTTTTGAAATTCTGCTCTCTGATTCGAATTAAACTCGCTGAATCGTTGAAAGATGAAATATTTCCCCTGGGCCGTTTTCAAGTATTTCGGCGAAGAATGGTTGATGAGTTTGGTGGAAGATGAATGCGAGTGTCTTCAGCCGGTCTTCGTGATTCATGGCTTATGATGAACTTCATTCAATTATCTCTGCGGACTAGAGAGAGAATTTATCGAGGTGATTAATTGTGAATTATTACATTGAATCAAAAATACTTATAGTTATTGCTTTCGATCCTTTAATTTTGTATTTTCAATATAACTCAGCAGTCTCCAGCTAGAAACCCACAGGACTCTTCCCCTCCCCCCCGTAATTTCACCTGGCTCTCACTCCTCACCCACACCACCGCAGCCGCCGTCGTCGACGCCTCGCCCCACGGGGATTCCCACAGGACTTAATTAACTTGCAACGCACTCGCCCTCCTTCCTTCACTCATTATCCTGACGAAAGTTTCGAATTAGAAAAGTCGCTTTTTTATTTATATAATTTTCTAGCGCTTGTTGTTGTCATCGTCAATGGTTGTTGTTGTTGTTGTTGCTGTTGTTTGCGGTGGAAAACTAATCAGAAACCCGTACGCAACACTTGACTTTTCGCAGCCAGTTCCTGACAGCTGACCCTCGTGTCAAATCCTGACAAATGTCCTGTTTCACAGACGACGCGACGGCGTGGCCGGGTCGGCGTCGGGGCCGGGGCCGGGTGAGGGCGACGAAATTTTCTAATTTACACAGGCGACGCAGGTAGAGACGGCGAATGCCCAGGGGCCGAGCAGGACGAGGGAGTCGAAGGCGATTCGACGTGACGCGGACGGACGGCGTTTGGAAAGGTGTTTAAAAAGGACGAAAGTTCGTGGCGGGGGTCGAAGGGTGCAGCTGTTGGTCCTGCCTTGTAGTTGTTGTACTCGTTGTTGTTGTTGTTGTTGTTGTTGTAATTTTTCAGGTGGTTCCTGTTTGTTGTTGTAATTATTGACAACATATGAAATGTCATTATTAGACACGAATGTCGTGCGGGATCTGAGTTAATTAAGCGCGAGGTCAAAAGGTCATTAGCTGTGCAGTGAAATTGATTAACGACCGTTACAAGGCAACGTCACGGGGGCAGGGGGCGTGGTCTGAGAGGGCGTGGGCCATGAATGAGATGTAGGAAGCACACATTAAATTACAGGTTTCTTTCTTTATGAGGATTAATTTTATATTTCCTTAAGTCTATATTAGTCTCTTTTATTTTTATAACTATTTTTCGCTTTGTCAAGACAAACTTTTTTTTTTAAATTTCTTCTTGCCCTATAATTCATTTCTTTTTATTTTGGTCTTCGATTTTTCTTTATTTTTTCCACTGTAATTTTATTTTATTTTGAATTTCTTCATCTCCTATACCTTGTTATCCCCTTTTCTGTCCCTTTTTTGTTTGTCCATCTCTTTCTCACTTTTCTCTTTCTCCCTCCTCCCTCTCTGTTTCCCTCGTGATCTTCTCGGCGAGGAGCTCCCATGATTAATGAGTGAATTATGCGCGAATAAACATCACAACAACAACAGAATACAAATTTCAACAGCGCAAAAAAGAAAAAAAAAATTGGTAGAAATTACAACAACAACCACATGTTCGTCTGTCTAAAAAATATCGAAAAACAAAAACAAGAAAAACAAGAAATAAAAAAAGTACGAGGAAAGACGCGAGTGCCAGGAGCAGTTTGGAGATGATTGAGCAAAAACACACCAACAACAACAACGTGGGTAGTCGGTGTACAACAACAGCAACTCCAGAGGATGATGCGGCAACAAAAACAACAACAACTGCGAGGAGAGGATACATAAAAACAACAACAAGAACTGAGGTTGAGGAAGGCGAGGAAAAATGAAGAAAATAATTTTTATGAATTTTGGCGCTGAACTAATATCAAGTCGATGGGATGCCTCGACCGGACCACGCCCCCGCCCCCTTCGCCCCGCCCCCTTCGCCCCGCCCCTCCTCATTCACTCACTCCCTCTCTCTTTCTCTCCCTCTTTGCCTCTGTTCCGGCGGCCCGCATTTTTCCATATGCTGATGGCGCGACTCCTTCGGCCCTCGACCTTTGGCAAGCTCGAGCCAGCCGAAAGGCTTCATAAATCTTCCACAGCGCAAAAACAACAGCGAGTAGAGTTGCCAGACATCATCGTCGTCAGGCCCAGAGTCGCCCACTTTTGCATTTTTTTATTTTCTCTTTTTGTGGTTTGCATTTTTGGTTTTGCTATTTTTTGTTGGCATCCTTCGAGCAACTGAACTGTGCTCAGCTGTCATATCCTGACGTATCCTTTTAACTCTTTACATCGCGATGAGTCGCATTTTTTTCGCACCACCTCCTTCTCACCCTCACTTTCTCTCTCTCTCTCACTCTCTTTTCACTCCCTTCCCTGTCCTTTTCGTTTTATTCCGTTCGCATGAATCATTAAATGATTTTCATATTTTTTCCAAATATATTCTTTCTATCCTTTAAACTGCTATTTCTTGCGTGTTCCTGACAGATAGACGAAGGGAACAGACAGAAGGAAAGACAGACAGACAAATGCACTGAGAGGTAGAGGTGGAGGGAGAAAGGTGAAGACAAACAGTCTGAGAGAAGGACGGACGGACGGACGGACCTCGGTTGCTAATTAATTTCTTGTATTTGCATATTTTTTGCCTCATTTCTCTGTTTGCAAATTCATTTTTCCCTCAAATTTTTTGTCTTCCCATTTTGTGCTTTGCATTGGAACTTCCGGTTGCTGTTGCTGCCGAGTTGATATGGAGAAATCGTCTTCCGGCCAGTTCTTCCTCCAGCAGGCGTTTTTGATGAAGGTTTGCCGGGTATTTTGTTGACTTTCAGACGATTTTCGGGAGATTTCTGACGGGGTATTTTACGATTTGTTCTTTTAAAAAAATTTTGAACGACTTCTTGTTCAAGTTTCTATCGATTTTGCCCGAAGTTCTGTTCAATTTCCGGTCGGTTGGAAGTCCTTCATCTCCTTGGGCAGAATTTATAGTTTTTGTTTTTCTATAGACTAGAGACAAAGGTGCGTTGGAATTGTGAAGAAGAATTTTTTTTCCAAATTTTTTGCTCGATTTCTAAAGCTCTCCTTCTGCTAAAGTACGACATAGAACAGCAACAAAAACAACAACAACACCACCAACAACCACTTTGCGAACCGACACGAGGCGGGAAAAATGGGAATGAGGATTTTCATCTGTCTAATCTCGAACTATTTATTGCCATGATACATCATAATATTACAACAATGATGAAATGCAGGCCACAGCCGAAAACTACAACAACAACGACGACTGTGAGTGGCAACAACAACGAGGAGGACAAGAACAACTGAAGTCGCTTCGCTAAACAAAAGGCCAAACAGGAGCAAAGGACCTTTTAACGATGCGGCCTGCCTGCCTGTGATCGACATCTGTTGCGAAAAAGGACGACGCCGATGGACGGCCGACAGCCAGGCACAGGAGTTGGCAACACCGAACGGGGAGTGGGAGGGGACAGGAGAGGGAGAGGACGAGGGGAGAAGGGCGAGGGATGATTCGGGAAAGGACCGGAGAAAAGGCAGCAAAAATAATGCGAGCTCGAACGCGAAGGAGAGGGGGTGGAGGGTTTTAATTGTTGCACGTGCACTATTTGCATTGCATACTTTTAAGCGCATTAGCGTCCGAAAAATCCTCCCTCCAATAACAAAAACAACGCAACAAAAAGATTCACAAAATATCTTTTTATGGAAGAGGAAACAAAGCAACAGCAAACATCGTAAAAAACCCGATGTCCTGGCAACCAGGGAACAGGTTGTTGTTCGGGTTGTTGTTGTAGTTGTTGTTGGCGCATATGTGTTGTCCGCTGGCAACAATTAGACATTTGTTGCTGGCGTCTGGCGTTGCCAACGATATGGACCTTGCACACGAACAACAAGTGCAAAATCACGGTTATCGGATTAATTGAAATGAACCCGAGGGAAGTCGCGTCCAGAGAGAGTGAAGAGGCGAGATGCGCACAAAGAGCGAAGGACAGAGAGAGGGGTCGAGAGAGCGAGAGGAGGTAATGAAGGACTCGGGCTAATGCCCTCAGGGCTGTCCTGGCGGCCCGTCGTCCTCGTCCTCGGCCTCGTCATCGCCCTCATCATTATCCGGATGTTCGTTCTAAGCTTGAATTATTGCCTCCCGCTCTTCGACGTCCTCCGCCGCCAATGAGTTCCGTCCTTTTCTCTCCTCCTCTCCTCGATTTGAGTTCGTTCTTTCGAACGGCTCCTGACGATCGTCTGACCAGGACTCGTTAGGCATTGATTCATCCTATCACATGTTGTCAATAAAAATTTTGGATAATTGAATATTTCATGTAAATAACGCAAATAGAAGGCATTTATTTCAATAACAAAATACAATAGTATAAAAACTATTATGAAAACTATATATTTTGCAATTAGAGATCCTGTTAATTCACTCACTTCTCACTTCCTACTATGAATTTCCGAAATTTCCTCCTTAATATATTTTCATATTCTCTACAACGACCTCAACTTCGTCCTCAACCGCGTCCTCATCATCGTCCTAGTCATCGTCCCGTCACCGTCCTCGTCATCGTCGGGGTCCTCGCTCTCACTTGCCCTGACATGTTTCGCTCCCCACCCCCTCTGATCACGACCTCAGCCCCGACCTCGACCAGTGCCTGCATCCTCTAGCAAGCAGGGTGTTTAGTTGTTGTTGTGATTGTGATTGTTGTTGTCAACGTCTGGTCGCGTACTTGATTTAATTTGGCCATAAACCGGGATTTGAATTTGCATGAGGCGACCAAATATTTTTGGTCGCCGATAAAATTATGACGTCGAGATTATTTCGAGGCAAAATTAGACTTTGTCAGGCTTAAACAGGACGACAACGAGGACGAGGATGAGGATGAGGACGACGACGGCGACGCGGCAGGTGGCGGTCGGCGACGGTCGGGGTGGCAGGGCGAACGAGGCACGAACCCGCCAAGGGACGACCAACGACCGTGCGGACGGCGACAAGTGGAAAAACGGGACGACGACAGACGGACAGACGGACGGAAGTTCGGCCCACCTCCTGGCCTCCTGTCGGCCAGAGGCCAATGAGTTCGGGCAGCTTTTGTTGTGCCCTGTTCAGGGTTGCCAGACGCCTAAGCAGATTTCTCGCATATGTTAACAATTTTCGGACGAAGTCCTCGAGTCCTTTTGACACAGCCTCGAGCTGATTATTAGTCGAGCCTGGGATCAGGATATTTAAATATTGCGAAATGAGATCCTGATGAATGGGCCGATGAGACGGAAATAAGGACTTAGACAAATAAATAAAAAAGTATTTTGGCGAGATGGAAAACGAAAGGTGTTCCAAATGGGATTTTGATGGATTTCTGCCTGAGGCGATTGGAAGGGCAGAAGGAAGAAGGGCGAAGTTTGGAAGCATTGTTTACTATTGCATTCAGTAAATTAAAAAATTGAAATAAATTAAATAAGAAGTCACTAAATTAATTAGTGTAAAAATTTGCACATTTTTGAAAATTTTTTTAATGTTATTAATACATAAAATACGGCACACCAAATCTGCTCTTTCATTAACAATAAAAAATATAACATAATTTTGTTGTCTCTTTTTCAATTAAATTCCACTGACCTCGGTGTCGAATTTCCCAAATTTTCCCACCAGCTCCCCGCCAATCAGAGGATAAAAAAACCCATTAACACGTTTTTATCCATCTACAGTGGGCAGTCGCCACTAATGTGTGCAATTAATAATGACAACTAAAACAACAACAGCGAAAAAGCAATTACACTAACAACTACAACAATTACGGTGAAGCTAAATGAAACATTTTAGAAAATATTTCCTGGCCATCAACCTGATAAAGATCTCGTCGGCAGAGGGGAGGGACATTTTTATTTCCCCCCATCGTGGGCGGGGGAAATATTTCTTTCCGGTGAGAATCGATCATTGTCGGGGAATTCCAACAACAGCAACAGCAATGACAACAATGGCCACAATCACCACAATTCGAGTTTGGGTTAGAAAATTTCAAAATTTAAAAAAATTAAAAAAGTAAAAAAATGAATGTATTATACCGGAAAAAGAACGTAAACTAGTATTCAAAAAAAAAACAACAATACAAAAAATGAATTCATAAAAGTTGAAAAAAGTTAAAAAAAAATAAAAAATAAAAACTAGTCTGCAAAAATTCTATAAAACAAAAATAGATATAAAAAAATTATAAAACTATTAAAATAAAATAAATACTAATTACCCTTTAAGCGAATCTCGTGCACAACCTGCGGCTCGTGTCCTCTTTCACTCTCTCGCCGCATGTTGTGTCTCTCCCTTTCTCGTGTCCGCACTCTCACTCTCGACACCTTCTGCATTCTAACGCCTTTTGCAGCTCGCTCATTAGTACATGAATTTTTAACTAATATGTGTAATTTTTCACTTTAGCCTTTTATGGCTTTTTTTGTACAGCCGTCGTCGATGGAAACCCCTGTGGGGAATGGGAGGAAACTCTCATTAGGCTCGAGCGATTCGCGCTTATCACGTGACTGAGATCGACTAAAAGCCACAACAACAAAAACAACAACAACAATAGCAGAAAAAGCGGCACCGCGAGCGAAGCAAACAATAGGCTAATAGGACAACAACAACTACACTTACAACAACACGACATATTGGACCGGCAATTTGAACTAGTGTAAAAAGACGAAAAGAACAACAACAACAACAACAACAGGTACTGAAACAAATGAGGTGAGATATAAAATTTTGACAACATATTCCATTAGCACATAATTTATCTCAACAACAACAAAGGACTATTGCAACAATAGCAACAGTAGAATACCACATACAACAATAACAACAACAACAACAACAGCACCAACCACGCACAAAGGGGCGCAAAATTTATTGCCTATCTGGCAACACTTCCGCCCGCTTCCATATCTATCACTGTCATTGTTGTTGGTGCTCGCGATGTCTTAGCGCCAGTCGAGAGCTAAAAAGGCAACAACAAAAAATTCCCTGAAGGATTTTCTCCCTGACAATGTTGTTGTTGTTGATCGTATCGTCGTTTGTCGGCATCGTTGGGTGCGCGCGCACAGGTGATCAGAGGAATGTGTTTTAAGTTTTTTCTAAATGACTGACTACAACAATAAAATTAAGGGAACCGACATCAAAAATGTAAAAATACAAGGTAAAAAAAAACAAAAACTAGGGGAACCCACAACAACAGCGTAATGGCGAAGGACAAGGTGAAACAGTCGAAAAATCGTCCATTTGGCCAACGAAAAACTCCTCTTGCTCTCTCTCTCTTTCATCTATTCGGCAGTCTATGTCTCTCTCTCTTTCCCTCCTTCTCCATCACACCTGTCTTCCTTCGCTCAGGACCCTAACGAGCTCCCTTCGCGATCCCTCCAAATTTATTCACGATCCGATCGGGTTTTCGATTCCTACTCAAAGTCCAAATTAGTAGCACAAGGGAGAAAGGGAGAGAGCTAGGGAAGAAGGGAGGGAGTGAGTGGAAAAACATTTTATTACTTCGGAAATGTATGTAAATTTCCAAAGGCGCGTAAATTTACACGTAATTAAATGTTTTACACCTCAATCTACGCCACCGGGACGACGTCATCGTGGCTCGAATCGACGTCGGAAGGAAGCAGGGGCGACGTTGATGAACGAGGTGTGGGGACTGACGACTTCCGACCACAAGGTGTCAGAGCGAGAACTTCATTTGCATGGTTCCCGGTTATGGTGTCTTCATGGCTTCCCGACAATTTATCTCGGTTGTTTTAATTTCTTGTATTATTTGTAGTAGTTATTTATTTATTTTTTTTTTACTTTTTTCCTAGATTTTTATTCATGTGAAATGAAATATATTTTTACCCTTTTATCTGCTGGATCCCACCATCGTGCAAACGATGGAAAAACATCATCGGCTTTGAAGCCGAACTTTTATTGCGACTCGAGGCTTGAATGATGAAATTTCCGAAATTTGTCGGGCAATCGAGACTCGTACTAAAAATAATATAATACAATTTATTTCGAATTAGTGGAGAAATAGCATTATTAGAGTTAATCACCGAACTCGATTCTTATCGCGGCGACGAGCCTGACTGGAAAATTATATCAAAACGATAGACAGCTAATTGTTGGCCCTCTAGGCGCAGTTGCAGAAGCAGACTTTGCCAGAAGCGAGACTAAAAATCCGAGTCCCCAACTTCAACTTCCTTTGAATGGAATAAGTTTTCGATTTATATTCCTAGCACGTGTGATGGGTTCAATGACGAGGCTCTTCTTGCCCCTGCTGATCGGTCTGTTGGGGCTGAGAACCGTGAGTAGAGCGAACCGATCGAGTGTTGTAAATCGCCTCGTTTCGAGTCAGTATTTTTTAGTCAGATTCTGTGGTGAAATTCACAAATTTCGTGTGCACTCCGCTCGACAAGGACTACGTGTACTTTCCCAAGTGCAAGTTGACGGCCTTCAATCGGACGGCGAACGCGGTCCAGATGCGGGCCACGCTCCTGAAGCTGCCCATCAACAACGTCACGGTACAGCACGAGACCCTCGACCTCTCATCCTTTTTACCGATTGGCCCACTGACCATTGACAAGGATCTCGCCCACAGCTCAACATCGACCTGCGCAAGCGCGCCAACGGCTACAAGCCCTTCCTCTACAACCTGACCTTCGACGCCTGCCGGTTCTTCAGGGAGCGGAGGAACCCGATACTGAATGTGATCTTCGACTTCATCGCCGACTTCAACAACATGAACCACACCTGTCCCTATGATGTACATGTCAGAGCGTCGCTCGTTTCGTTTCGTTTCGCTTTATTTGTTTCGACCTCCCCATCTCAAGAACTAACACTAATTTGCTTGGTCTCGTTGCAGCACGACCTGATCATCGAGAATTTCCCCTCCAGCCACCTCGAGAAGTTCCTGATCAAGCGGCTGCCCGTGCCCAAGGGATCCTACGCCCTCTTCTCCACCTGGTACACCTACAACGAGCCCCGGGCCACGATCAACTTCTTCGCCTCCATCAGCTAGGCCCCGATGGTAGTAGGTTAAGGGGAAAACATTTCCGAATATTCTCTATTTGTAATACTATTTTCACTCATATCCCAAAGTGAGCGTGGAATTTTTAAATTCATCCTCGCATGACCAAAATTTCCAAAATGCACCTAAGTTAACATGGTGAGATGATGATGTAATAAAAAATTGGATTTTGCTAAATATTCAAGAAAAATGTGGATCAAAGAAAAAATGTTTGCCATTCGTAATTGTAAATTTTTGTTAGGTTTCTTCAGTTTTTTATTCGTTATTTTTTGTTCTTATTTTTTCTTCTTGTAATGGAATGTATTTATTTTTCGCCCTCATTTTAATAGTTTTTTTTATGCACTTTTGATATTTATTTTATCTTATTATTTTCTGTTTTCTGTTCTCTCCTTTACTTTGTTCTATTTTTCAGTGCATTTTTTATGACCCTTGTCAACGTTCCACAGACACAGGTGCCTGCCAGGCTTGTTTTGCATAATCCTTCAATTGATTCTTGGCGGTGCTATTGTTGTTGGTGTTGTTGTTCCTCTGACTGGAAGCGTGTGAAGAATTTTATGGCTTTTTAATTTAAAACACTTTCTAATAAAGTCGACAGATTTTACGATCGTCGAGACTCGTTAAAGGCGTCGGCGATACCGATCTCTGAGCTCGCTGGGGAGGTGAGGGAAATTTATTATTATTTTTTTTCTTCTCTTTATGGGGTTGGGGATATTTGCATAGGGAAATTGCCGTTAATCACTTGGGTGTCTGAGCTGGAGGGAGAAGGAGGGAGAGAGGGAGTCGTCTGTGACGTCATTTTTGACAATCGCCTGGAGAATGAATTGAAAATTAATGGTAATGACGGAGGTGATAAAAGAGGGTTTCGGGAGGCGGCCCGGCGAAGGCCACGGAGTGCGGAAAAGGGTGTTGAAAAGGTGTTTTAGCAGTAGGGGTGTTAGTTTACGACTTAGATTAGTGACTTAAATAAAGAGAGCAAGTTGATTTTATAGTTTCCTCAATAGTAGATTTCTCCAAACAAATACGTATGTGGGAGAAAAATAGGTTGGAAATGTAGTGAAGACGAAAGTTGCATGGAGTAGAAAAGGAATTTTTGCTTAACTACTAAATTCTTAAAGAAAATAATCAGTCTATGTCTTTTTCTAGAATTATCCTGGTATTTCCATAATTACGAAAATAATTGACAATTAATGGTATTACAAGAAATAGTAAAAATTTGTGTAAGCAACAACCCTGTGGTTGTTTTCAACGTTAAAAAATCCTCCTTCCACAAGCGATATTATCGAAGAACAACAACAACAACAACAACTCGCCGACGACATTTAACTAAGCACCCTTCAAAATGATTGAAGGACAACGATTGAATTGATGAACAACAGCAACAACAAGAACAGTAGCAACAACAAGAACAGTAGGAACAACAAGAAGACCAACAAATCTACCAGTGGCAACAACAACAACAAATATAAATATCCTGCAGCCATGCGATATCAATGAGCCGCAAACACAAGCACATGCACAAGCACAAAGGCAAACACAAATAGAATATGCAAACACATACGGAAGGACACTGAAGGACACACGTCGCCAAATTATTAATTGCTGCCAATTTTTCTCAAGTCTCATTAAGTCAGCAGACCCTCGCACTCCCTCTCGCTCCCGCTCCTCTGCCTCTCACTCCCCGTCGTCTCTTCCATCAGCCCGTGAATGAATGCGAGTCAATGGACGATGGTCGACCGCTTTGGCAGGACATTAATTAAAAAAGGACACATTTCTGGTCAACCGACGACGAGGATTTCGCCAAAGCAACACGAACACCAACAACAACATCATGGGATCCATTGGTCACGTGACTCATTTGCGTCGGCCGCTCGATCGATCGGCAGGACAATCGGTCGGCGAAGGGTCAAGAGGTGAGAAGGATGACGATGGACGGATGAAGAGGACGGCGGACGGACGACGAATGAAGGAGAAGGTCGAAGAGTGTGGGAAAGGACGAGCGAGGGTCGAGGGTCGAGGGGTTTCGGTCCAACAGTCGATCCGGGGTCAGCGGTCGCTCGATTCAAGGAAGCTCATTACAAGCGTGTTAATAAGCGTGATCCTTGAAAATCCCGGCTTTGGGAAAATTCCTCACTCCCAATCCGACTCCCTCCCTCCCTGCCCCTTTTCTCTCTCTCCTACTTCTTTCTCTTCCCTTCACTCGATGTCCATTATCTCTCTCGGTCAGCAAAGTTTGGCTTCACGACTGCCTGGATGAAGGGAATTTCGGAATTTGAAGAATACTCGAAGGAGAACGAAAACATTTTGATAAATATTTTATTTAACATTTTTTTATTAGTTTTTATTTTCAATAAATTTTAGTTTGAAATCCCCTTCCTCCAGATTCCCGCTGACCGCTCCGATATCGATCGGAATCCGTTCCCGAACCTTCTCACGGCTCTCGGCAGCGAGACAAAGCAACAATTAAACGATGATCACTTCTCACCGCTCACCCTCGCTCCGCCCTCCATCCCGCCGACCACTGACCATTGTCCGGCGACTCAGCTCATTTAGCGTGAAGTGCTGCCAGATTTTCTCGACTCTATGGCAATTACTCGATGTTTGATCAAGCGGCGCACGAGTTCGAGCGACACGTGGCCCGTGACCGGCGACGAGATGGGATTCGAGTGACCACAGGCGGCGACTCCGGAGTGACCTGTGGCGCGGGAGGCGGGGCAACGAGGGTGGGGCACGGGGGTGACCAGAGGTGAGGGTGGCGACTCCGACCAACAGGAGACAAAAGAACTGTCCTAAGATTGGACACAGGTCGAGCTCTCAAGGGATTGCAATGACGCGAACGACGGCGACGCGACATCGACATCGATTTCTCTTCGGTCAAATGAAGATAAGGCATGCCCAGTTGTTGTTAGTGTTGTTGTTGTTGTGTGAAATAATTGTTGTTGTCATCGCGATAATGACATTGTATTCGTTATCCTGTCCACTGAGCACACGGGGCGACTCGTCCTGGTGCTGATTTTTCATTTCAATCGCCGCTCGTCTCGGCGCTGGTCAGCGATGAGTGATCGATGGGTGCTGGTGAGGGAGGGTAATGTTGTTGTTGTTGGTGTTTGTTATCGAGAGGGTGGCGTTGTCGCAGTTGTTGTTGCTGACAACCGGCCAGACACTTGAAAATGCATCGCACGCCAATCTAATTGATATCCTGTCGCCTGGTCCTCGCATTGTTTTTCATTTAAATGCCTACAATGTGGTTGTTGCTATTGTTGTTGCCAGTGCTGTTGTTTTTGTTGTTCTTCCTCCTCCATATATTTCAGCCGTCAATGTCGCTGTCACCGCCAGGACTCTCGACCGGGCTCGGGTCCTGCGCGCCGCATGGTGCAAATTTAATTTTGTTAATGAAACAATTTCGTTCCCCCTCTCACTCCCTGCCCGACTCGGCTGAAACGACAACAATCAATTGCAACAGTGTTGCGCTTTGCCCCCACACCCGCTCCCCCCCCCTCCGGACACGCTGCACTTGCCGGAAAATCGCGGAAAAATTTATATAAATAATTGATATTTTGTTCGCCCCGGGCTTTTAATTATTTCGAAGAAATGAATGGCTTTTGGCAGTTTGAGAGGAGCATTTTTTTGATTTTTTTTATTAATTGGCAGTCAATTTAATATTGAAGTTCGAATGAATTTTTATAATTTTTAGATATTTGTTAAATAAATTTATTGCTCAATTTGAATTGAAAATGATTTTCATTTGATTTGATTTTTTGAGAAAGGAAAGTTTTTTTTCGTTCACTCTGGTGATTTTGCCTAATCGCCATATTTTGCCTTATCAATTTCCGAATCAGTTTCCTCTGTCCCTTTCTCTTTCCACTTCTGTATCTCTGTCTGACATACTCCCATCTCTGTCTGCCCCTTTGTTGATGTTATTCTAATGTGTTTAATTTTAATTTGAAAAACGCATTCAAGCGTCAAAATGCAAATTTGGAATCCATTTTCGAGACATTCTCCACAACAACAACAGGAGCAACTACAACAATTTGCATTCAGTCAACAATCACTACAACAACAACAGTACAAGATCCATTTGAAAAACATGAACTTCTATTACAACAACATGCAGGACTCTCCTTCACACTCGAAAATCCTGAGTTTCTGCATCTCAGAAATATTTTCCATTGTCTCTCTCTCCCTCTCCCTCTCCTGCACTATCTGTCTCATTCTATGGCAGTCTCCTGCTCTCTGTGCATGCCTCTGGCTGTCTTCCTTTGTTTGTCCTTCACTTTGAATTCAACTGGAACCTCCAAAGTAAGCATTTATATTTAAGTAACAACAATTGCCATGGACGTTACAATAACAATAACAGTGACCATGAGGCGTGTTGGGCAACAAGGATCACAACAACAACAACGAAAATGTGAGCACCCTAAATAACAACAACAACAACACATATTGGAGCACTACAAACACACAAAAGACCACATGCAAATCTTCGCCACTCAAGAGGAACTCGCCAAGACAGGCGGCTCCTTCATGTCGCCACCTTTTCCCCTCTCTCTCTCTCTCTTTCTATATAAATCCTCCTTCGTCCTCACCGCGTAGCCCTCCCTCCTGCTCACACCTCATATCCCTCTTCGACTCGGCAGGTGGAGCCCGTGACAGCCATTGGTGTCAGCATGTCCGAGTGTCATTTTGAATGACAGTTGGCAGTCGCATTGTTGTAATTGTTGTTGTTATTTCCTCTTCCTACCCCACTTGTTGTTGTTGTCGCCCTGCACTTTTGTTGTTCTCGTCCTCGTCGTCCTGTTTGCTCCACTTCATTGTCATTGCTGTGATGTCCGTTGAAGGTGTTTTACTTGGAAATTCCCTCGAGTTATTGTTGCACATAAATGCAACATTGTTTTGACAACAATTACAACAATTCCAGCAACAACAACAGCAACAACATGGTCCCACATTGTAATCATCGAGGCTCGGGTTCTCGTTGTTGTTGCTGCAGATAGCAAGGGAACAATGGAATTTCGAGACAAGCCTCGTGAGGGTTGAGTGGGAGAAGCGAGAGAGAATCGGGAGAGTTGGGTTGGAGTCGAAACTGCCAGGATCGAGGAGGCAGAGGAGGTGTTGGGATGAGATTGGGAAATTCGTTAATAGCTTCGGGGCATTTTCACGCTCCTGTGGAAGGTTCTCTCGGACACCGGAGAATATTCTCGATTAAGAAGGAAGATGGGAATTCGAGCAAAAATCCCACAATTCAAGGAAGAAAAATTCTCGATGCTACTAAAATTGTTTTTCGAAATTTGAAGATGGAATCAAATATTTTTTGTTAATATATTTTTTGGTAAGCCTTCATAGTTTGCACAGGATTTAAAAGATTTCTAATATTTTTCTTCTTTTGTCAATCGCGCACCATCGTCGCCCTCATTCTTCTTCCTCCTTCCTTATTTTCATCCTGCACCCTCTCTCCCCGAGTTATTTCTAATATCCTTGGGGCGTCGCTGGCCTAAAATATGCGATTGAAATGCAAGTGTTTATTCGTCTCCAGCTCTCCGTCCCTCTCATTTTATCCTTCTCTGCTCTTCTCTGGCTCTCGCTCTCCCGACATGCTGCAGTAGCAGAAACAGAAACGAGAGAGGGAGGGAGATGGATGGATTTGAAGCATTAGCTATGCATGAGTTCCTAAATAATGTTGATTCAACATTAGCACCACAGGAGTCGCCACATGGTGTTCAGGTGTGGTGAAATGTGGTGAGTGTGGGAGGATGGAGGGAGGCCTTTCGACAGGTGGGCGTTGGGAGGGGGCGTGGCTCCACTGAGGCGTCATGACATGCGGCGACGGCCGGGCGGCTCGGAATTTTGATGGGAAAGCGTCGACAGGATCCCGTTCAACCGATTGGGGCAGGACTTTGAAGGACCTCTCAATAGGGGTCGTGAAGGGAGGAAATTGGAAAGTTCAGAAGAGGCATCGAATGGGAGAAGAAGAGGTGAGCAGAAAATTAGTGAAATATTTGGAAAATACATTTATAAAATTTGCAAAAACCAAAAGAAAATATTTAGGACAATAAGATAGAAAACATTATTTTATAAAATTATATGAACAACAAAACAAAAAATAATGTACAAAAAAAATATACCAAAAATTTAAAAGAAATACAGCAAATAAATAAATTAAAAAATAAATCTGGGGAGCTTTTCAAAACATTGTCTAAATAATTATTTAAGCATGGAACAAATTTCACTCAAAAAATTAAACAATGTCGTAAGCTTGGTATTTTAAACACTCATATTAAAAATGATTTGAGAACCTAAACAAACCCTTCAAAAATCGACTCCTAATGAGGACCTACAACAACTCAAACCCTTCCCTGATGCCCATGCACTCCATCCAACACCTCCATCTGAACGCAAACAATTCGCCTCACATCAACCACTGTTGACCCGCCACGCTGCCGTGTTGACCCGACCTGGCTTACCTCGTTAATCCTGGCGACGTGTCCCGGCACCATGGCCATGTCCATGTCCTGGAGCTCTGTTGACCACAATGTCCTAGCGCACAATGTCGTAGCTCGTACTCGGTAACAGGTTGGGTAAATTTACCCAACTTCTCCTGCGTCCTTCCTTCGTTCTCTCTTCGTCATCCTTCCACTCCTCTTCTTTCCTCTCCTCCTCCGTCATCCTGGCAATGGCGCTGATCAGGCAATCGACGTCCATTCGACGAATGCCGTACGTGTTTGCACTGGTATTGGTGGTGGTTCATGCATGTGTTTGTGTTCCTGAGTAGGCGTCGTCGCAAATCCCTGGCGCGGAAGCTCGCGCATAAATTCGCCGCCTGGCGTCCGGTTCCGGTGCCGGGCGGGCCTCAGCGGCCACTAAAAATTAATGAGGCCGAAGGTGGAGGAGGTGGGCGTGGCCGTGGCCCAAACCGTCGTCGTCATCGGCGCGTCCTCGCGTCATCTCATGTTTCCTCGCCACCTTTTCCACAACCTCGCCTTCGTCCTCTTGGAAATCCTTCCTCCTCTCGTTCTACGACTCCAGCTCGATCTTCGCATCCTTCGCTTTGCCCCAACCTTCTCCCACGACCTTTTCCTGGCCATTTTCCCCTCCTCAAGGCACTCCAAACTCTGCTCCTCTTCCTCCCTCGTGTCCTACGTCGCATCTCAATCGTTCTTCTCAATCGTCCTTCGCACTGCCTGTCGCCTGTGAATAGAAGTAGGAATAAAAATAAAATTTTACGATATTCCTGTCATTTCGTCAGTCTGTCAATGAGACTCTGAGCTCCCTCCTTAAGATCCTGCCCAAGACGAGGCCATGAGTTCACATTGGACCAGACGAAGGACCAGACGAAGTCGGAACATATTTTATTCGCGAGCCGCCGAGGAGGAGAACATGTTGATTGCGAAGGCGAGCAAAGGCCAAGGGGGTCCTGGGTGGTTGGGCGGAAATCACTGTGGCGCGCAGCAAACCGGAAGTGCGAACGCCATCCTCGGCCCATGGTCGTTGAAATTTCCTCGAATTAATTTGCTTCGTCTCGAGCGACGACGACAGCGACGGCGACGACGTCTTAAATTCGGCTGCCACGCCCTCCGGCGGTGGTGGATAAAAGAAAACTACTTGTTGTTGTAGTTCGAGATGTTTGTATTTACTGTTAATTTCGCCAATGTACCGTTAAACGGAAGTAAAACAATTGGCGAGGAAATAACAGTAAAATAGAATTACATCCCAGGCGATGGCGAGGGACGAAAGGACGAAAAATCGTCTTGATTAAATCTTGCAACGGCTTTCGCATTGTCTAAGGACATACTTGACGACGAAGGCGGCGGCGGCGGCGACGATGACGAGGACAAGGAGATGAGGAAGACGAACCAGGAGCGCAGGAAACCGAAGGATATTAGTTCTAGTTGTCGGGCTGACCAGCCAGACTCAGGCAGGAGGGTGACGAGGCCATCAACTGACAGACAGCTCACTCAAGTTCCGGAAATGACGAAATTGTAATTGTTTCTGCCAGCGCCAATCATGGCCAAAGGACCGCATGTGCCAGGATAACGGAAGGGGAAGGTTGGAGATGGAGACGCCACGAGGGCAGGTCTCGACTTCTGCGTCTTAAGTCGTTGCGAGTGGGTGTAGGTCTTACGAAAACGAGGGAAAGAGAAATGAAAATTCTGCAGCTCAAACTCTGACCTGACCCGTGTCAAAATCGTTGGAATTTCCTTGGCTCTATCATGCATATTTTTTCCAAGTACATTTTTAGATGGCACCCAATTTGTTCCAGACTCAAGTCCATTAAAATTGTATAATGTAAAAGAAGAACAATTGACAAAAATATGGAAATTTCAAAAACTTCCTGCTGGTCTTGAGTGCTTCGAACGCAGCTTCTTATCAAATGTTCCCTTAGCTCCGATTTTATATTATGTCATTGCTCTCCTGCCTTTCGCCTTCTTCACCACCTCTCCAAGAATCTCTTTTTCGTTCTCTTTCTCCTTGCTTTCTTCTTCGTCTATGTTCTCTGTATAGAATAAGAAACAACTTCGAGCCGAACTCGTCATCTCAGTTTGATTTGCTGCACCACCATGTAGTCATTATTTATTAGCCCGCCATCGCTGTCTCACCTCTCCTTTTTGCTAAAATTCTACCTCTCTCTCACACTCCAAAAAATTCCTCTACTCCTTCTCTTCCTATCTCTATTTCTTTCCTCTAAGCCTGCGATGTGATGTCGTCTCTTGTCTTCATTAAAATTTACTCATAAAATGTTCGCCAACTTCCTGCGTCCCATCCCAATGCATCTCGTTGAGGCTTCTTGACTTCCTCGACGAACATCATCATGAGCAACGAGATCATCATCACCAAAAACAACCTAATCATCGCCACTGGCATCACCAACTTCATCGTCGCCATGTGAAATAGGATACAAGTGTCTGATTACACGCTCCATTGCAAGGATATCACGACACATCCTCGTCGTCGATCTAGCTGTCTGTCTGTCTGTCGCCTGCTCTTCGTCGTTCACCCTTTCCTGCCACGTCGTCTCCTTTCGTAAACTTTCGGCATTCCGACGGAATTTTGTGGTTTTTTTGGTAAATTTCATCATGAGAAGCATCCTTTCCTCTAATCCTACACCCATCCCTTTCTCTCATATGCCTTCTCCTTCTCTCTCATGTGTTCTCTGTCCCTGTCGCTCGCTGCTCTTAATGCCACTTTACCGAATGACATTTAATATGCAAAGTTCCTCGTGTTCGTTGACGAGCGCTTTCATGACTTTTGTTGATTTTACACCCGCGCGACAAGGACGGCATGACGAGGGGTAGGGAAAGAGAATGAGAGAGAGAGAGAGAGCAGATGGGGGAAGAAGAATGACACGACCTGGGGGAAGGATGATGAGCAAAGTAAGATGAAGAAAACACGGGAAAGGATGCGTTGGCTAAAGGAAATGAACGTGAAGTCGAGACAGGACCTGGAAGACGGCAGGAGAGACAAGGACGAAGACATGAGGATGATGAAATGGGGGACCAGGAAAGGAAGCCAAATTGGGGAAAAGGCTACAAGGAAAGGTCGATGTCTGGGCCTGAGGATGGAACAGACTGCAATTGTTGTCATGCCAAGAGCATGGAGTCGGAGAATTTTTTAGAAATTATCAGAAGATTAAATTATCATCTATATACTTATATTAAATTTCGTGCAATTTTATTTCGCCTTCTTTAATTTGAGTTAATTTTTTTTATTTTATTGAACTTTTTGATCGAAATAATTTCCTTGGATTTCTTATTAATTTTGTATTTTTCTACTTTTTTCAATTCATAATTTTATTTCGCTTTTTTGGGTTCGGAATCTCCCAACATTTTTGAAAATTCCTCCACTAATTTTAACCTTGTCCCACTGTGCCGACTGAGCTTAGGAAATATGATTTCCGCTCTCTTGTTCTGGCTGTATAATATTAGGTGCTATAAATATTTGACAACTTGATGTCAGCGGCAACAGTTGTAAAATCAACAACAACAACAAAATGTTCAACCACAACAAATACCAGGAGAACTTCCTTCTTGAAATAATGATGAGTTGTTGCAACGAGATCACTTTGCAAGCGATATTTTCTAAGAAGGAAATCTTTAAAACAGAGTTTACGATGATGGTTGCTTCTACATAATTGTTGTTGTAGTTGTTTTTGTAGTTATTGATGTTGTTGTTATTGTTTTTGTTATTATATTTGATTGTTGTTGTTGTGATGAAATCAACCAAAGCCTTTGGTAGACGAAGATGTCGAAGTCCTGACGAAGGCATCGCAATTGCTACGAAGACCAACAACAGGAATGAGATCAACAAGGCGTACACAACAACAATGTGAGGAAACACAACAACAATGAGAGCATCGAGAACAACAAGAAAATGAAATGAGCGACAACAACATCAACCAATAACAGTTTACAGAGCTTTCCGAGTTTTACTCCGAAAACCTCGAAATCGTAAACATTAATGACTTCTCTTCGAACAGAAGGGCCAGGGAGAGTGAGGGAGACAGAGCCACCGACTGAGAGAGGCACAGAGAGAGTGGGGAAGAGGAAGTCACAGTCGTTTTCGGGTTGGAAAATGTTTCGGGATTAGTTTGGGACCCTCGTCTGAGCCATAAAATTGGCAACACAAAGGAACCGCCAAAGCGAACGCTTAAATCAGATGCCGCGACTCGATGGCCCGGGAACCCGGGAAACCTCGCCGCGAACTTCGGGGCCTTTGCTCGACCCCCTCACCCTGCGAGAGCTTTCGCTAAACACGCTAATGGCTTAAACGGCGCTGGCGACCAGAACGAGACCAATTTCAATCGCCGAAATTGACAATTTCGAGGGTTGTTTTAACACTTGTCGGCCGCACTTATTCACGGACCTCGGTCCGAAATTCTGGAGATTTTCTATTTTCTAGGCTAAGCACGCAATTATGCTCGTAAAATTTAATATTCTCCCCCACTCTTCCACTCTCTCAAAGTCTTCTAGTCTCTGTCGCCTGCGAATGCCAATTTATTAAAGCATATTTATTGTTATGGCTTTAAAGGGAGACTAGGTGTCATTTTGCAAGGCGACTGACAACAAGGGATCGAGTCAGTGGCTCAGACTCCACAGTACTTGGAGGCAAATTAAGTAGGGTGAGAAATTGTCTCGCGTCAAGACCTGCATCACAACAACTGTTGGAGCCCTTGTCAACCCAACTCCTCTCTTCTGAGGTCCTTTCATCACCTTTTTTTCCTTTCCTTCCGGCTTCGTGTTTTCCTCATTCACACTCGCATCCTTCGGTCTTTCGTACTAAGGTCTTTCGTGCTTGGGTCTCTCCAAAGGCTTTACCATTGCTTGAGGTCGTTAGGGTTCTTGAAGTCATCGTGAAAACTCCTGCAGAGTTTTTCGCTAGGATCGTAAAATTTTACTACAATTGTTTGGAAAGTTTCGAAATCGATTCCAGGGCAAGATGAATAGGGGAAGTTTTTGGAAATTATAAAGGGAAAATAAGGAGGAGGATGGCAAGAAATTATAAATAAAGTAAGTATAAAATCATGTAGATCAATTAGTATGCTCATCTATTAGTATCATGTCAGAATTCAACTCTTTTTGGTTCTATCAAAAAATTATGTTATTTTCGTATACATTTTTTTTCATATTACATTTTTTCTTTTTACTATTTTTCACATGTTATTGTTGGTCTTGCAGTCATTGTCATTCCTCACTTGTTGTTGTCATTCTTCTAAGCCTTGTTGTTGTTCGCCTCATTTCATTTTGTTGTCGAAACAAACCTCGACGATTTATACGAAAACGATTAATTAAAATCCCTTCCCTTCTCTTCTTTCTCCCTCTCCCGTCACCACAAAAATACCACCAAGGCTAGACGACGACGAAGAAGAAGAGCAGAAGGAGGAAAACCCAGGAAACACCCATGACAAATCGCAAGACGGTCCCTCCCTCGACCCACGGCCCTCTCCATCCATCCGTCGCCATCGATCGTTGCTTTGATCGATCGCGAGACCCTGGCTCCAGAGGGGGTCGCGGTTGGTCCCTCGACTCATTTCGATTGCGATCGGGTGGCGTTCGAAATCCAGATCGTATCGCGTTTGGAATAGAGTTTTCTGGTCGAGTCTTCGGTTCGAGTTGAGAGGTTTGAGCACAAATGGGTTAAAATTTCATGCAGTTCGGGTCGAGACGGTTCGAGTTGGATCCACAGATCGAGAAACGGGCGAGAGACGATCGAACCAAACGATGGATGGGTCGATGGCTGGATGGCTGGACGGAGGCTGATCGATTGCCGACCTCAGCTCGAATTAATGAATCACCGGGAGTCCCGAGAGCGAGGTCCAAAGCGAATGACGAAGACCGAGCTCGACCATCCCTCAAGGGAAGTCTTGAAGACGAGGCAGAGGGAAAGGGGAGATGATGAAGAAGGGTAAGGAGAAGGCGGCCCAGAAGTAGTTGAAGCAGAAGAAGCACCGCGCCGGCGGTTGGTCGACGGTGTCACATGTCATGGGCCAGACCGACAGACAGCCGAGAGCGACGGTAACGAGCAGGATCCGAGAAATCTAATGATGGGACGTCAAGTCGTGCCGTGGATCCGAAGAGGCAGCGGCAGTCGGCACCCGTGGAGCTCACGGAAGGTCGGCAGAGAAGCCGGAGAGAGAGACAGGCCGAGAGTGAGGGAGAGGGCGAGAATTGACAGCCCCGTGAATCGTGTTCGATTCGGTCGGCAACGCCCATCGCGTTAAACAATCCATTAATTTTAATAACGTTTCAACGCGCCGAAGACGCCGTCGGAGAATCGCGTGCACAAAAATTCGAAAACCTTTCCTTCGCCCCTTCACCTTTCCCACCCTCCCTCTCCTTTGGGGACTCCTTCAATCGTTCATATTTTTTTCTTCGAGTTTTTTGTTTTGTTCCCAATTTTTTATGGTAACCCTTTGGCTCTGTGGTCGCACGTGATGAACGTGACTTTTTTCCTTAACCCTTCCCTCGTGGCGCCCTCGGAAGTCTCAATGGAGCGAAAATTTCCCTGGGAATTGGCCGGAGGGAATTTTTGTTGTCAATATCTTTTTTGATTTTTTGTTTAATTTTTTTTTCCTATTTATCCTTCATATTTTTCCTTATTTCTTTCGCGTATCTTTTTTTATAGTTGGATTTTTGTCAGATTTTTTTCTTATTTTTTTTATTTATGTTTAATTTTTTTGTGTTTAGATTCATCATATTGCTATATTGATGCTTCTTCTTCTTCTCTTTAGCCCCCTAATGCTCGCCCCTTCCCCTCTGCTAGTCCTCTACCTTCTGTCCTCATCATTTTCCCTACGATGATGAATTGTTTGAGGCTTCAAAGTGTCGTCGCTGGTGGCAGCGAAACCACCAAGAGTTGGCTTCACGAACAAATTCGAACGAGGTGATATTTTTTGTTCCTACATTTTTGTTGCTTTCTTTCCCTCCAGATGATGCGGCGTAAATTCGTGGGTTTCCTCGATTTTGCTTTGGGGAACCCGTCGAATTTTATGCTGGTTGAGTTGTTAACACGATGGGAGGGAAAAGCCGAAGGGTGGAGAATGAGGTGGTGGAAATGAGTTGGGGGAAGAAAGAGGTGGGGGAAGAAAGAGGTGGGGGAAGAAAGAGGTGGAGGAATCAGAAGATGGTGAAGAAAATCCCAGGATGGGGTGGACGTGATCATCGAAAATCAAGACGACAATTGGTACAACATCAGGTTAATGGAAGATCCTCAGCATGATGGGAACAGGGACGAAAGGAACCAAAAGATCCATGTGATTAAGCAAGTTCTATGGCAGGAGGAACTGGAAGAAGGCAGTTCTCCATGGCAAGAAGCTTACGAGCCCGGGGTGTCCTGGACATGGGGTTGATATTAGAAAAATTAGAGACAATGGGTTTTATCGCCTGAGAAACACAAATATTGAAGCGACATCTGAGAATTCCAAGATCAGAAGTTGGGTTCGTTGATGGGAAATTCAGAAGAAGGAGTTTCTCAAAAAGTGGTCTCTCTAGAGATTTGAAGATAGGGGGCTTTCTCTAGGAAGATAATGGGCTGGTAACTCTAAATTCGAGGCAAAAGATGACATCGAATCAACCAACTATTAGGAGATTTGAAAGATCATAATTAAAGAAATTATTTTGGAAAGAGTTTCCTTGAATGATTTTAAGAGAGTTTTTTAATTTATTTCTTATACAGTTTCCATGAAAACTTGAAATAACTTTTAATATAGTTTGCATGATAATTTTCATTTCTTTTTCATTATTTCTTTAGTAATTTACTTGTATTTAATAAAACATCTACCCTCTCTCCCCCGTCCGCTCTCTAAATATTTTAAAGATCATAGTTAAAGAAATTATTTTGGAAAGAGTTTCCTTGAATGATTTTAAGAGAGTTTTTTAATTTATTTCTTATACAGTTTCCATGAAAACTTGAAATAACTTTTAATATAGTTTGCATGATAATTTTCATTTCTTTTTCATTATTTCTTTAGTAATTTACTTGTATTTAATAAAACATCTACCCTCTCTCCCCCGTCCGCTCTCTAAATATAGCCATCAATACCAACCCAAATAATACTAATGACTCCTCGCATTCGTTCTAAGTACGTCCCACTTTAAGACCCTCTCATAAGAACTACCAAAATCTCTCCGCACTTTCACAAATGACTTCGGAACCCCAGATTCTCAAATGCTCAGATGCTCCCTTTAACCCTGACCCCCGCTGTGGACCCTGCCTAGGGCTCTTCCGAAATATTGGCCAGCGTAGCGGATCGAAGATCGTTAATTTAATTTAATTATGGCTTTGCTATTGATTGCTTTGTTAACGGATCGTAGGGCATTCGAAACCACGCCATCGAGGGCTCTGTCCCTTCGCTCTCTCTCTCCCTTTCTTTCTCTTGCTGCTTCCAACTCTTTCCGGGGAGTCACCGTGAAGAGTTCTCGTTAATTTATTGGAACTTTGAAAAATGATGTGCGAGAAGGCGATGTAGGGGAGAGGGAGAGCGGGGATTTTGACGCATGTCGTAATCGCCCTGGACACGCTTCCCTGACCCGAGGGCACGAAGGAATGCCCAGACAGCGGAGTCGAGACTCCAGAGATCTGAGATTCATTTGAGGAACTAACAGGGGAAGGAGAAGCACAAGGAAAGTAAAGAAAAGGAAGGTGAAGGAGGTCCAGGGAATGAAGACCAGGTTGGATCGTCAGGGCCAGTAGGGAGAAGAAACCCGAGTCTTGGACCGACCGCGATCACTGGAGACCGTTGGCAGTGGAATCCGCAGCAGCGGCCACCGATGCTACTCTAGTAGAGGAAACAATTAGCGTGTTGGTGGGACGTGCACAGCGGCAACCCATAAATTTTCCCCACCCCGGGACCCCCTCCCAGCCACCAGTCGCCGCCCACCTGAAGAAGGTGTACTCGATTAATTTAATTAATCTGCTGCTGCTTCGACTCCACCTCAAGACTTTCGGTGATTCTTCAGAGATTTTTGAAGATCTGTGAGGAATTTCAATGATGTCCAGAGACCGTTGTTTGATCGCCCAAAACTTCTTCGATCGTCTGTGAGTTGAGATTCCCATTTTTTCCCACTCCGATTTAATTGATTTGATTCCACAAATGGCGTTTTAATTTAAAGAGCGTGAAAAGTGGGATTTTTATGGTTCTCAAAATCGAAGCGTGAAAAGTGGGAAGAGATCGATCCAGTGGGCGGTGAAGGTTGGGGAAGGTTCGTGGCTCAGTTCAGGAGGGTCTGGGAACCGCCTGAGGTGCGAAGTTGTAATTAAAATGGCCAGAGTTGGGGGGATTTTGGGAGGTCCAGCCGACGTTGTTGGGCTGTTCACGGTCAACAGCCATCTTAATGAATGCTGTAGGAGAGATCGAAAATTACACAATTACAGGAACTTCAAGGAAATACCGGGAACGTGTCAAAACCAAGAGTTTTCTCTTTTTCTCATGAATTTTCCATGGATTTTGCAATTGTGTTTTAATTGAATTTTCAGAACAAAGCACATCTTGGCGACACGTTGGCAACTCAGTACACATGCAGATGTCAAAAGTGACAACGGATCAGGGTGGACGAAAGACGAGTGAATGAGTGGTCAAAAGTTCACGAGAGTTGATCAAATTTCCGAATGGCGTGTGTTTTCAATATCCTTTCTTTAATACGTCGCTTCGTTTAATACAAAACTCCCTTTCTACTACTCCCCATCTCGACTACTTCTCCCATTCCACTCTGACCTCCCTCTCGATCCACCGCTCCGGCAAAATGGAGCAGCTTTAAGTGATTTGCATGAATGATGCCAGGGATTAACAATTCAATAGACTTTGCTGCCAAATGCAGACGACAGAATCGGATGCCCGCGTTGGACGCTGGGCATTCGACGGTGGACATTGGAGGACACTTCGGCTTGAGTGCTCATTAAATGTGGCTACAGTGGGGCAGATCGGAAAAATTTACTTTCTATGAATTGTAAAAAGAAATTATGCAAGAAAAATAATATCAATTTATATAAAATTCGGTGTTAATGCTTGCTTATTTATCAATTTAGATTTTGATGTTTTATTAAGATTTCAAGTTTTTATTAGTTTTTTATATTTTTTCCGTCACTGTTCGACACCGGCTCATTTAAAGTAGCGTCCATTAAAATCCTTATGAGGCTCGTGTAACAATTGTTGCCAGCTTCCTTGCCTTCCTTGAGGGCCCCTGGTCCTTTATCTGCATTCTTGTTGTTGTTCTCTGTAATTGTTGTTGTTGCTGTTGCTACTGTGTCCGAGTCCCTGGACAACGCTTTGCATCGCTCATTCAAAGACTCGCCCGAACAATGGGCGCAATAATTGCACACACGAGTGTTGGTCATTCATTCATTCATTCATGCAAGGGAGCTTTTATTGTTGTACTTATTATTGTTGTATATAGTATTGTTGCTTTTCTAGTTGTTGTATTGCTACGGGATGCTGCGAACACTCGAAGCCCTAAACATAATTGAAGTAGAGGGAAATTTGAGAGTGACAAAAAGGTTTATTTTGTCGAACAAATAAATTTTTTTCAAAAATATTAAAACTTTTCTAAATCAAGAATAGTAAGAAAATAATTTGAATACAATTTCCTACAAATGCCTCCTTTCAAAAAAATCCTAGAAATTCCGTTTGGGAAATTCCCCCTCGTTTTCAAGGAATTTCCAATTCCCGGGTTCCTGAACGCCGTCTCGTGTTAATTGCATCGACGGCTTAATGCGTGGCCATAAAAATCTGCATAATGCACTGCAACAACAAAGACAACAACAAGAGCAACAACAACAGCATAAGAACGAGACGAAGAGGGACACGGCAGTGTTGCCATATCGACGACATTGGGAAAGGGAGAGCGAGAGAGATCGTGGAATGCAATAAAACGCATTTCGAAAGCGTTCATTTAAATTTACGTTTACGACATTGCCAGACGACGGCTAAACAAAAACAACAACAAAAGCAGAAGAAGAACAACAACAAAAACGATGACATAGGCGACAACTACAACAACAATAAATAGACATTAGCTGTCAGTGAATTGACATTTTCATAATATTGTTTTGTTTATCTGGTGATGATGGTGTTGGTGTAGCTATTGTTGTTGCTGCTGCTCTTATTGTTGTTGTTGTTGTTGTAATTTTGATTGTTATTTATGTTGTTGTTGTTGTGTTTGTTGTTGTCGCTCTTACTGTTGTTGTTGTTGTATTGTGTCGTAATTATCGACAGTTGCAGCAGCGCGAAGAAGAATCTCGTAAAATTTTATATTGCACCTTATTATTGCCATTGGCACTGTGTGGGCATAGTTGTTGTTGTTGTTGTTGCACATTTTGTTGTTGTTGTATTTGTTGTTGTTATTCATTGCACTCATTGCTGCTGTTTTTGTCCTCAGCGTCGACACCATTTCTCCTGGTCTCACGTTAAGTCATGAGTCATCCATCCAGCGTCCGCATTCCTCGTGCGTCTCGTAGTCTCCACCTCTCTTTCTCCTTTCTCACTCTCTACTCCTCTATCACCTACTTCCCCTATCTCTTCTGTCGTTCCCCCTTTCTGAGGTTGATTAACGACAGGTCGTAAAACTCACCACGGCACACACCATGTTCTGGTCTCCTCACGATTTTGGGTGGGAAGGAGTTTGGCTCGATCACAATTTCTGATTTTCATCTACTCGGCCTGGGGTCTGAGGGACGAGGCAGCATCGAGAAATAATTATAACAAACCACGTTTTGAACTAATTTCAGAGAAATTGTCTTGCGATTTTTTTTCAATAATAAAAAAATATAAATTCAAATTTGTATTTCTTTTAACCAAAACAAAAAGTATAAAAAATACGAATAACTAGAACAAAAAATTGTTTTTACATATGAAAATTATTTGCTCATGATGTGTACCTATATCTAAAATAGCACTAACGAATTATTATTAGAAATTCCACACTCATTTATTTGCGGGATATTTGATTAAATAGCCCTCATTATCTCGCATTTCACAACCTTTCACTACCCTTCAAAATATCGCCATCTCCGTCGGTTGATGTTTTCTCTGTCCTTTTAGCCATCGTCTCCCACCAGTACCGTCATAACGCCCACATTTCATGAAGACTTTGTACCAGTCGCAATTTTTCCTCATCTGCACCTTTCACAAAATCAAGAATTTCGTCTTCACCATCTCTTCTTCGTCATCTTTTCTTCTTCAACTTTAATTCATTAACTCTTCTTCGTCCTGTTATCTTCGTAATTTGTCCCTTTCCAACTCTTCTTCCTCATCTTTGCATCGCAGTTTTACCTTTTCGGTCTCTCTCTATCTCTCTCTCTCATCTTTCATGCCCAGATTAATGACCAAACATTAAGTTGCCCCCTCGCCTCCCTCATTCCACCACTCGACAAACTCACCACGGTACTCAACACAACCACCCGCCATCCGCCAGAGTGGTGAAGAAGCACTTCATTTACTTGTAATTAACAATGGAGCCAGAGCCAGGACGAGAAGGGAAGAGAGAGTTAAAAACTCATAAAGGATCGCAGGAAGCCGTAAAGGATCGCAGGAAAAAGAACTGACTCGAAGTATAATAAAAGTGAAATCCTATGGAAGAAGTCGACTCGACTTCCTGGACCCGACTTCTCGACTTCTTCATTCACTCCTCTACCTCCTCATGTTCCTGCTCCCGTCCATTTCCACGGTGAGGAATTAATTCGTTTAGGTTAATAAATCGCGACCCATTAAAAATTTCTACCAGCTCGACTCGCCTCGACTCGACGTCGTCCTCGTGCCTCGAAAACGGAGTTCATGGAGCAGTGGAAGTTGGAGTTGAAGTTGAAGTTCGAGCTCAACTACTTCAAGTGCTTCATTAAGCGTTTTAACACCGTGTCCTGCCACTCATTTAATCATTCATTCATTCACTCATACCCCCGTCCTTCATGCCGATGCCGCTGCTGCTGATCCTGGTGATGATGCCCGAGGAGTCGTGGCGGGTTGCAGAGGGACGAAAGTCGCCGTTGATGATGAATTTTAAATGGTGAACGAACTGGGGGAGCGGGCGAGAGGGACACAGTGTGCGAGGGAGTGAGGTAGAGAGCAATCGAGCACCTGCGTCGTCTCGCCGTGGCTCATAATTCTCGCAGGATTTCCTCTGGTCCTGCCTTCATTTCGTTCCACCAACCTTTCGTCATGTTTCATTTAAATTGACTTCCTTCACAACCTGGGAAAACTGCAACAACAACAACGATGCCATTTGAACCAGAACAACAACAACACCAGTAAGCATAACAACAACATCAGCACGAACAGGAGCCACAATAAGAACAACAAAACTTTCGCTAAACTAATCAAAAAGCTATGAAAAAACAGCAAAGTTTTTACTTTTCTTTTGTTGGCCAATGAAGGAAGTGGAAAAGGGAAGGGATGGGAAGGTGGAAAAGTGATGGAGCATGAGGAGAGCGTGGAAGAGAAAGGAGCTGAATTAAACTGATGAATTCTTCAGCAAGTGGCTTCTTGGCGGTTCTCCCTTTTCAACTCCCAGTCGAATGGAAATTATCCTTTTTAACCTTTTGTTTTCCTTATATTTATATTTCGTTTCGTTTTTATTCCAAAATTTCACATTTGTTTATTATTTTCTTTGTTTCTCTCCGTTTTTTTTGCTTTTTTAAAAATTTTCTCTATTCTAGTTTTGAATTTAAATTTCTTATTTTTATTTTTATTCATATTTTGTTTTTGTCAATTTTTTCCAATTTTGCCTTTTTTCCCTCCATGTTTTTCTTTCCCATCCGAACGGAGCGCAAAATTTCGACCCCTCATTTCTTCCACGGGAACGGGATGCAGCTCGTAAACTTCACGAGAAATGCGAACCTCGCTTCCCAGAGGACGTTGTTTTAAGGAGTTGCGGTGGCGACTGTGGTGGGAGGGCAGGGGAGCCTGGGAAGAGGAGGCGGAAAGGAAGAAAAGTCTATGATGATGAGGAGGAAGTCGGAGTTGCTTCGGCGGCGACGCTTCTGGAATTATATTTAAAATGCATTTTAGGAATACTTAATGAGCTTCCTGCCGGGCTCTGCAGAGAGCGCAACGAGCAGAGGCAGCACTGGTCCGCCGAGCTGCAGCAACACTGGCGGCGAAATTGGCAACACGTTCCGTGGGAACTGGGGGTTTGTGGTGGACCAGGTGGCACCACTGTGGAAGAAATTTCATTGACTGCAACGCGAAGCAGAAGAAAAAAAATGATGGTACGACTTCGCGTCCAGTGAAGACGTTGGTGTTTGTTTTTCCCTCCATGGGCATGTCGTAAAAGCCACTAAGGTGAGTTTTTTACGGTGTGGTGAATTTGGCTGGAGGAATTTCTCCAAGGCGTTGTAAAATTTCTGCAAGGCAACGTTAACGAGGATAAGGATATTGTAAAAAAATGTATCAACAATTTTGAGCTCTGAAGTTTATAAAGAAATTTCTTTTCCTTTAATGATATTTCATTGTTCACGAATCCGACAAACGTAGAATAATCAAAGTTGCCAAAAAAATAAATTTCAAATTTTACTAAACTCCACTCTAAACTTGCTTCCATCATTTTTTCGGAAGAACTATATTTCCTACCCTTTTTTTTTCAAATTCCATTCAACTATTCTTTACCTCAAGCATTCACCTTTTTCCGTCATCGCGTTCAACAGGAAGACTTCGAGCGAAACCCAGACTTCGTCTACATTTCTCAATTTAACTTTTCTCTTTCCCGCAAACTAAGTTATTTCAGGAAAGGCAAGGAAAGGAGACTCGCCTCAATGGACGAGAATATTTCGTTCGCCAGAATTGACGGCATCCATAACAATTTACTAAAATTCTAATTTTTCTTTCTGCGAAAATTTCGAACAAAAACGAAAAAAATCTTTCATCAAACTCAATGGAACCAACTTAAACGAACCCATTTTTGACATTCCATCAACACAAAGAAGTATTTGGAATGTTGACAAAAAAAAAAAAAATACAAAAAGGTCTTTAAAATATATATAAAAATAAATGCGTTGAAAGACTGCATATAAAACAAAGAAAGGTATAAAAATGTTTAAAGAAAAAGAATTCAAAATATATGCAATAAAAGAATGTCAAATAAAAATACCAGAAATTGGACAAAATCTACAAACTAAAAAATGTAATTCCGGCAGCCCTGCTGTCGCTGCTTTGAAATAAATCCCAGTTCTTTCATTCGGAGCTCGCCTGCCAGAGCTAGTAAAGGAGTGAGCGAAAGGGCGAATGATGAGCGAGACAGGTAGAGGTGAAAGAGAGAAGTTTTTTCGCCCTTTGGATGCAATCAATTTTCACAGCTGGAAACCGGAAGGCAAGGGAAAAACTTAGGAAATTCGACAACGTAAAAGAAAAAGGAAAAACAAAAAATACGGCATCACGAACTACTGACAGCGCAATTGACAGGCGAGAGCGAGACGGTTTTTACACACATCGCTTGAAATGCACCTAAAGCTTGCAGGGGACGCTTTAAAAAGGACCCCGAAAGGACTCTGGGAAGGATGGTGGGAAGGTGAGTCCTTTCAGAGCTGCCACCTGATGCAGCAGCTGTCAATGACACGCGGACAAAACTGCCTCGTTCTCCTTCCCTCTCCCTCCCTCTCTTCCTCATTCATTCCTCTCTCACTTTCTGTCCCCAGGGCCTTACGGAAGGGTTGGCGCCAGTTGCTGTTGTTGCAATTGTGTGGGCCCATTTTTCATTTTGTGGTTTGCATTTACTCCACCGTAACGCCTTCTCTCTCGCTCCGTCCCTCTTTCGCACTCCCTCCTTCCCTCAGCTTCGCTCTCTATGTTCGCAGCACCCTCAACTTCGACTTCAACGCTTTCTTGCCTCACTTTTTCTCCCTCTTTGATTTGTTGTGCAATGTGACAGTTAATCTTGTCATTGTTGCTGTTGTTGTTGTAGGCATTGATGTTGTTGTTGTAGGCCTTTTGTTGTTATAAAGCTCGATATTGCTGTTGTTGCTGGCGTAAAAGTAAGAACGGAGTTGCAACCAATGCCATCTGGAACGTGACATAAAAAAATGCATTCACATCGAAAAGAGAGCATCGAACGAGTTGAATGACCTACGACAATGCAGTAGAAGAGGAATAGAGAGAGAGAGAGGGGAAAGGGATGAAGAATTACGGATATATAAATGTAAGCGAAAGCGAAGCTGAAGAAACTGGGGAGATGTTGAATAGAAAGAAAGAAAGGGTGGCTTCCAAGGAGGGCGAACAGGTGCAGGAGAGAGAGAGAAGGGAGATGAAGAAGCGATATGAATACGGGAGAGATGAGTGAGTGCATAAAAGAGAGAGAGAAAACCACAAGGACGAAATGAAGGGAGAGGCAAAGACTGCGTTCGGGAATTCGATGCAGAGAAGGATGACGAGTATGATGAAAAGTAGGCAAACGAGCTAGAGAGATTTATCTAAAGAGGGTGAAAGGAAATGGCCGGGATGGAGAGAGTGCAGAACTGATTCATGAGTGAGTGGCAGGACTGGCTGAGCTGTAGTGAAAGTAAATTTTGGGAGTGAAAATAAGACCGCAGAAAGGATTAATCAAAACGATTTACAGTGCCTAAAAAATACAAATTTATTGCAAAAAATATCTAAGAAAATATGCAAAAGAAACATTCACAAAGTCCACTCCATTGTGAGAAAGGCATTTTTAATTTTATATTTTTTATTTACCTCTTTTATTATTTTTTTTATTACTCTTTCCCTCTCTTTCACTGTACTTCTGCAATCCACTCGCAGCGCCAATTTCCTTCTATCTCCATCACCCTCTCCCTTTCGCTCCACCGCATCCAAATGACGGCGACCACTTTGTGTTCGCTCGCAATTATCCTGCCACTGAAATGTGACGTCATTTTCACCACGATTATCGCCTGTCATTATCGACGATTGCCATTCACGGCAGAACCTTCAGCTCATTGCGAACTCCAGCGACACCGTCTCCGACTCCTCGGCGTCCTCCATCTCTTGCTCTCTCCCTTTCGCTCTCACTCTTCCCCTTTTCGTGACTCTCTCTCTTTCTTACCTCCTGGCTTCACGCACTTTGCTCGATAGTTGTTGTAATTACATGAAAATTGCTCAATTTGAACCGCGTTTTACAATTACAATAACACAATCACTACAATCGCAGCAACAACAACAATTTCAACTACAACAATAACTTAATCAGCGCAATCGAATGTCCTTTTCAGCGTCGCCAACGATGCCTTCCTTATAGGCCTCATTGACCATGGTTGTCGACCCTAAAGTGGGCGTTTGTCAGGCCCATCGAGGACCTCCCTCCCACCTTCGGCCATCGCCTCCTGCCGCCCATGGTCTTCCTCCTCGTCCTTTTCGTCGACGACTGCTTCGTGCCTCCTCCCGTCCTTCGCTTCAGTCCTCGCGCTTCATCCCTTCGCCCGCCTTTGTCTTTGGGTCGGAAGCGGTTTTCAATTTCGAGGGTCACGGCGTGTCCTGCGAGAGTCCAGGGCCGGGCGAGCAAGTACTGTGCGAGCCAGTCCAGAGCGAATCCTGGGCGAGTCCTGAGCGTGTCCCGCTCGAGTCCCGCTCGAGTCCTTGCGCTCCATTGAATTTCCAACCGCAATTGCCGTGATTTGTGGCGTGATTTTGACGTTTCAGCAACAGGGGGCGGGAAAAAACCAAAGCGACAACAAAATACCAACAACAACAAACAAATGGATTGGCACCACACCAACAACAACAATTGGGACAACAATGACAACAACAACAAGAACAACAACCGGCTTCGTTGACGATGAAGAAAAGGCAAAGAAAAAACAAGTCAGCGGACTTGGACGAGCTCTAATTATATCGCCAATTGATGGGAATTATGGAGCAACAACACCAAAAATAACACAACAACAACAAGAACAGCAAGAACAACTACAAAAACAACCATCACAACCACGACAACAACCAAAAGCAACCACAACGAAACAACAAATTTCTTGTTCCCCGACTTCGGTCAGTCTTCCTTGTGCAATTTGCGAGTTGTTTGTTTTTGTTCACTGGACAGTGGAAAAGTGGGCTGTGGCTCGAGGTGTCGCGTGTCCTGTCGGCGTCTTTGATGAGGAGGCGATTTTTTGTCGTCCTTCCTTGTCGCGGTTCTGGTCGGGTCGGCGCCTTGGAAGACGACTTGAATTACGAGCGAGCTCCTTGGCGGCATGTAATTGGGGGTTTCGATAGAGAGGGAAGTGAAGAGGAGGAGTAACAACTGGTGAAGGAAGAGAGGACAAGTAGGAAGAGGAAGACTAGGTCTAAAGAAGGTCAGGGAGAAATATTTAGATAAGTTTTAAAAATACAAAACAAATATTTCGTAGAAAAACAAAACACAAAAATTTCCAAAACTAAAAAGGAGAAATTTCTATATAATTTAAACAAGAACTTTAATCATGCCAAAAATTTCAAAAACTACCCAAAAAAATTATAAAAAACTACAAAACGAAAATAGAAAAAAATACGATAACAAAAGTCTGAGTCCTCGCCATCTCAAATTGAAACCTTTTCCCTCAGGACCTCTTCATCTAATCCAATATATTCCAACAGAACATCCTTATTTCTTATTCTGAAATTCTCCACTGTTTCTGTCTTTTTCGTCTCTTTCGCGTACTCAGGCGGAGCTCATCCGTCACCAGGCGGAGTGGATCGAGTGTCCGTCAGGTCCATCTCTTCATCTCGAGGAAATCTACACGGACTTAACCTGCTTATCACACCAGGACTTTCGCGCCCACTCCTTTTCAATGCTTCGAACTCCTCCTCACTGTCTCTCGCTCTCCTCCACAATGCCTCTCCTTCCCTCTCCTCCCCCTGCCCTCCTCTGGGATTATCCTGCGCACATCATCGATGGCCTGACTCGGGAGATGAAATGAAGGACGACCCAGGACGTAAGGATGTAAGAACAAAGTCAATTTAACTTTGCGCTTATCCGCATACATTTTGTGCCCAGTGCGAGACAAGAGCATCACGAGGAAGAGAGAACAACAGTTGGGAGTGAGAGAAAGAGACAGGGCTGTTCGGCCTCGTCGCATTTGGTTGTCGAAAATATTTTATGAAGTGTTTGTCGTAAACTTGAACGAGAGTCACTCGAGAATGTCCTGCTGGTCCAAGTTGGGCTGAAGGCTCTGAGCGTCCCGGCTCAGCTGCTCGTCCTGCTTGAGCTGCTTATCCTGGCGAAGCTCATACTGATGGTCCTTTTCCGAGACCTTTCGTCCTGCCCATTTCGCGTCGTCTCCAACGCCTTCTCCTCGGTCCCATTCATCGGTTGCTGCTCGGACTCATATGCAAATACTGGAGCTCGTTTATACACAAGGATATGCAGCCAGGCTATGCATGCCAAGGACTTATCTCTCTCTCGGCTATTGAGTGCCGAACGTAAGGATGTGGAGGAGGATGAGGTCGGAGCAGATGAGGTGAATTCGGGGCGAAATCGAGTTTTTGTTGCGAGGAAATTGCGGGGAAAAACTCGATTTTCCATATAAATTTTATAAAGTTTGCATATTTTACACACGAGTCCTTCCTTCGCCCCTTTCGCTCTCACTCTCGTCCTTTCTCTCTCCCTCTTTCCCTCCCCGTTCAGGACTTAAATTGAATTTCGCCCGCTCAACTCGTCGTCCGTCCCTCGTCCAGATCCTTCGCCGTGTTCACTTCAAATGCAAATTAGCCACAAATGCATATGTTGTTGTAATGACAATTTTGTTATTGTTGTTGCTGCCCTTCATATTCAGATCTCCGCCGGCTGATAAACTGCGTCGGTGTGGCAACACTCGAGTCGAGCTCGTCCTCCTTGCCACCGTGCAATTTCGTCCTTCGGCCGTCCCGAAAGTTGACATTTCCTTGTGCAAGCACGATATTTGCCCGAGCGAAATATTGCTGACAGCGGTAATTGAGACAAGGCGGCAGGGTTGCCAGACGGTGAAGAATTTAAAAAAGTATTTATCTCATTATTTTGGAATTTTTGGGAGAACATTTTTTGTATTGTTTAATTCGTAAAAAAATTTTTGACTTTTGAATATTATAAAAACCAATTTTCTCTTTTTTTCAATTCTTTAAGATATGGCATCCCCTTTGCGCAGGACATCATCATTTATTATCAACTTATGACCATTCGTCTGCTGCCCATCAGGCGAGACCGAGGCCACCAACCGCCGGCGGAGAAGGAAAATTTCAAAATCGATGACGGCGACCGTGGCGGCGACGTCTCCAAAGGACACGAGGAGGGGGGGGGGGGGGGGGGTGGTGGGAAGGACGACGAAAGGGTCATGGGAAGGAGCGAAAGGTGGATTTTAGGGACACCGGGTCGAGGTTGGGGATTTTATTGTTATTCATTAATTTTAATGTTTGCACGACGAGGGCGACGACGACGACGACGGCGGCGTCGACAGTGACGACTGGGTGTAATGAACCCTTTCACAACAACAACAATGCGAACAGAAACAAGATCAAGAAAAACAACTACACCAACAACAACTCGAACAACAACAAAATTGCTTGTTTGCGTCACGGGCTTTTGGAAAGGATAACAAGGTGTTGTTGCCGAAGTGTTTTTGAATATAATTTTATTTGTTGTAATTCTTGTTGTTGGTTGTTGCTTTTGTACAGAAATTCGATCAACGAATTCGTCGACATTTTCGAAAATTCCCACTCTCCCAGGACAACGAAGGGTTGACCCAAGTGTTGTTTTTGTATGTCCTTCATTTTTGCCTCTATTGTCTGTTTGATTAAATGATTAGATTTTCATTGTCCGCATGCATTGTTGTTGTCGTTGTTGTTAATTGTCGAAAGGTTGTTGTCAAAGCCAGCGAATCGGTTGAACGAAGGACTTCTGAAAGGATCTAAACCCTTTTTGGGAATTTCTCCTTCACCCGAGGAAGATTGATCCATCGAGAGGACTCGTTCAGGCGATTGTGACGTCACGACAGCTCGACACCCCTCACTGACGGTTATTTCTTTTGGTGCATAGGACGAAGAAATGCTTCAAGACGTTCGTCCATCAATCATGAAGTCCTTTGAAGCGATATTCAGTTGATTTCCTTTCTTAATGACCTTTTAATTAGGCATCGATTTATGTAGGTTTTTCTTCCCATCCCTCATTGACAACTTAATAAGAACATTATGTCATCTGTGAGAAGGTTAAAGGGACGGAGCAAAGTAGAATAAATGATTCCATTCCGATGGCTTTCGCAGATCGTCGTGGGATCCTCGATGTTGGCAAAATTAATGATCGCTCCTGGAAAGCGGAGTTTAAAAGTCGAGATTGAGGTGAAGATCAAGGTAAAGGTCGAGGTTGAGGTCGTGATCGAAGTTGAGGTCGTGGTTAAGGTTCAGGTTGAGAGGATTTGAAGTCGACTCAGGAGGCTGATGATGTCCTTTCTGGGTAGTCGTCTTAAAAGCTTTACCAGCGTTGTTTTGTTTTAAATTGATTTTTTTTTTTGGTATTTTCCTTTTATTTATTTTTTTTACAATTTGTACAATTATAATTTTGAATTTGAATTCCATATGCCTTCCTATTTTATTTATTTAGAGTTCTCAAATTGTTTTATTTTAATTCATAAGATTTTGATATTTGAAGCAAATTTAATATTTTTGCCTTATTTTAAACTGCATGCTGGTTTATTTAATTTTGTAGCTACTTAACTAAATTCAAACTTCTCCCACTTTCCTTCCCTCTCGTTCTCCTTCTTCTACCTGAAAAACTCCACACATGCAACCGCAACTTTTCCATCAACTTGCATTAAAAATTCATAAATCAAGCGCTGACAACCCGAAGACTCCGGTGCACCCCCGTCTCAAGCTCCTGCATCCCCTACTCCGACCCATTTGCTCCCTTCCCTTCCTCCTCGCCCCTGTTCACCCGCCTTCCTCCGTCCACCTCAACATCAAGTCGAAAACTCAGACTATCCTGAAAAGTTAAGCTCAAAATCTAATTGTTTCGGACACCGAATTCCGAATGCTCGCCAGGATGAACTGGAGGTTGAAGTTTGTTTTTGTTTCGGTTGTAGGTTGTTGCTGTGTTTTCATAGAGCTCAATTGAAACATGAAAAATTATAGAAAATTACACGCATCACCGGGGAGGTTGGCAACCATATGTCGTTCGTCCGTGGCACGTGGTCGTGGGAGGAGCAGGAGATCGGCTGACGTAGGTGGGGAATTAGGCAGGGGCCCCAGGGTGTGGGTGAGGGAGAGAGACGGAGTTGGACCAGACGCAGGTATTTTTAGACACTTGTGACATCTGGCTGCCTGTCGAAAGACGCCCCGCGACACACGCCAAACGACAGACAGTCAAAACTGGATCTCTCGACTTCCCCCTCAAAACACGAGCCTCTACAGGCAGATCGTGGGTGACAGAGAGATGTAGGGAGGACGAAAAGGACGATGAGGGGAAGGAGAAGGGGGAGGAGGTCGTCCTGGCCGATGATGCGGGCACGCAAGCTGACGCAATGCGTTCGATGGTCCTGCTTTCAATTATCCTATGCAGCCACCAATAACACAAATAATAATTTTCCACCGAACACCGAAAGGACATCGACATCAGCGTGGCAGATGAGGGAGTGAGAGAGGGTGGTTGGGAGGCAGTGGGAGAGGGAGAGCGACAGTTTGGTGGATAGATTGCAATTAGAGGGCGTCAAATTATAATGTTATCAAAAGATCAGGGCACGAATAATAGTTAATAATTAGAGTAAATATTTGTAACTACGAAAATGTTCGCCCAACCAAGGGGAGGGCGAGTGGGAGTGGGAGGGAGGAAGCGAGTCAGGCAGTCGAGTGCCGGGGATGTGCGTGTTGTAACCATAGAGGTCGAATCATAGGTTACGAAATTGATGGAAATTCACTCGAATTTTGTGACATCCAAGAGGTTGCCTCTCGACGTTTGGGGGGGGGGAGGGTTCAACGGTATGGAGGAGTGAGGGAAGGTCGGTCAGCTGTCTATGGTGACTATGGGGGGGGAGGAGTGACTTACATGGCTTTGGTTTGACTTTGACTATTAAGAGAGATGCAGTCGAACCTTAACCTTAGGTTAAATAGTCTCTAGACCCTCATTTCCCTATAACGAATTCAGAAAAAAATTCGCCAATCTTCCCCTGGATCATCGTTGCCCAATTTTCACCCAATCCACGTTACTTTCCCATAAAATTTTCAATTAAAAAATCCAGCATAAAAAGTGAAAACCATGCAGTTTGAGTGAAACCTAAAGAGGCGACGCTTGAAATTATCAACGCTTATCTGACGAACTGTCAGGATTGATTTGACGTGGTCGGTCAGGGACGAGGGAGGGGTGGTCGAGGAACAAGAGGAGGGCGGAGGAATTTTTGACAATTTTTTAGAGGATCAATTTTAAGAACCAACCCCAGGAACAACTGGACGAAGGAAGCGGAATCGGAGGAGTGGGGCGTTGTTCACGTAATTCTCGACAGGATGCAGGATCAAAATTTTGACATGACGAATGTCGAGATCTTGACAGGAGGAAACATGGTGTTTTAAGAAGAACAAGAAGAAGCGTGGTGTTCTGAGAGGAAGAAGCATGGAGTTTTAAGGGGAAGAAGCGTGCGTTTAAGGCAATTGCGTGAATCGAGGGGAAAAGAAACATGGAATTGAAATCATAAGCGTGCATTTTTAAAAATAGCATGAAGTTTGGAATTTTTACAAAAGGAAATGTGGATTTGTAGGTTTTTCCTGATATATTTTGGATTAATTTTGGTTCAATGTCCATGTACAACTCTCAGAGCCGACTTGCAGATATTCATGTGGATTCAATGGAAGATAATCTTTTTGTAATTTTTGATGTTGTTGAAAATTTGTATTTATTTTTACTTTTCTTTAAGTTTTGTGGGATTTTTTTAAATTTTCTTTCGATTTTGTGGACTCATTGACCGATTATGTTTGCAAATGTTCATGAAAACAAATTCACAGAATGCAGTTCAAGAAATATATATCGTCGTAGTAGTTATTGTTGTTGTAGTAAATTGTCTCAAACGGTTGTTGTCGTTGTTGTTGTTGTTGTTGTTACTCTTCCTGCACCCGCTCCCAATTCGTCCCATCGCTCAAGAGGCAGCAACACGTGGTGCGAAACGGGAGCGAGAAATTTTAAGATTCGTCATGGATTTTACTCGAGGTTGATTTTTAATTTTTCAACAGGGAATTTATCTGCTTCTCCTCCTTCTTCTTCTTCATCCGTCGATCCGTTTCACCCGCAACCAGTGATGCCAATCGGAAGCCGGCATTCGCTCTGCTTGTTCCCGCAGTCAGGGCAACAGTGTTGGGAAAATCTCTTTGCTTTCTAGAGGAGGGACATTTCGTGGGGACTTTTCGGGGAAGTTTTCTGTTGATATTTCCCAATGAAATTTTGTTGTTCTACTCGTCGGAAATTCAAAATTCCCCCTTAGTTTAAGACATAAAACCCGCTGCAATTAAAATTCCCGGCAGCACATGCAATACATCAAATTTTATGATCGCCCCAAGCATCATCGGGACATCGGTGGTGGTGGAGCAGGGATGAAGGGGGGAGGGGAGGAGGAGGGTCCACCGTTTCGCGTAATGAAATGTGAAATAATTATAAATTTATTACACCATTTGGCGAGTGCATTGAAACGGGTTCAATCGGGAAGGAGCCAAAGGAAGCGAACGGAGGAGGGAAGCAGGAAATGAAGGAAGGATCCAATGAAGGAAGGACGAATGGAAGGAAGGACGTCAGGCAGGATCCTCGAACTATGTCGTTGTCCCCTTTGTGTTGTTGTAGTTGTTGCTTTTGTTGTTGTTACCGCCGGCCTGTGTCGTCGCCTGTTTGAGTCATAAAATTTTCAGTTGTCAACTTCATGTCATCAATATTTCAATTTAAAGCCCATAAACCATGTCGCCACGCATGACGCAGACCACGGCACACACTCTACCTCTCTCTCTCTCTCTTCCTCTCTACCCCTGACTCACCCTGTGAGTTTAGCTCCACATGTGCATCGCCTGCACGCATCCAATTTCCACTTAAATCGTTAATTGCGCAATTTTCTTTGCCTCGTCCTGCGTCCTGAGTCCCGCGACCCGCGACCCACGCCCCCAGCCATCGTCTGTCCTTTCACGTACACATCTATCTCTCTCTCCCTCTCTCCCTCCAGTCGTCTGTCCATCGTCTGACAGCGATTAGTTCTGCACGAATGAGGAAAACCAACGTTTGCTACTTTATTGCCAAACGGGTCGGTGGCCAGCAACAACAACAACAACTACTACTTATACTATTACAACAAAATAGGAATTAGCAACAACAGGAGAAATCGCAACAAGACAAATTACAACAAGAATATCACGGGCAGCAACAAAAACAACAACAACAACAACGAACTACTTTACGACAACAACATTATTTACGTCGCAAACAGATGACACTCTCGACCGCGGAAATCGTCGGCCTCGACCTGGGCCTCGCCGCACACAGAAGCGTCGTCCCTCTCTCTCCCTCCCCCTCTCTCCCTTTCCTCTGCTTCCCTATCTCACTATCTCTCTCCATCCGGATGCCGTCCTGCTCTCGCCACGCCCTTCGCCGTTCCTCTGCCAATTTGGTTTCCACCTGATGCTTTCTCATTACCGCGGGCTCCAGCGCTGTCTGCGGCCTCCACGACCCCAACCTCCGCAGCTCAACGAGCCCCACGTCACCATCCGTTGCTTCGCAGACCCTTCTCGATCGACCCCGCCTTCCTCCACCTCATCATCACCGCCGTCGTCGTCATCCGTCGTCCTTCGTCGTCGTCCTCGCCATTAAAGCGATTGGGTCCGTCTGAGCCGCCTCCGAGTGAATCTCGCCAAGCAAATGATAATTATTTCCAATTATCTCGAACCGTCGACGCTTTCCAACACTGGTCGCTTTTCCTGAGGACTTCAGTGGACAAGAAAGTTAGAGCTTACATACTAAAAATGTATTAAAAATTTAAAAATAAAAATTTCAGCAATGCATTTTTATGTGTTAGTATTAGTCGAAAAAATTTCCAAAAAAAATATTAGCAAAATTTTAAATCGGAATAATGAAATAAAATAGTTAGTTTCTATTAATATAATTATTGTGTATTTTTGACTAAATTACAATTCAGGAAACCCAATTTTCAATTTAAATTGAAAATATTCAACGGAAATCAGAAAATTGGAAAACTTTCTCCTGATTATCAAGGGAAATCCACAGTCTGGGAGAGGACAGAAAACTTGATGCGAAAGTGAATATGAGGGAAAGAGATGTGTGTAAGAGAGGGAAAGAGCGGAGTGAAAACTTTTTGAATTTTGAAAATCTGGTGTCAAAATCTGTGGGCAAAAATTCGGCAGAATCAAAGATAACAACCGGTGACATGTGAGAGAAGATCGGGTAAGGAAAAGTTGCGAGGAGCTAGAAAGAGAGGGAGAAAGAGAGATCCAGACATACAGAGGACTGACAGGGAGGTGAGGGAGAAGAAGAGAGCGAGGGAGACAGGCCGAGTGTCAGAAGTCATTAAAAACTCGATTCGTATTGGAAGTTGGCTCCACGTAGGGTTTCCTTGAAATAATGGCACTGGTTATTGTTGTTTCTGGTCCCGTTGTTGTCGTAGCACATGTCATTGTCCATAATATTGTTGTTGTTGTTGTAGTTGTTGTTGTAGTAGTTGTTGTTGTTTTAATTTATGCCTTCTGTGTGCTGTGTGCGAAGTGTCAAAACATTTTACGTAGCGCAACGAGGTCCGATCGTGCGGTCGTCACCCGAGCGCCCTCGTCTGCTCCTCCTTCTCTTTCACCCCACCCTCCTTGGCTCACTAAATCCTTCCTCCTCCCTTCCACTCCCTTCTTCCCCTCTTCTCCTAGAGATTTCCCCTTCAACCCCTTCTCTCCGACTCCTTCCCAACGCGTTCCCCTGGGCGATTCATGTAAATTTCCCCCTCTCAACCTGATTAGAATTTTCCGCGACCTCGCCCCTCACCCCTTCTCCCAAACGCTTTCCCTGTCCCCCACCCCGGCTTCCGCAAGCCTAAGTAATTGTTGGGTTCCTTCGAAAATTTTTACGAGCTCGTAAAACAAGCAACTAATGCGTGTCTACTTTAACTACATCTACATGTGGGTGAAGGTCTGCGTGAATATTCCTCTGTATGTGTGTATGGGTATGCATGTGTGCGATAGTAAGTCGTAAAAACCGTTAAGTCCTTAAAATGAAATTAAAATAAAATAAAAGAGAAAATGAAATGCTTTGATAAGAAATTTCCCTGCTCGAGGGAGGGGCGGGAGACGAAAAGGGAACTAAATGAAAGAAATGGGACCATGGTGAAGGGAGGGACGAGAGAGAAAGAGAGAGGGGGAGGGCGCGCGGATTACGGCACACGCACACAGGCACCGACAACTTCCCACACCCACGCACTCCCTCACAGACACACACGACGCTCGTTCGCCTCGCGGCTCGCGCCACCGCGTCTCGTTCAACGAAGCGTGAACCGAGCCGTGCAGGGCCGGGGGTGGGGCCGACGTGGCGGGTCGTCGGGGCCTCGTCCGGACTCGGCCGAAGCCGTCCACATGGTCTACGCCGGCGTCTTCCTCTTACCCTACTTCCGGGCCTTTTCTTCAATGTATTTAATTTAAACGTCTTCGTTTCCAAATCTACTTGTATTGTCATTACAGTTTTGCTCGTCTCCAATTTAAAATTCATTTTCTCCCTCCTCCTTATCCCCCCTCTCGCGCTCCCTCTCCCACCACTTCCGCGTCTGAGCCTCATAATTAAAACACAAATAAAAACAAGGCCAACAAATTTTGTCAAGTTGTTAAAATGATTTTAATGGCCTCCACCCCCCAACCCCGCCCACTGCCACGTTCTTCCGCCATCCACTGTCGCCGCCCCTGCTCGTCTTCGACTTCCTCGGCTTCTCCCCCAACGCCTCCCCACCTCATCCTCCCTCTCGAGCACACCAACAACTAGTGAACTCCTTTCAGGACACTCGTTGTTTTTTCACGCTACTCAAGTGTTTATTAGCGCTTGAGTGTGAGAATGTGGGCGTCGATGTGCGAGTAAATCTCGTCGCCGTGGTGTCTGTGTGCCTGTGGGAGAGAGAAATTTATGTGTGTTCTTGTGGCTGTGTGCGTGTGTGCGCTAAAGGCATGGTAAATGGCTGTTCATGATTCATGTGTGTGTCTGCCGTGCGTGTGTTGCCTTTTTCGCTTTTGTTTTGTTTTCGTCTTTCGCTTTTCGTTGTCTTTAGGAATGTTTGTCTCTTCCTTTACCAACACTTGATTTTTTATTAATAAAGTCCTTTTTGTTATTTTCCTTAATCGACTTATTTTGTCTTCTGAGTGGCCTCCCATTAATGCTATTATTTTTAAATTTTATAATAATAACCAAACATTTCTTCAATTATCCTTAGACCATTTTTAAACTCTAAACTTCTGCATTCGACAGTCACCAATTTATCATCCACATTATCCATGTTTATTCATATACAGCTACAGGTACCAAAATCCTCCGCACCCATACTACCCTGAAGGTCCTCCGCTTGCCCCCTTCGCTCTCACCAACAACTCACTTCCTTTTGACTCTTTTTTTTCCTCCCTTCCGTTTTCCCCACTCCTTCGACACGACTTCCTTCCGACCGAATTTGTCAAAATTATTTGCGAAGGCAGGAAGTTTGTTTTTGCCCTGCCTTGCGCCGGCCGGCGGAAACTCAAGGAGCTCGCCGGATGTGCACACGAACGTGTTGTGAGCACGTGAGCAAGTCCTCGTGCTGTCGTTGTTGTTGTTGTGTTCTTTGTTGTTGTCATAGGTGAGTCTCGACGGTGTTCACCTGTGAGCGAGGTTTTTGCCCCAAGACGACCTGTTGCTGCCGCAGGTGGGTCGAAGTTTGAGGAGTGGATACGAAAACAAAAAAAAAACAACAACCGACGGCTTGCTTGGGAGTCCTGGCGAAGAAACACATATGTCAATTTTATCAACGTGAGTAATTTCGGTTGGCTTAGGTGGAAAAATCTATTGTTTTTTAAAGAAACCTTCCAGACAATTTGTTAATGTCGTGACTTTGTAGAATTTTTCAGGATTTCTCTAAAGCCGTGGTTTTTGTCTGCGATTCTGGCTGCCTTTTAGGGACCTGTTGTCGCTCCTGTCTGCGCCTGAAATATCCTTCCTTCCTTCCTTCCGTCCTTCCATATGTCGAGCAACATGAAAATGTTTCCAGCTTCTCCTCCTCCTCCACACGAAGGCCCAGCCAGGGCAACGACGAACACGACGAGGCCCAAGAAAGGACACGCAGGTCCTTTCAACTCACTCACACACACACACACACGACTCCACTTCCACGCGTTCCGAACTCACGCATTTTAAACGAAGACAAAGTGTTGAGGGTTCCATTTACATCGTTTAGAGTGAGTGGGTGGGTGAGAACGAATTGGAAAAGGACATCGTTGGAGAGCGGTCGATGTTGTTGTTGCTGCTGTTAACATGTCGTCGCTGTGTCCTGCGTAGGACACGTTTTTCAACTCCATGCGAAATCGAGCTCGAGCGTAAACAGAGGATTTATTTCTTCAATTTGGCGTTCACATGAGTGGCAACGAGAGACGTAGATGGGCAGGGCGAGGAAGTTGAGGGTGCTGTGGAGGGGCGTGGCAGTGGCCCGACTGCACATGACGTCATCCGCAGAAGCAGCAACAGCAACAACAACCACACCGAGGACATTGTCATCGTCATGCATATGCAACAATTTTTGACAAATGACTGCGAGCCAAGGACGGCGCAAAAAAGGGTTCAGACAAGTGCGAGGGGGCAGGGAAAAAGCGAGGGCGCGACAGAGAGGAAGAGAGAGAGAGAGAGAGAGAGAGAGAGTGTGAGGAAGGGCAGGTCGTGGAGAATGTGAGGAAGCGCCGGCAGTTGGAGTCGCATGTGTGAGTGTGCGATTTGACAAGAAATTAATTTCCTCGTCGGCGTCGCCATTGTTTCCACTTGGACGCCCGGGTCCTTTAAAAACTCCGTCTTCTGCTTGTGCTTCCTTCCACTTGTCGTCACATTTTCTTGCAGGATATTCCGCACATGATCCTGGCGTGCGTCTCGCGTCCATCCCAGTTGGAAAGTGTTCGCCTGGAAGTAATTAATTATTTCGTCATGCAAGTGGCGTGGCACATTGACTAACGAGAAGGAAATGCAACGACCATCTTTGAGAAGACACGGCGAGGAAGACAGAGAGAGAGAGAGAGAGAGAGTGGGGAAAATGAGTTGGAATGACATGTGGGGAAAGAGTGGAAGGAAGAAAATGGGAGGTGTCTTCATTTCGTATGAGAGGTTGAAAGTGAGAAATCGAAAGGACAAAAGTCAGTTCACGGAAATTGAATAATGGACAAATCAGGCAGAGGATATGAAAAGTTTAAAATTGTTGAAAAACTTGAGCAATCAAACGATCAAACCTAAGTTTCAAGGTAATGAAAAAAATGAAAAATTACGATGAAAATTCGATTCAAAATTTATGAAATATTTTGTATACAAATTTTAAAAATTCATAAATTATACTATTGCGGCGTACCATCAATTATATACAAAAATATATGATTTTATTATATATAAATTATAAAACGATGGATTGCTCTGAATTAGAAATGAAAAAAAGACTATTTTTTGCAGGAAGATTAAGTGGCTTCAGAGAAGTTACATTTAAAAATGCATAGAAAAAGGAGAATCAACGCCAGATTGAACTCGGATTTCATGCGCAAACAACCAGCGAGCACAGGAGATAAAAGTCCGATTGCAATAAGCTCCATCTCCCAACATTTATTCCGCCATCCCGACGTCCTTGAGAACCTCATCAACAGCATGGTGTTGAATTTCCCACAACGTGTTCTGCACTTCACCCCACTCCACTCCCCCGGTCCCTCACTATGACCATCGGGACTGAAACTCGTTCCCTCCCGCGCCGAGGGTGGTGGCGAAACCGAATCCCTTCCTTCATTGGGGCGAACCCCCATTGATTTTTCACTCGCCCGGTCGTCCTTGGCATTCAGCAGCTTGCAACCCATGGCACGACGTCCTTAATGCCGATACCGAAAACCCCCAGCGACCCACTTCGGCGAACCCTCCTTCGTCCCCTCGCCAGCACCTCGTCCTGCCCTCTCCCGGTGCCTGTGGCCCGCTCTGGCTGACGTGTCCTTGATGCATTTTCACGATCAAGAACAAAGTTTACACGAGCGCGCTGGAAAACTCAATCAGGATTCCATCGTCCCCCAAGCCGGGGAAAAATCCTTGAAACAAATGGAACGAACCGACCCACCGACCGACCGCGCTTGTCGTCCTTAACATTGAAATCTCTCGTGCAGTTGGCAACAGCAGCGTCTGGGGCGAGGGGTGAGGGGCGAGAAAAATCCACTGGCAACACTTGCACCAAAGCGCTGACAAACGGAACAAAAAAACACGGAACGGACTCAAGGACATCGCGGGTGGATGCGTTTGAGTGTATTTGTGTGTGTGTGTTTCCTGAGCAATGCAATTATCGCCAAGGATGAATTTCGCCCGGCAACCGAGGAGCGAAAAACGCTCTTCGAAGGCAAGGAAGTTCAAGTTGAAGGAAACGGATTTGAAGTCGAAGGAGGTGCGTTTTCGAAGGATTCAAGGCCTCGGAATGTTGGACAGCAGAAGCCGGAGTTTGAGAGGGAAGGGAACGAGGACGAGGGAAGGTAGGGCAGGAAGGGAAGAGCGAGGCTTTGAGAAGGACATGGGAGGTGTCTTGGAATGCAGATGGAAGCTAAAAAAAAAAAATATATATATAAATAAAAATGTAAAATAAATATAAAAAATTACATTTTATAAATATATGTTCAATATATTTGAATTTGTAAACAATTTTTGAATTTATAAAAATGTTCATATTTCTTAACAATAAGTTCAAATATGGTAAAATTGTAATAATTTTTGTACTTACCATATCAAGATATAAAGAAATTTTTCCTTCAAAAACCAAAACGTGAATAAAAATTGAATAAACAAATTTTTTACCTTTAAGTTTTCTAATTTTCCTAAACAAAAAGTACTCATATTTTTCTATTACCAGTTGCTCTAGGAAGTTCTGAAATTTCTCCCAAACTTCCTCCGACTTCTCCCTTCGCACTTTCGAACACTGAGTTCGAACGGAAGGCCAACGCTTTCTCCTCACTTCATTTCAAGTTCTCAACGAATCGAGTTCGACTTCGATTCGCAGTGGTTTTCGAAAACAACCCCTGAATTATTCGAAGAGAAGAAGAAGCACGGACAAAGTTCTTCCACAGGCCACTCGATTCCCCTGCCATTTCGAACATTTTCGAATTCTCCCTCCGCCTTCAGTGGGATTTTCGAACTGACGGATGAATGAGAAAACTTAATCGCTCTCTCACGAGTTTCTCCAACGTCTCTCTCACTTTCTCTCTCACTCTCCCTCACTCTTTCTCGCTCTTGTTTCGCTCTCCAGCGTCTCCGAACTTGACTCGACTGGGGGTTGGTTCGGGTTCAGGAGGCTGCCGTTGTTGTTGTTGCTGGTGCTGCCTTCCCATTGGGTTGGGGTGCGAGGTTCGAAGTTCTGCACGGAAGCGGGCTGGCAACCCTATGTTGTTGTTGTTTGTTGTTCTTGTTTTTGTTGTTGTTATTGTTGTCGGCGTGTTGCTTGCACTGCGAAGACCGAACTCGGGCGGAACTCGAGGAACTTTTATAAATATTCCTGCTGCAAGGACTCGCCAGTCAGTCGTTGAACAGCCATCGAGATGGTCACAACATTGGTGTTGTTGTAGTTGTCGTCCACACACACACGCACACACGCATTCTCACCCAAACTTTACGTCGAAATATTTACGTCAGTCACGTGGCTACGCGAGCCTTTTTCGTTTTGGCGCCAAACGTGAAAAGTGCATTATTTTCATCGAACAAATTTAAACTTAAATTAAATTAAGAAGGAGACAATTGTTTCGGAAAAATGAATAGATTAAGTGAATAGAAATTTTTGAAAAATATCCAAATATCGAGAAACAAGACTTAACAAATTTCTCGAGAAATACGAAGTTTCTAATGAACAGACAAGTGCTTTGAAGAACGATAAATTGTCTCAAGCTAAACAAACTGTGAAGAACTAACTTGAATGAACGGCAAAACAATTTGTTAAGCGAAAATAAATTTCCAAAACTATTTTTCCAAAGAGAAAAAAAAGAGTGAAAAATAAAATTTTCCTGAGGCCGAAGACTTTCTCCCGATTTCCGATTTCGATTCCCGCTTCCGCAATGGCGATTGCTTACTACATACCCGATCAGCGGAAGCTGCTGGGACGTGGCGGCGGCGGCCACACCAACAACAACAGCAACAACAACACCAGCGATCACAACAACAACAACAACAACAACACCAACACCACGACAAGCAACAACAGCCCGCCGCAGCCGTCGGCAGGCGCCGGAGGTGGAGCCACAGCAACAACAACGAGAGCCATGCACGAGAACAATTTCCGCGCCAACATCACGATCCCCTTGCGCCCGTTCGCTCCGACGCCCCCCAGCCACGCCCACCGACGGCAGCAGGGTCGGCAGCAGCCCACCGTCGGCTGCTGGGACCTGATCGCCCAGGTCTTCTGCTACGCCCTGCGCTTCTACCACGAGGGCGGCGCGAGTCCGTCGTCGCCGTCTTCATCGGCCGTGATACAGATAACGGTGGAGATCACCGGAAACGGAAGCCACGCGGCGGCGGCCATGCAGCAGCAGCCGACCGGGTCGTCAACGCCGTCATCGCCGTCGTCATCATCGGTGGCCGGGTCGCCGCCGTCGGCTCGAAATAAGAACTAAGAAAATTCTAATAAAACAAGAAAATCCTTTGGAAGGTCCTCGACGTAGGCGAGGAAGGAGAGTGGAGGACGAGGAGAACTTGGGCGGGCGCCGCAGGACCCGAACGAAGCTCAATCAAAGCGAATTGTGATGCCGGATGGAAGCAAGAAAAACTTTTTACAAAACTCAAAAGAAACAAACAAAAAAATCGAAAAATTGCAAAACCCATGAGAAGTTGAGAAAAGGATGAATATTTGCACACCGAATGAAAAATTGATGAAAACAAAAAAATTGTAAAATGAGATGAAATGGATGGGAGCGATAAAAAAATTCATCATGAAAAATGTTCATCATAAAAAAACTCATAAAAAATGCTTCATCACTTAGAAGTTATTCATCGTACTACATGATGAATATCAAATTTTGAGATTTTTGCGATGAGTAAAATGTTTTAAGGTTTTTTTACAAAATGTTTGACAAGTTGTCCCAGTTGGGTCGAAAGTAGTAGAAATGTACTTTTTCATAAAAAGTGCAAATTTTCGAGTTTTCGAAGAGAAGTAAAAGAGAAAATACTAATTAGTTAAGTATTGCTTTTGTCAACGATTAATAGCAATTAAATGTTTTTTAACTCATACACAAATAATACATATAAAAAATATTTTTGTAAAAATATTTTCTAAAACAAATATTGTACGGAGAATTTGAGACTTTGAACGTGAGGGGAAAAATTGCGACGGCAAAATGATATTGTGTCAAAGGGATGGAAAAGCGACGGGAAAACCATTTGTGAAAATGCAGAAAAATAAATGTATTTAAACTTAAATATTTTTTTTTTTTTTCATTTTAATTTCTTCGATGTAGTTCATCATCAATATTTTTGAAAATCTGTATGAAAAATATTTTTGCAAGAATTTCCGCATTTCCGTACAGTTTACAAGCTTCGTTTAAGGCAGCCTTTTTTCCCTCCGAGCGTTGTGTTGAGTTCTCTTAAGCTAAGTAATATTCTAAATACAGCAATTTTAACTCACAATTCATACTCACAAATACTCACTCATACACTAAGCAATTAGCAACTACTGTCGACTACAGTGAAGCCTCGATTTATCGACCGGACGAGACTCGCGACGTCAATATTTCAGATGAATGTCAAATTTCCATTATAAGAAATAGCAGCTACAAACACAATCACAATACAAATACAAATTACGAAACCACAAATTATAAAACTAGCATTAACAGACTACGATTAACGAACTACCACTAACAAAACTACAAATACAAATACAATACTACAAAGACAACAAATGGTGTACAAAATATTTGTAAGTTCAAAAATTTACTCCAAGAAATGGAAAATATTATAAGAAGAAGGAAATAGTATTAAAACAGCATTTAAAATACAAAACCATACGAAACTAAAAATAGCATTTAAACTACAACAACATTATTATCCATAAATAAATAAAAACTACATGAATTCCGTACCAACGAATACAAAAATAAATATACTAATATTTGTAACTTTAACACTTTTTGATACTAAATATTTCTTACCTTCAGAAAATATACTTGAACAAAAATATTCTCGAAATGGAAAAGTATTCTTTGAAGACAAACTGTAAACTGAAAAGAAAAAAATTTCACATATGTAAATCTAAAAGTAATGAAAATTGTAAAACAAAAATTACATTTTAGCAAAATTATAATTTAAAAAACATATTTTCATTTGAAATAAATTGAAATTTTTTGAAACAAAATTTTTAAATATAAACTTAAAAATGTTTCATTGAAAAAATATTCTACTAAAAAGTTGAATATCTTCACTGATTGATCGGGGTTTCTAGGGAAGTCTGATTCGCTTAAAATAAAATTGTAAAATTCAAAATATTGATTTGTTTGTTGAAATACTTACTTTATATTTATTATTTATTTTATTTATAGAAAATATCTCTACTACTTGTTACGATATTATTTAATAAATTAAATAACGAAATATGAGTTGCTTTTTGGATATTTAATATTGATTTTGGTCGATATTGCTTTGTGATGAGTTTTTATACAAGAATAAATATTTTATTATAAAAATATGATTTGTATGATTATGGAAGAAATAGAAACAAAATATTTCATAGTTTTCTATTGCTTTCTTTAAATGTTAAAATTCTAATATTTTTTTGTCGTTGATTCACAGTTTGTTGGTTTTAGAAAAAAATATAAAAATGATCATTCGGTGATAATCTCGATCAAATTAGTCACATAGGGTGTCGCCGTAGTTGGCCATAATTCGGCCCTAATAACCGGGTTCACATCTGTCGGCTCATTGACTTCCGCTCGCTGTTTAGGCAGCAATTACCTGGCACGAGCGAGGGGAAGCGAAAATTATGCAAGGCGATTTCCTACAGCAAACAACAATTAAACGCCACCGCATTCCGGGCCCAGCGAAAGGCGTCAACAAGAATTGGTAACACTTAGGACAGGAACGCGTTTATCGCGAGCGAGATCAGACAACAGGACAACTGCGAACTCAGGCAACAGGACAACAGCAAAAACCAAAAAACGACACTCATTGAAGGACATGACATGAGGAGGAGAAGGGAATGAAATTTTACTGCGTCGAAAAAATTGCGATTGGAAATTTAGATAGCGGCGAAATTAGCGGCAGTTGCGAGCGCCAGGACGAGGGACGGGGACGCGGGACGATATTGCCCACGGGTCTCCTTATCTTCAAAATTCGATCGCTTGTCACAGATGTTTGAGCTTCGGCACGAACTCGACTCGACTCGATCTCGGAGGGTTCGACTTGATTTTGTGGGTTTTGTTTTTGGTTTTTCAACTCCCGAAAGGACGTCGAAAGGTTTAGGCAAAGGACGCCTGACGATGACGATGATGACTTGAATTATTTTATTGTTGTCTCGTTGTCTGCGCTGAACTCCAATAACAATTAACCGTAACCTTTAATTTAACCCTTTTTTGTTATTTTTGAACCAAGTTGACTTCGGCCACCGAGGGCTTTTCGTGGTTGCTCTTATTATTTCTGGTGCTCTTGTTCTTTTTGTTGCTCTTGCTGTTGTTGGTTTTATTGTTATTGCCGTTGATAAGGTGACATATTGGCGTTCCTCGGCTATCGGCGGAAGGATCTGTTGATTGGCCCCGGGGAGCGGAAGCCTTTATTATTTTTCGGTCAACACAAATGACGTAGACGGAAATCCTTCTTCTGCGCCTTGGGGATGACTTGCGGGTCGGCTGGCGCTGGGAGGTGGTGGGGTTAAAAGGGGTGAATGGAGTGGTTAATTAGGAAGATCCTAATCAGATTTGGTGGTTAAACTGGAAGAAGGAAGAGAAGGAGGACTGGAAGGGAATGTATTAAAAGCAAAAAGGTACCAAAAGAAAATAGCGAAAGAAATTCAGTTGACAAATGCTCAGAGCAATAAGAGAGAAATGGCAAAAAAAAAAATGGAAAAAAGAAATCCCTTTTCCTTCGAACTGACAGCATCGAAATTTACTTCCTTAATTGATGGACTCCAGGTGGCTGTCTTTGGCACGGCGAGTCGTTTTTTTGATCTTCTCTCAATTGTCACTTTCCCTACTATGATCAATTTCCAGCTTCCATTCGCAGTTCTTTCACTTTACTTTTTTGAATTTTTTCAACACTTCTCCAGCTCTTCTCCTAACTTCCATTCCATTCTCCTTGACATTCCCAACGATTTTCCCTTTTTTTACAGTCCTTTTTTACCTTTCGAGTCCAGTCACCAATTCTGGTCATCCTGCCCTCAATCGAAATTGAATTTCGGCACCGACGGCTCCTTGTCGAAGTCGAAGTCCTTTTTCCTCTTTTTTGTAATTTTCCTCAAATGTCCTTCTTAATCGCATTCTAATTTATGCGCACACATTTCCGCACCGATGTCACGAGTGGTGCGGAGAAATTTTGAAGAATGTTTCGAGCTCGTCCGCGTCCTCGTCGACAGGACAAGGACATGAGGCCATCAACGAGCCAGCGATGCAGGCAGGATGGAAACCACATCAGTCAGATTGAGGAGGCTAGAAGAGGAAGAGTAGGTGAAAGAGTAGGAGAAGGAGAAGGAGGAGAAGGATGGCGTCGACTCAGGAGAACGGCGCGAAGTTGGGGCGTAGGAGTCGAGTCGATGCCGGCTTGAAAGGAAGAAGGACTAAAAGGATTAAATGCATTGGCCATTGCCAGAGCTCCACAGCACTAATTAATCTCTCTTACTCTCGTCGACTCCGCATTACTTCTGTCCCCTTCACTCGTTCTCCTTCTACCACTCTTCCTCTATTTCTCTCCCTCACTCCTTCTCTAGAGGACGCAGGACTCAGGTCGTAGAAATGCGATTTGAAATCAACTGAACTCAACGCATGTCCTGCGAAATTGTCAATTTCGTTGCAGGGCCCAAAAGGACGGCGATGACGATGGCGACGGCGATGATGATGATGATGATGGTGATGGCGATGTCGACAACAACAACAAGCCCGGAGTCGGCGACGACGATTTGCGAGGAGGTTGACCGAGGGGACGGGGAGAGAGCGAGCGATTGAGCGGGGTGGCAGATGGGTTTGGGAGTGAGGAGTGGGGAGTGCGACCATCGCATTATCTTAATTAAACTGCGAAAAGGTATTAAATGCCGTCGCCCATTGCGCTCGGGCCCCGTCGTTTCGTCGTTCTGGTCCCCATCGCCATCAGCTGCCAACCACGTCCTTCCCCTCGTCATCCTCGCCCATGGCTCCACGTGGTCTCCTCCATCATCGCCTTCCACCAACCGAACCGAACCCAACCCATCCCAATCGTTGCCCGGCCTTCTCCTCATCCATCGCTTTATCCCGCTCTCCACCCACTTCCGCTGGCGACCGGAAGTGACGCTTCCTCCTCTGTGGCCTCGTCCATCGCCCTGCCAATCGTCCTGAATTCGCTCGATGCACTTCGTTCTGGGTACGAGTCGGGGTTTTGCTTCAGAGCCGGCCTCGGGTTCGTCCCGGCTTCGAGTTCGTGGCTCCGAGTTCGTGGCGAAAGCACTTGACTAATGTCCTCGCCGGCTAATGTCCTTGTTCTCGCCGTGACATGGGCGGGAGGCAGGCGTTCGTGGCAATGACGATGACGATGGCGATGGCTTCCTTTAGTCCTGATGACTGCGGCGACATGACCACTACGGCGACCACGACGACGATGATGACGATGACGAGGACGCTGGTGATGATGATGATAATGATAATCATTGTGACGACTTTGAATTTATTGTTTTTCCAAACGTTCGCTCTACGAATCCCACAAAACAGAGTGAAATTCTCTTGCAGTTGTTGTAATGAAGTGACTGTGTTGATGTTGTAATGCAGTTGTTCCTAATGCACTCGGAATTGTTCTTGTTGTTGCAATTGCACTCATGGATATTTTTGTTGTAGCTCACTTATCGCCTGCATTTGAATTGAAAGGACATCAGAGGATGTGGGGGATTGAGGAAGAAATCAATTTGCCATATGGACAATTAGGAAGTTTCTTCAGGGATCTGGGAGATGGGAATAGAAGAGAATGAGTAATAAAAAACGAGATACAAGAAAGTAGTGAGTCTTATGCTGGAAGTAATTGAAAATTACTCGAAAACGAAGACAAAAAACAACTGAAATAAATTGACTAGACTGAGAAAAAAAATTAATTGTTTCAAAAAAACTCGGAAAATTATGAAATTGTGAATGTAATACCATACCATAAAGGAAGTATTAATAGACTACAAATGGGCTAAAACTGGTTTAAAAGAATTATTAAAACTAGAACATACGTAGCCTTGAGAAAAATATTAAATAAGGTGTGGAAAAAACATGAGTAATTTAATATATTTAGTATTATTCATAAATCGAAAGTAAGCAGAATAATAGAACGGTGAATTATTATGCTTGATGAAATTATTCTCAAATAATTCTGATTTCAGAAAAATAAATGAAGACTCCCCACGATGCGCCCACTCTGGCTACCATTAAATCGATATTGTTGATGAAAAGCCGGATTTTCCCATGCATTTTCCAACGAGGCGTGGTCAACTCCGTGCCTCGAACACGAGCACGAGCGACGAGTGCAGCATTCGAGACACCTTCACAGCAGGGGGCCATCGATCGGTCGGGGTGGCACCACCGGGCAAGTAGTTCATCAGCCACCAGAGAAGGCGAACGGTGGAAGGAGCTCGTGGAGAGGCGAAAAGTTGGAGCAGAGACAAATAATGGCGCAGCAGGACATTGACAACAACACGTTGGGGCGCAACAACAGCACAACAACAAAGAGAAAACGAAACGGAGGTTGGGGAACAACAACAATAGGGAACAAGCTACAACAAAATCACCAGTAACAACAGCAACAATTTTAGAGACATCATCAACAACTACAAAAGGTAATTGACTTCATTGCCAGTAAGTGTTCATGGCTTTCTCTCTCTTTCCTACAACAACTATAAGAATAGAAATTATAACAACAAATATAACACCAACAACATCAACAGTTGCTCAATTAATCATCTGACGAATGAAAAGACACGAGCGACGAATGGGACCGAAGCAAAAAACCTCAAATGATGACCAAAAATTAGATGAAAAAAGGTAGGAGAAGACAGAGGAAAAGGCGGCGAGAAACAGGGAGAAGGAGGTGAGGAAGAGCTGAATAAGTTGAGAGAGCGAATCCATGAATCCTCAGACGATAAGAAAAACCTCTTTTTTCCTTGTTTCTTCTCCAGTTTCTAATAGATCATTAATTTTCCCAATATCCCCCTCCCCTTCTCCTCTTTCTTCCTCTACCTCACTCTCAACATCTCCCGCTCACTCCCCCGATTAAACTAACTGACCATCGTCGAACGAGAATAAGAGAAAAGAGGAGGTTCCTTGGATTTTTGTGGGTGTCGACGAAGATTCTTCATTGACTCACATTGCTATTGTTGTATTGTTGTTGTTGTTTTTGTTGTTGTGGGTTTAATTAATCTTCTTTGATAAGAGACCATCATCTGTGCTTTCTATCCAAGATATTGACATATTTCTCTCGACATCGTGGACGAGATCACAACAAATGGAGACCGAGAAGGCGCGGAGAATGGGAGAATCTTGAGGGTTCCATGCGATAAGAAACGAGAGATATGCACAACTTGTCATGTTTTCCAATTGTAATTCCGAAGCAATTGATCGATGCAGCTGATGATGATGGAATCGATGTCATGGTTTGACCCTTGGTGTAAGATAATTGTCATTAGTTAAAATAATTAGCGCAAAACAAAAAAATATGAAAATTCGAATAATTGTAATTCCAAATATTCTAATTTGATAATTCTAGAGCAAATTTTAACAATATCTCAGTCCAGTTCATAAGACTAAAATATGCATGATTTTTAGAAAATAAAAACAAGACTTATTTTTCTTTATTTTTTCATTAGCTTCGTTTATATACACATGAACCTTTTTCATTTCAAACCGACCACATTCTTCGCTTCCATCTCCCTCCTCTTCCTCTCACTCCTCTACTCTATTTCCTCTTCTCCTCCTCCTCATCTGACACCCAACACTTTGTGGGCGCGTCCCGTAATTAATTTTTAAATTCTCTCACTCATCCTATTATCCGGCGAGTTAATGGGATTGCATGAGCGAGAGAGAGAGAGAGTGAAGAGGAAAGTGTCCTTCCTTCCTCCTCGGTCGCCTGTTGACCATTTGTTTGGCGCTCGCCAGGACGACGTTCGATCATTTATCAATTGTCCACCGAGCGACGACGATGGGGAGGGAGTGAGGAAAAGGAGCGGTACCGGAAGAGGGAGAGGGAAAGCCAAAGAATTGGAAGGAGGAAATGGCGAAATAGATGGAAGAAGAAACAGTTCGGAGACGAATCGGGGAAACGAAAATGCGCCATTTGCAGTGCATGCAAAACGCGACAAGCGACGCGGAGGAAAATGACTATTCTCACTTGTATTGTTGTTGCGGTCGTTGTTGCTGCATGGACTTTTATCTCAAATTGTTAATTTCGCTCTCAATCACACCTACACCAACCCGCCGTGCGCTCCGCGGACGTCCTGGCGTGACGGTGACACGGCCAGGGGCAGGGTCAGAGCCAGGACAATAATTAATGATTTGCTGGCGCATCGTCCGGGCAGCAGGAACTCGTCGTGCACCGGCGTGTGCCACAGGAAAGAGGCAGGAGTGTGAGGAACGAGGACGGAGAAGAGTACGAACTGGAGGAGGATGAACAACAGAAGATGACGTACAAGACGATGAAGCAGGCGAGTAGCAAATGAATAGTGGACAAGTTAATGGAAAAAATTGGAATTTGTTCACTTGAAAAACTGGGAGGATGAACCAAATCCAATCACAAGAACGAACCAATCACACGAATATGCCACAGAATTAAAGTTAATTTTTCTTCTATTCCTAAGATATTGTTATTTATTTGTTATAGGAATCTTCTCAATATCCGAAACAATCACGAGGAAGAGAAATGTTTCCTCAAGCATGAAAATGCCAGAATGTAATTATTTTCCCCATTGCACCCTCGCCGCCCATTTGGCCACCGGTTCTTTCAATAAAATTTTACTTTCTTCCTATTCAACTTCCCCATTTTCCCTATCTTCCTCTCTCTTGCTTTCCGCCCCTCTTCATTTTTCTCCTTCGCACAACTCGCATGACTCACTTGAAACGTCGACTTCGCCCATCTCCTCGCATTCTGCTGGGCATAACGTAATTAAGTCGCCTTTATCGATTGCTACGGTATTCATTTCCGCCTCCCGATCACTACTGACCCATTTTCACCAGGAGAATTTCCACCACTCTTCTTTCTTCCCCTCTCTTCACTCTCCGTCACCTTCTCTATCCACCACCCTTCTCTCTCCTCTCCCACACCCCACTTGCCACGTTCTTATCCTTGTCCATTCCTACAACTTACTTCTGCAACTCCTCCATCGTCGATTTTTGCAATTTTCCAACGCCCTCGCACGCACCCATGCAACGACCCATGGACACAGACATCGGCACCCATGTGACTCCCTCAAGAGCACACACAAATACCCACTCACACATATAAACTCCCACACATATGGTCGTCATTCGTGCGTTGTCGGTGAAACATCAAAAGTAAAAGTGAAACGCAATACCTTGACGTGGACATGGCAACGTAAACCGATACGACAAGGTGAAGTCGGAGAAAGACGGATCGAATGAGCGGGAACAGGACAGGATAGCAAAAGACACAGTAGGAGAGAGAGAAAGGGCGATAACTCGGAAGAAGAAGTGTGCTGAAATGTTTCCTTATTTGTTTGGATTTGCTTTGATGGAATTTATTGCATGTCGTTGCCAGCTTGTTATTATTTCCTCCTACCAGAGCTTCGACGGAGACAAACAACTGAACCTCTGCATGCCCTATCTCTATCTCTTTCTCTTTCTCTATCTCCTCCTCTATCTCGACCAGTTCATTATCACCCCTACTACCACCTTCTTTCCCCAAGTTCCAGCTCCTCAGCTTCAGCTTCAACGTAGGGAAAAGCCTCTAATTGACCATTGAATCTGGGAGTCGAGTGCGTGACGACGAAGGCTTTTCCTGATTTGCCCAACAAAGGATGAGCGCAGTTAATGACTGGATATCATGCCAGAGAAGGATGAAGAGTGAGGGATTACAGCAGAGCCTTTCTCATGTCCAGAAGTCAAAATCACTTCCATCAGCTTCGCCAGAAGATCACTTTTTTAGGCTGCGCGAGGATCTTCCGAATTTGGTTGAAATAAATTTAACCCTAGACGAAAGACAACCCCTTGAAGGATCCCCTCACTCAGAGTATGTCTGAAATCATGGACAAAAAGGACTGAAACTTCCCAAAATTCAATTTGTTGCCCGTGTCTGCTCTCTTTTTTCGGCAAACTTCACACATTTTAACCCCGCTCTAATTTTTTCCTCACCCTACTCGTGCTTCCTTCATTTTTTTCTATAGAATTCTATTTGATAAGGACATCATCGAGAGGGGATGGAGAAGGGACAGAGGAGAGATGACAAAATATCAGAGGAGGGATAAAAAAGTCGAGAGGTGGAAGAGGAAGAGGAAATTAAAGAGGAGAGTAAAATGTAGATCAGAGGTGAGAGAAAAGGATGGACAAGAGGCGAGAGAAAAATGAGGAATAAAAAATAAGCAAATAAAAATTAGAGAAGAGTCAATTAGAGACCAGAGAAGAGATAAAGCTCCTGGTAAGAGAAACAAGGATTGGCGAAGAGACAAACAGGGATCAGGTAAGTGAATCAAGGACACCATGCGACAAATAGAGCAGGCAGAAGCCAAGAGCAGTAACAGAGGGGATCAAAGCGAGACCGAGCGAGGACCGAGGATTGCGAGCGAAGTCCCGACGCTAGACGATGAAAGGCAGCCGCCGAAGGAGCGGAGGCGCGTCGAATTGCGGGTACTCGTGGACGCTTAACGCCGGATTAGCACCGCGTGCCGTCGTCCTCCGCTCGTCCTGACGCCTCGCGATCCCTGCCGTCGCACACGTGACCCACGAGGCGGGAGACGGGGCGAGCGGTCGGATTCAATGAAGATCTGAGCAGTGATGCGAGGATTTAAGTCGTCATCGAAATCCGATTACTTTCCTCCTTTCCTCCCCGTAAGCACGAGTAACTAAGGCGTTCACACTTCATTAGCGGTAATTTGTACATGCTTGTGTGCATGTGTGCTTGCGTGTGCATGTGGTGTGTGTGTGTGTGAATGGTCACTCGCCCAGAGACAACTTAATTACGTTACTTTGACTTTGTTCCTCTTCTCTCTCCCATGTGCGATTTCTGAAAATTGTGACAAATGGATTTTGGCTCGGATCGGAAATCGATTTTTACCATGACAACAACTGCCATTGTTGGTACTTCACAGGGTATGATGTTGTTATTGTTGTTGGTATTCACAGTGTTGTTGCCGCTGTTATGGTTCTCACTACTTCTCACACTTCCCTGCGAGCCTTTGTCGATTGACCCAATCAATCGATCGCTGGCACGATGATGATTAGCATGACGCGTGTCCATCCCTGGCGCACCCGGTCCTGGCTCGCTCTAGACCAGGATCCTCGGCGGAGGTCATCGGTCAACTGGGTCTTCGCGCACACGCCTGTCCATCGAGCCGTTTAGCGACGGACGGCTGCGATCGATTATAATTGTGACATCGATTGTGAATTCTGGCAATTTTGGGAGAAATTTTGCATATCGTACGGCTATTCATAAATTTTGATGATGGAACTAATTTGGAACGCTGGGTTCTGGGGAGGAGCTGATGCCAAGGGAATCTAGAGTGAGATTTCTGCCTAAATCTTCTTCCTAAAACTCATGTTAGGCGAAGTAGCGAAAATCTAGGAAGTATATAAACCCCTAGAACTACATAGGACATTATAAAAGTATATAAAAACTACTTAATTTCAGATGCAGTCATTTTTGGAAATCGGGTAAGAAATTCTCTCTCGACTGAGCTTTATTGCATCTCCATTGCAACAAAACTGATTAGGGTAAACGAGTGAAAAGGGTAGAAGACTGTGAAAGGTAAACGAATAAAAGTTTCTCATGGGAAAGCAATAAATCGACAACAACAATCGAAATCAATCACTGCAACTCGAAAATCCAAATCAAAACAGAAAATTTCAAGTCAAAATACACAAAACAAAGAGACAAAAAGAGGTAAAAATAACAATAAAACCAAGAAATTGAAAAAATGGTATAAAAAATCGCATGACTGAACCCTTCAACGTGCACCCATGAAATGCATGAAAACCTCTTGAAAACCGACTGCAGTTGCACCCAAAAGTTAGGAACACCCAAAAATTCCCATGAAGGTTTGTACAACAACAATAACAACAACGAGAAATCGGAACAATTCAAGTGGTTTTGGTTGCATTTCGAACAAAACAAGGCAGCAATTGGAAGTTAACAACAACCCTACGGCGAAAAGGGTGCCGCGACCCTGATCACGACCCTCAATTACCACTCGGAGGGATGCAGAGGAAAGAGCGAAAACATTTTAAAATCGACGGAAGTCAAAAAACAACACAATTTGGAGTAATCAGAAAATCAACACTTTGTTACGTTTCCAAAAGGATACCAACGAATGGCCGATGGAACGAAGGACTTCGCCTAGTTGACTTCTTTTCCCTCTTAATCCGTCTCTCTCTCTTTCTCGGTCTCTCCTTCGATGTGTGAAGGGAGTTTCAATGGCCATGTTAACCCTTTTGTATGGGAGAGTAAATAAATCATTTCTCTTCGATTAATTCGCTTGCTGACATGTGTGAGTGTGCGATGGGATGCATCGATGCCCACCACGTCGAAGAGGGAATTCTGCGCCCGATACCAACTCGACAACGACAACTCCAGCAACAACAAAAACCACTCCATCCCGCAGTCGTTCGCGTCCGCGTTCGGATTCCCGTAATCGAGGCGAAAGCGAAACCTCTAAATGAGGGTTTCATATGTGTCAGATTTTGGCGGCGTACAAAATGCGATTTTATGACCCTTTTGTAACCCTTCACCAGAGCCACTCTTCCCTACCCTACCCTAGCCAGCCTACCCTAGCCAGCCTACCCTACCCTACCTTAACTGCCCTCTCTTGTGTCCCCCTCACTCACTGCGATGGCAATAAATTTAAAACTTCCTCGATTTGTGTTTCTTTTTAAAATATCTCAAGTGTTGTACAAAAGTTGTGTGTATTTTTTTACTGCTACTGCTTGTTGTATTTATTTGCTACTGTTGGCAATTGTCGTTGTAATCGATATTGTTGGCAGTGCCTTTGAAGACAATGTTGCCGCCTTTAATGCAATCAATTGTGAAAAATTTTGCCGATACTTTTCCGCATCATTGAATTCGTTTCCCTCCCCGTCCTCACCCTGCAAAATTGCCACTTAAGAAGCCTCGAAACTGGAGGCCAATCCTCGGTATTGATTAATTTTTATTTTGATATTTTCTCAATCAATATTGCCGGCCGATTTAACGGTCCGAGAAGGGGTTAGGATTGTTGCCAAACGTGGGAATTTTGGCCGACCAAGGAGTGCAGAACTTTAACTAGAACCTCATACTTATACTAGAGACAGATCAAACCAATATCTCCTAAAGTTTTTGATGTAGTCATCATCACTATATTTTCTGAACTCAAAAAGATAAATAATCATAATCGAAGTGACCGTAATTCTCGTATCCCTGGTCGTACTTCTCCAACACATCCATATGGTATATCTTAACATCCTTGAAATAGAAGTTCGGCACAAAGAACTGGCTCTCATCGATGTGACGATCCAGAGGGTATAACAAAGGTCGGTCATCCACATAGCGTTGACCTGAGCCAATGCCACTGGACACCGACTCGTCGAAGTTGACATAGGGCTCGTAGTCTTCTTTAGTCGGATTGATCGCAACGAAGAATTGCACTGGCAAGCCCTCCGGCCATCCTTTCGGTATGTACATGCGCAGGGGGTAGGCGGAATGAGGTGGATTCAGGTGCAACGGGAAGTCATATTTGTCCTCGAGGGCCAAAAGTACCAGACGGTACAGCTCGGTGTATGAGGTCCGATCGCAACCGTGAAGATAATGTTTGCTCATGGGACGATGGATTACATTCGTACCGGCTGCCAAATCCCATGTGAACTCATCCAACTCAATGAAATTCATTCGGTTCTCTTTCAGTGGTATCACCGAACCCTCATGATCCAGCTTGGGTGCGATGAAGGTGCGGAAAGCGACGCGTTGGGGCCGGGTCGATTCGATGGTCAGGTTGAAGTAGAACGGTTTGTGATTAAGTCGCGTCTGGCGGCCGAAGAGGGCACGATTCCACTGGTACTGGCCATCGACGAAATGCATATTGTCATTCAACAGATTCGAGACATCGATGTCGGTGTAGTCGAAGTAGGTCATCAGCTCCGACACATAAACATCAGTGATGTTAACGCCCTCCACGAGGAGTTCATCGCGCGTGTACGGATTCCGATAGCGTTGGTAACGCTCTAGGATCTCGATATATAAATATTTGAATAGCATGAAGGTCAGTGGATCTCGCAGCATGGTTTCAAAGTTCAAAAGAATTTGCGGATTAATATCGGCGAAATTATTCGGGTCTTCGTCCGTCAAAGCCAAGATGATATAATTGAAGTAGGATCCGAAGTACTTGAAGTTGTCCATGTCGACGGTGCTGTGCAACATTTTGCCAAAGTAGTCGATGTTCTCGTCCGACCACATGTCGATGAAAGTTCCATTTAACAACGACAGTTTGCCACTATGCACGGTTTTTATGATTCGATCTCGAATCATTCGGGCTGTGGACACAGATTTCTTATTCTCCAGAGATGCAACGTTCCAGTTATTTGCACGTGGCACGAACGGAACCCCGTTCCAGCTGATCATCTGCGGATTGTATCCGGTTTCGACGGTCTTAAATTGATTGATCTCCTCTATCGGCCCAAGGCCATGTGAAAGACGTTGAAGGTTGTATTGGGCGTAGAAATACCGGAGGACATGCAAGAAATATTCGCTGGCGCGATCTTTGTCTATGCCGAACTCATGCTGATTCACCAAAAATGAATAGTCTAGATTAAGGTAGTACCAAAGGCTGTCGTAGTCCACATCCTCTAAGGAAAAACTGAGGACTGAGTCCTCGTTCAACATGTTAATGTCTCGCGTGTAGTCCACTGGCATCCAGAAGGCTTCCACGCCCCGCATGGCCTCCACCCACTTGGGATCCTTGGCCATGGACTTAATGTTATCGCGCACCAGGTGCTTCTCTTCCTTGTGCCACCGTGGCTCGATGCCCATCAGCTTCCACCACTGCCACGTCTTCCAGTCCACCAGGTGCTTCTGCCGGCCATGGACGTCCTTGTGCTCTCTCAGATAAGAGTCGCTCTGCTCCTTCTCGTACATCGCGTTGCGACTCCAGACATCGTAGTTGAATTTCTCGGCCTGGTAGATGAACCTACTGTTGAAGAAGTGCTGCGGGAAGATCTCGTAGATCGTGGGCATCATGAGGCCTTCGAAGTCGTGGCGATGAATCACGGCCATATTGAGAGCGTACACGAACATGCCCTCGTTCACGTGCATCCGCGCCCAACAGACGTTCTGCTGGAACGTCGCCCAGTCCTTCGCGTAGTAGAAGTAGTAGAAGAGGCCGATGGCCTGCTCTGCATGCAGTGGCATCATGATGCCAAAGAACTCGCCCTTGGGCAGCAGGTGTCCCAGGCGGAAGCCCTCGTAGAACTTCTTCATGGATGGATTGAATTTCTAAGAAATTTTGATAAACTAATGTCAATCCTGCTCTTGTTCTTCATCACAATGTCGTACCTCATAATGTTCCTTGTCCACGATCAACGATTTGCCGTGCTGAATCCACTGTTCGAAACCCAGAGGATCCTCCACACGATGTACGATCTCGAATAGGAATTTCTGCTTTAGTAGCATCTCCTTGTCAGCTGAAAAATACAATCAAAATTATATCCTTATGGTATTGGCGGCTCTTACCATATCGGATGCTCTCTGGCTCTACAGCCGCTTGAGCCAGACCGACAGAAATCACAGCTGGAGTTTCGACGAATGATGTCAACTTGAAGAAACCTCATTCGCGATTTACCTGGCTCTTGTGTTAGCGTTGCCTTTTATACGGTCTCTGCATGTGTTCGCGGGGTTATCAAAACACTGATACCACCTTGAAGGTGAAGAACAAAAATTTTTTATGTTCGCTTCAATTAAATTGTGTATTATATCAAAAATTTTCTAACCGATGCACTGGCCTGTCGTACCATTTCTGCAATGTCTTGAGATTGTTCAATATATATTTTTTCGAATCTAATTTGCAAAAATATAACCTAATCAATCTAAAATTAGATGAAGATAATTCTTTCCTCTCTACCCATAGCAAAGAAAATGTTTGGTTCAGAGTGCCTTATACTTAAATATGCCTAATACTTATCATATCAGCCTCTTGGAGGTCAAAGGTCCACGACAGATTAGTCATTTGAGTCGATTCCACACAGCTATGGTATTTTTTTATATTTCCTTAGTTTATGTTTTGTTTTGGTAGCTTTGTGGAACCATATCTTCAACTGTCGGTTCTTCCACTGTACTCCTGTTCAATGGTACCGCATCGAGCATCGGGAATTCCCACAGCATGAGCAATACACATATCTGTCTCCATTTCGCACGTGAAGCAAAAATGTCAGATCCGAACAAAGGGGTTAATGAGACAAATCTAGAAAAAAAAAAAACAAAAAACCGAAAGAGCTGGAAAAAGAAAAGTCGAAGAAGAAATAGAATTGAAATCAACAGAAATCCTTATAAATGACACCCAGGGAAACCGTTGGCATTACGAATGGATTTTTGCATAAAATCATTAATTACCAAACGAAAGCCGGAAGGTAGGAGGAAAGGTAGAGCGGGACAACAAAGAATTCACCGACGTTAGGCGAAATTACAATTTTCCACAACTACGCCTTTTGGATGAAACAAAATTAAATTGGCGACGGGGAGGGGAACAATTTCGGAAGGGTAAAAAATTCTACAGGGACAAACTCAAAGTGAAGAATAAAAAATGCATAGTATCAAAAATTGTTCAACGCAATATTCTAAGGATACGAAAAAAATAAAAAAATATTTGTTACCGAATATCAAAATATAAAAATTATGCAAATTTCCAAAAGCTGTCAGAAAGCCAATTTACCAAAACCGAAACCAAAAGGCGAAAGGGAGCCACGAAGGAAAATCACATAATTTTCCAATTATAAATTCATCGAAATGACATTCGCGTGATGGGAAAAACAGAAACAGAGAGGACGGGAGGACGACAGGACGAGATTCCATCAGTCATCGGTGGCTGCCACTGATGATGATGATGCTGATGACGATCGCTACCGTTGACATGTTGATGCGGAAATTAATGAGCGACGAAGGGCGACAATAACAACAACAATTGATTGTTTTGATCGCAAGGGACGCCCCATAGACCAAGCACTGTACCCTGGTATCCTCGAACGGTACCCGCGGAAACCGTCGCCGATCGAAAGAGAAACAAATGATGTTTCTTTTCCTTATTTGGTTTTGCTAAGTGTGGTCGTTGTTGTTTTTTTTGGTATGCAAATTCCACAGGATATCTCATGAAATATTCAAAACACAAACACGTCGAACACGTCGACAACTCTCGCATTCACACATTTGCACACACGCAATTAACCCTCTGTCAGTCGGTTTGTCGGCTTATTTTGATTTTCCCCTAGGTGTCCTGACTGGGTTTTGTACAGTGTTTTTTTTAGCTTGATTTGTAGTTTTTTATTTTTTGAAATTGTTTTAATCCATTTGTGGAATTTCCTTCTCTCTTTTTATTTGTAGAAGTTTCATTTGTCATTTGTCTTCCATTCGTTGATGTTTGTTTTTTCTCTCTGCTATTTCCCCTCGGTGTCGGTATCGGTGTCGGTGGCGAATGCAATCGGTCTCGCTGTTTAGATTGCAACAACGTCATTAGAACTGCTCAATTATTCCATCAATATGCGGTGGCCATCGACGACCAGCCGTTGTTGATTCATTTCACCAGCCGCAGGACGTCGGATAAAAATCCACAAAAAACAAACAAGAAAGAAATTTAAATTGCGAACTGGTTGAGTTTTTCATGAATATTTAAGAACATCGCGGTAAAAAGCGTTACAAACCCCCTGTCTGGGGTGGAAGGGAGATAGGAGGATTTTTTTGTTGACCCCACCATCGGGTCGGATTAAGTTCTGGGAAAATACACAGCGAGAAACATAAGGCTTACGGAAATTACCGATTTCCGGCAGTTGGGAAGTCGTGATGGGAAGAGTGTGAGAGGGATAATATGATAATATATCTAATTACAGTGGTAATAGGCAGAAGGATTTATTTCCAAATAGTATACAAATCATGAAAATATCTACATCTTGAGTACTGGAGAAATTTGAGTTTCTGGTACACCTAGTTTGACTACTTAATGCTTCCTTTAACGAGAATTGAGTATATTTTTTTAATAAATGCATAATTTTCCAAGTGTAGCCGAATTTCTAGCAGTTGTAAATAGTAGAAAATAAATCCAAAGGCGTGGATTGTCAAAATACAAAATACGATCAATCAAAATACCCAAAGATCGATCGGTCGAAATTTGCATGCAACGGAAGCCAATAACAAGGGGTCGATAGGTCGAAGGAGAAAAGGAGACGAGCATGTAAAAGAAATTAACAGGATTAAAGTGGAAGGGAAAGAGAGGGAGAAAAAAATATTGTTAAAACCGATACCAGCAGACGACAGTGTTGCATGCGAGGAAAAGAAACGATAAAAAATAAATGCAAAGGAAAGCAACGAAAATGAGAACGAAATCCTGTTAAGCATGGGAGAAATTCTGCTGAATAGCGTGAATTCATCCTGCCAGTCTGTCTGACTAGCTGCTCTTTTCCACTGTCTGTCCAGCGAACCAAGTCGTTCGTCTATCCCTATGTCTGTCTGCCCTTGTGTCGCTTGCGGTATTCTTTCCTGCGAATTTCCAACGGAACTAGTCCGAGGGGAATTTTTCGGTTTAAATGTCTAATTTAAATGCATGCGCCAACGACGTGGACAGAGACAGAGATTGATGGATTTTCACGACGAACGAATAAAAGAGAGTGAGATGGAGAAATACTCATTGCATATAGAAAGTATAGTACAGGAGAAACGGAAGCCGCCGATTGCGATGGGACGAATGAATGGATGAAGGATATTTTGATCAATAGGAAGAGAGGAAAAATGAGTGAAGGAAGGGGAAGAAGCAGGAAATTTGAATGGGTTAAAGGAGTTGAAGTGACAGAAGAATAATCAACTTCACTATATTTCAGTGAAATGTTCAGTTTTATATTTTTGTTTGTTTGAATTTATATAAATTTAACATTTTAAAAAAACATTGCAAATTTATGATCAAATTTGAAATAATCATTATATATATTTTTTTAATACTCAATAACTGAAAGTTCCCTCTCCACCTCTTCCAAACCCTTAACAAACTTCCTACCTAGCCATAATTCACGACTGCCCCTGACAGCTTTCAAACACCCACCCATATGCCTTAACCCTTTGAGACCCATTTCTGCAACAACAACAACAATGCGATCCCGCTGTTAACGACACACGCGCTCACAATAAAATTACGTAAATGCGTGGCAAATTTTTGGCAAACGTGAACGTGTCTGAGTTGCAAATCGTATCCAATTCAATGAAGCGATGAGCGAGAATATGTTTCTCTTAGGAGGAGAGAGAAAGGGAGAGTTATGGAGATATAGTAGGGAAGAGTGAGAGAGAGTGAAAGTTATGAACCGAATCGAAATTGAAAATTTTTAAAACTCAATTGAGCGTTGCTAATTTTTGAAACCCCTGTGGAAAACCCATGGTTCAAACTTTTGCCCAAAGTCTTCGGTACTTATCCAAGGTATTTAGTGTCGATCCACGGAATTCCACTTGGTACCTTTCGCCGGCCTCCCTCGCTTCCCTCGTTGAAATGTTTAAAATATGTTGCAATGGTTTTAATGACAACAAATTGACGACCTGACATGTTTATTAGGCGAGTACGAATCGGGGACAATCGAAAGTGGAACAAAGGATGATCGGCGCCCATCCTGAATCGACCCCATGGTGGACAACAACAACAGCAATGATAGCGGTGACAAAAACAAACATGACCCGGTCGAAAGTCGGCGGTTCACAGCTCAATCGGGTGTCCTTTTGAACGACTCGAGTGTTTAAAGCGAAACGAATTGTTGCTCGTTTCTCTTCCTCCCCCTCCTCCTCCTCTTCTACCACCATCCCTCCTTCGTCATCCTCGCTCTCCCCTTCCTCTCTCATTCTTGCTCTGTGAGACCTTTCTTTGTCGGCGGTTTGGATGATAAATTGCGTCCGTTATTGTTGTTTTTGTCGCGTATCCTTTTGTTGTGCTCTCTTCCTGTCGCTCTAATAATGTTTATTATTTCCGTTTTTATCATTTTTCTATCACTCTCACATCCATTCTCTTCCCCTCACCCTCACTTACTCCATTCAGTTCTCTCTCTTTTCTCACTTTCTTCTTTTCTTCGTCCGTTATCGCTCCCATTACGTTTCCGTAGCAAATGACACGTAATGACATCCGTTTAGCTTGGTCGTTTTACACCCCCGCCCCTTCGCGATCTCCGCCCTTCGCCCCTTTGCCGGCCATCGGACCGGACAGTGTTGTCATTTTATTGTTTTTCATTTCCTAATCAAAGGCATCCATTGTCTTCGCCTGGCCGGATGTGGTCGTGGAGCGCTGAGAGGGAGCGAGGGAACCGGAGCGAACCGAATCCTAGGGGTGCGAAGATATTTGGGTGTGTGTGTAGGTGAGATTCCTCTCCACCCGTTGGCAACTCCTGCCGTAGGGTGACCAGAGGAGAGTGGCGTGTTTAACGTGATTTGTCAGAGATCGTAAATTCAAATGTCAGAAGGTGAAGTTGAGGGTGGGCGAGGGAAGGAAGAAGTGATCGGGGTTCAGTCAGGGGTCGAGGACGAGGGAGGAGAGGTTCGTGGTACGGCAAGGGATGGTGGGAATGAGGTTCGAACGAGAGAGGTTTACGACACTGACAACAATGTAGGAGAAGACCATAAGAAGAGAAGGAGGAGAAATCTCGAAATCAAAAGGACCTTGAATGCTCGAAATGGACCCTTCTAGGTTACGTCGATGCCATTCTACTTCACTATAAATCGCAATCAAAAACTCATTTCTGTCATGATTTACTATATTCTCTTAATTGTCAATCGTCTTATCGCTACTGAGCGATCGCCGCAATAAGAAATCAAAAGGCAGAAGCTACAAGAATTGCGAAGTCAAAACATTCGGAGAACAATAAATTGTATAGGAAAAAATCCACCGACTGAATCGACACCAAAAACAATAGAAGCCCAGAAAAAAATCAAGAAATAAATATAAATCAACAAAAGTGCGTTGGAAAAAAATGAATGAAACATTTGCAGATTGTTAAATGAAGAGATAGGAAGCACAGTCGAAGTCGAAGCGAGGGATGAATGGAAGAGAAGAAAAAAAATCTCATTCATTCATAGCCATATCACAACAACAACAACACGAACAACATGACCTCGCGACCCACAAATCACGGAAGGGAAAATTATGAAACAGCAGGTCGTCCTTATCAAGATCCATGTTGTATCAATGTACTCTACGTTGACGAAGAATGAACTAAAAAGTAATAGAAGAGATGGAAGATAAGAGGCGAAAAGAAAAATGCAATAAAAAAGTGGAATCGCAAAAATCATTGAACTCTTGGGAATTGGAAGGTGATGCAGTAGGGAAGAAAAACAAGACTCTTGACTTCTCTGACAGATTCTTGGTAATTGATAAGAGATGACTGAAATTGCGCTCTATTCCACACAGTGGCTCAAAAAAGTAGTTTTCATCTCTGTTTTAAACACTCGTAAAACTTCCTAAATGAGCTTCCTCGAGGGAATTAAAAAAGCACAAAATAAAAAAATATATTAGAGTGAATCAGCGGAAATTAAAGAGACAAAGAGTAATTAAAGACAAAGCCTCGATCACCCCGATCTTGTTAAAGAGGACATTTTCCTTGATAATAATGAAACATGACAAATTATGAGAGCACATGAAGCGAGCTCGATCAACAGCCGCGATCGGCGAGATACGGAACCGATCCGCAGCCGAGCCCCTCACCTCATTAAGAATTCGTCTTCCGCACTCATGAATTCCGAATTCGTGTTTCACTTACAGAAAACGAAAAGTAACGAAATAATAATAATAAAAAATAAACAACCGAAAACCATACGGGTTGCCTCGGTTGACCAAGGCGAGCACCCTTTAACCCTATCGTGACTTCTTCTCCAAATAAAAAACCCACAATCGAAATTAATTATTTCTCTCCGTGTTGTTGTGATCGTTCTTCGTACATCATTAATCTTTATGCCCAAGGATTTGACTCGCCCGGCTGAAGGATTAGAGCCAGCCAGAGGGTGTCAGTGGAAGGGTGACCGAGTGATAAAGAGAACCAGAGTGAGAGATAGAGAGACCAGACCCGCATGAGACGAATTTCGGTGTCGCGTACGGTGCAACTAAATCCAATCCAATCCAATTTCAATTAATTGGATGAGAATCCACTTGGCCGGAGGAGCGCCGGACCGCATTAATGTGAAGTTGTTGGTCGACCGCACACGGGAGCCCGCGGGAGAAGGCGGACGAGAGAAGGACAACATGTCAAATTGTGGTCATTATGAAAGTGTGACAGGCGAATTGGACACTGAGAAATAAGTGAAAAGAAATCACAAAATTATTTTCATTCGCATCAAACTAAAAATATTTATGCATCAAACATTTGTTAAAAAAAAATTCAAAATTAGTTGTATGAAATATATTTATTAACCGTATCAAAAAATTATTAAAAATAAAAAAATGGAATGAAATATTTTAACACAAAATAAATTAGTCTTGAACATATTTCTCTCAGTGCACTTCCTTGGGCTGCTCGGGCTGCATTTCGTGAATCATTTCTGAAATAAAAACAAAACAACAACAACAATATCACCAACAACAACATTGCCAATGCCATCAACGAATATGAAACAAATTTTTCGACACGAAAATCATTAATAAATATTAAAAACGCAAGCGTAACGAACGGCGTTACGTCGCGTCACGCCATATCACAGCACGTTACGTCGCATCACGTCACGTCACGTTTCGACTCGTCACATTACGTAGCGTCAAGAGTCATTGACAGAGGGATGGAGGAAGAGGAATCTTTGGGATGAATTAGGATTCTAATTTTAATTGACGAATTGAGACAAAAGCCCCCTGCTAAATTGGCTGTTTGTAGGCAAAGCGATCCTTTGTGCGCGACTTCGCAGGATAATTAGTTTTTTTTCGTCTTTTCGGCTCGGTCGAGAGATTTCAGAATTTTCGGGATTTTCATGGTGAGTTGTGGAAGGAAGGAGGAAGTCGGAAGGAAAATGACAAACGTAATTAATTGAAGCGAAGGAGATGGAAGGAAGGATCATTAATAATGCTGGAGACAACGAGCTCGACTCGGGTGCGTCCAAAATAGGTGGGAAAATCGAGAGAAGGGATGAGAAAATAGAATGTATTAAATTTTGCATTTTTTGTTACGAAAAAAAAATATATATTTTCTAAAGAAATCGTCAAAATTTCAGGATTCCTTGAGGAGGATTAACAGAGATGTAGAAAAATTCATATGAAAAATTCTAATTCAGAAATTAAAAAATTTTAATAATTCCAAATTTTCTGATCTAAAAATCTCCAAAAACTGTATTACGAAAAAAAAAATCAACATAATTATAAAAACACGCAAATTTTGGGTTTTCACGCCATTAAACAGGAAAACCCCGAAGCACATTTTCCAAACTACAAAATCCTGTTACCCTCGTCCCTTGTGACGCTCTGGATAATATTCCAAAAATAATAATTTCCGCTCAATATGACCGCTGGTCATAAATATTCAAATTTCACACTTAGGACAAGGAACAAGAAAAAATAAAAGTTACAATAAAGTAAAAATGCTTGAATGAGAAAAAAAAATGCAATTTAAACTTCCGGCACAATGGACAATAAGTAACAGTAGGACAAGAAGAAGAACAAGCCGAAGCGTTTTCTCAGCATCCTGCGAGACAGGATCACAATTAGTGGAAGGAAGTGGCATCAATCAAAATGAGTTCGGGTTCTCCAAGGAGCGCCTGGTCAAACATTAGGATTGGGATATTTTTTTTACATATTCCGTTGTTGTCGTTGATATTGTTCATGTTGTTGCTGCTCTTCATTAACACATTAAATTTGCATATAAAAAGCATTCACGACAAAATATCCCAACTAATTGCAACCGAAGGCTATGAAGAGGTCCAAGAGGAGAGTACAAAATGTGCTCGTCCTTCGTCCTGTTGGTCGGACGAAGGAAGAGAACATTTTCTGGCCGGACATAAATTTAAAATTATGTGCTTCGTTTGCTCCATGTTCCGTTCTCTCACTCTCCCTGTCACTATCTTGTCCTAACAACGTGTTAATGAATGTCTCGAAATGTATGCCTTGATCCCTCGGCCTCATGTTGTCCCCGTATGTCCTGTGCGGTTCCTGTCTCCGCAACGGGTCGTCGTCACCAACACCAACACCATCATCATCATGATCATCGCCGTCGTCGTTTCATCACTAATGGACCGCATTACAAACTGTTGAGCAATTTAATTCAATGCTGCTCTTTTTCGTCTGCCGCTTTTTTCCGCTCTCTAGGAGAGATTTATTTCCTTGGCCTGCTCCGAAAGGGTTAAAGGACTTCCAACCCCTCGACGGCAGCCGCTATGGCCTGCTTTCCCCTCACTCCACGCAGCCCATGACCAAGCGGAACATTCCGATACCGGATGATGATGAGTTCCGGCTGGTCCTGGGGTTTCCTTCGAAAAAGGGTGCTGGAATCAGGCCACCAAAGACTCGAGGCTAGGGTGTTTTTTTTCTCTTTTCAACTTTTCCTTTTTCCACTCTTGTCTGTTTGTTCGTCATCGCCTTGGTTATCCTTTGATTGGTGTCCTGTGACTAGCGCGAGGTTTCACGCTGGTTTCCCTCGCTCCTTCCACAGTCGACTGTCGGTTTCGGTGTCGACTGACGGTTTCGGTTTCACTCTCAATGGAAGCAGTTGTTTTTAATGAGTTGTCATTAATTTTTATAAACAGGATCTTTTGTGTGACCCAAACGCGATGCAAATATCGGGGGTCATTCGGCCTGGACGGACAGGCAGGAAGCTCGAAATGGGATTGCGGAGAAAAAGTAGGAGAAATCGAGGTGTGAGGGCTACGGGATGACAGGGACGATTGTGGAGGAAGCAAAGAGATGAAGAAATATAACACATATAATGCTTTTAAGGAATCTTTTAAATTTTTCATACCTAAAACGACTCTCTTTTTACCTTCATTCTCATCATCTTCCTTCGTATTTTTTTAGTGATCAAATAGCATTCGATTTTATTTTCACTGTCATGATTACCAAACTTTATTTTCTTCCTTAGCTTGATTGAAGTTTTATATTTTTATTATATTTTTGTTTATTTGTTTTCTTTTGTACATTTTTCTATTTATTCCTTCGCCCATCACATTTTAAATCCAGCGGAAATCGCAACGCTAATGATCGCTCGCGCCATATAGTGTCAATGTGCCGAGTGAATGAATGAACGACGACGACGTCCTGCCGTCTGCAGAGTCATTAAATTGCTCATACTGGGTGTGTCCAAAGGAGCAATCGCGGTGACAAGTGTGGGGAAAACGAGTAAATGAAAGAGAGAGGGAGGGAGAGAAAAAGACGAACCAATGATTGCTGGCATGAAATTCTTTTATTTCTACTATAGTTTTTATTGACACCCATGACGGTGGACTCAAGGAAAATGTGAGGGAAGAATGATTTAGGAGGAGCGGACGGAGGAAAGCCAGAAAAATGAAAGGAAAAATAATGATAGAAAAAAAAGTATAAATAAAGTAGAGGAAAGGAAGACGAATCGACGGACGAGGACTGGTTCGATAAGGAGACGGGTGGTGAAGGAGGAAAAGAACACGAAGGAGTTGATGAAGACATCTCAAAGGTAGCCAAGACGTTGCAACCTGTCAGAGCTCGCGGAGAAGCCCAGGAATTTCTTCCTTTATTTTTTGCCCAGTCTTCGCTCCTTTCTTTCCACCTCATCTCATCTCTCACCCGCATGCACGATGCGCGAGTACAAAAGAAAACTGTAAAAGTCGAAAAGAAAGGAAATCCCTCGTACGCGGAAGAAGGAGCAGACGATGGAAAGAGATAGAGAGTGTGGAATTGTGGGGAATTTATGGCTGTAGAGTGAGAGAGCGATGGCAGTCGAAGCTTTTATGCTTTTCTAATCCCCACCCCTGACGATCAGTTGCTTTGATGGGTTTTTTATGCCTCAGCTTATGTTCGAAACTAACGCTGAACCCAACTGAGCCAAGCTGAATTACCATCAGGTGCCAACGCCCGAGAGTGCTCTTTGAAAGTTGTGGTGTTCGGGAGGAGGGAATTTTTAGGATATTTCCTTTAAAATCTTCTATATAAATATTTTAAAATTTCAACAAATTTATTATTTCTTAATTTTTGTCAGTTAATTATATAAATAATTATTAATAAATATTATTGTTTCATATTAAATACTTTATATTTTGGATTTTCATACAATATTTTCACACTCTCAACACCTCACAGAACTACTAAATTGCCTTCAGTATTTTTTTTAATTTTAAAAAAGGTTTCATAATTTCCTCATTTCCATTTTATATTTTCACCATTCTCCACAATCTCGCAATAATATCTCAGTTTTTCTCTGATTTAGCTCTAATTTCCACACCTTAATTTCATTCTTATTGCCACAGGGCGTCTCGCTAATCCACGATTTACGATGAACTGACATCACCCTGGCGAGTTCCTCTGTTCCCTTTTCCATTTTATGGAGCTCCATCCACGCCCACGAGTTTCACCCACTGAACTCTTCATCGGCCCTTCATCGCCCTCACCTCCTGAGTCATCGTCACAGTTAGTTTCGTCCTTTTACTATCGTTCTCATCGTCGTCCTAATTCACTCTCTTTCTCTCTCTCTTACACTGGAAATTAAGCCATCGTAGACTTTAACTATATCCTCAATTTTACGACCATGAGGGAGCAATGAGGGAGCTGAACAGGTGCGAAGAAACGTTGAGGAAAATCACACACGAAAAAATTAAATGCAAGAAAAATAAAAGAATAAATTTCAAATTTTCCTTTTTAGATCTAACTTCCTATATATGGCTTCTGGTACTATGAAACTTGGCGTCCAAAAATTATAATAAAATATTACTAAAATATCTTCTTGGGCCATTCTTCCCCTCTCTATTGAGCCTTCGACCTCTCTCCAATCGCTCCGCCCTCATCATTTATAACTGCCTTCTTCCGTAGTCGAAGCAATTAATTTTTCTTAATTGAAAAGAATCGCGTCAACAAACTCAGAAGGAACCACTACCTTCTGAACTTTCCTCCTCCACCCCGAAACTTGTTCTCCTTCTATTCCTGTACTAGGGTCGACCTCCTCTGGCTCCCAACCTCCCCCACAACTCCGCCCCCCTGGTCATTGATCATTTATTTAGGATTCCTTTCAAATTCCATTAGGAAAATCTCAAATTCCTTGAATTCCTGAGGAACTTTACCAAATTTCTTAGGAAATCTCCCCTGAGTCCCCTACACTGAACACGTGTTATCTCTCGAGCCGACGTCGACCACGCCTAGGCCACGCGACCCCAGTTAGGACCCTTCAGCGAGAGTATTTTTCACATCCTCATCATCACTGAAACCATATTCAACATATTCAACATCTTCGACATCATCTTCATCATCATTGTCGTGTATTTCCCAGCTTCTCTTCTTAGGAAAATCTTCACCATTGTCGAGAATCTGCTTGGAAACAAATGACTGCAACGAGTTGCCAGATAATTAACTGTCAACCGGGTACGAATCGGGGAGCCTCTGATGGAGCCGTCGTCGGTCCATATCCGGGTCGCTAACGATGGGGTGGCGCGGACACCTCGGAGTCGGCAGGCAAACGTAATTGAAAGTGACACGTGACAGGCGTCGGGCACGAGGGGCCAACCTCAGTCGAAGGGTTTCTTGGGGTCGCCGAGGGGAGGTCGAGGTCCCTTCAAGCAGATCACTAAGGGTACGATTCTGTTGGGGATCCACGAGATATCGTTTCCTAGTATTGGGATGAGTTTTTCAATACGTTCATCATTTTTCAGGTCGCAGCAAATTTAACAAGGGGTCGAGTCGGTGGCCACATGGAGGGATTTTGAGGCGAGTCTGTGTCTGGGTGCTGATCTCGAGCTATTCATCACACGATCTCGTACTATTCATCACATGAAGATCAGTCAACAATCTTTAGTCAGTGATCTTGATTTCATGATCTTCGTTCATTGATCTTTATCCTCCTTCATCCTCATCCTCCTCACGATCCTCCTCCCACTCATTCGCTCTCTTCGATCCACGTGCTCTTCGTCTCGGCATGATCCCTCGATCCTCGACCCCTCGACCCCTCGGCCTCCACCGGGCCCTCGCCACATGTCATTGATACGGATGCAAATGTCACACCACTGACAGTCGCCACTTGCGCCGTTTCTGCTATCGCCGAGGGTCGTGGTCGGGAGTCTCGTCTGGTGCATTTCAATTACTCACAAGTATTAATGATTATATATGTTATGCATTCATTAATAAGACAGGAGAAAAATATTTGGAAATATTGTCGGAAATGTAATCGAAGAAAATCTCTAATTTAAGATTGTAAAAGAAAAATGAGGGAATATCTAGTAGACCAGATCGGAAATTTCCGTACTTTTTTCTAGACGAATGAAAGATTACTTTCTGAGGAGATTTTTATATTTATTCATTTTTTTAATATAAATTATTTTTTGTTGAATATTTCCTAATAAAGATGCTGTCCTTACTTTCAAAGATAAAATGATGGTTTTTTCTTGGTGCGAATTTTTTGATGAATTTCTATTCAAGAATTTTTTCATCATATCAGATGATTAATCACCAATATTTTCCGAAACAATGAATTCTGCTAAAATATTCATGATTTTCAAAAGAAAACCTGTTCAGAATTTTAAACAGAGAACAAAATCCATCGCTAAAGAAGATAATTTTTCAGAAAAGCAAATAAGGAGAAATCCCTGGCTTTCTCAGACGAAAAAGGAGTCCTTTCTCCAGAAATTCAATGGAGGTCCTCTTGTCTTGAAAGGCAAATAAAAGGGAAGATTAATGAATTTTGATTAATCAACAACTGGAGGCTGCTGAATGTCCTTTTGTAGTTTTGCGAGCATCCGCATCCGGTCGAATGGTCAGTCAGTCAAGGAGCAAAGGACACAAAGGGAGATGCATGTGTGACGTCACAATTAATTGTCGCCAGGATTAAGCGTGTTGTTTTTTGTCTTTTAGGCATCTGAAAGGACATCATCTTTTGTCGCGATCTCGCCGGGTTCTCAGTGACCAACGCCATTCGGTCACGATGATGGATTCGCTCATGATGTGTCGTCACGTGATGCTGAGACCTTCGACTGACCTCTGCGCCGTGCACCCTTTTTCCTGTCCATCTTTCTGGCTTGCTTCAGGTCTTGAGGATGCCGCTGGACCGTGTGAAGGACCGCATCGAATTCAGGTTCCAGGCGGCCTCGTTCTGAAGGAAACAAATTTCTCAGTCTCCCAGGATTCACAGGATTTCGCGGTGATTAATTGATGAGTTTCTCTCGCCTTTGTCATTGGGAATTTCACGTCAAAAGTATTCATATCCATCACAGTTGAAAGCTTTTCAAGGAAACGACAAAAATAGCGTCGTTGGAAGCTCGGAAGTCGAGATTCTTTAAAAGACTGTCGACTTCTGGCTCAATGTCAAAGTCAAGTGTGAACATGTGGTCGCCATTTAGCGAGACTTGAGAACGAGAACGACATTGACATTTGAGCAAAGAATTAAATATTGTAAAATAAATTAAATGGCATTAAAAGTCTTTTCAAGATCACTGAAGCTAATGCTGACACTTACAGATCGATCCAATGACATCTGATTGCGCCATCTCCGGCATGTGGAGACGGAGCTTAGGAATTAAGTTATTACCACGAGACGGGAAGAACTCGAAGTCCTACAACGAAAATCACACCACTACAATGGCAACAAATAGAAACACTTGAAACGACATCAGAACAACAACATTGTAGCCATTGACAGCTGTCAAATGAGGCGCCGTTTCGGAGTCTCGAGTGGAGAACAAAAAAAAAAAACAACAGAAAATGTCGCAATTTTCCCCAAGATTGACAAATCTTTGGCGTTTTATAAAAATCCCTCCAGGATAGAGGACGGCGGACGGACGACGGAGGCGGGTGCAGCATGCATTGCATTTGTCAGCTGTCAGCGTTGCCATATTTCTCATGTCAAACAGCGTGGCGAACACGAGCTCGAGTCAAGTCATCCAGGAAGAGAACGATTTGTGAAGGTAGGCGAGAGAGACAGACGAGGGATAGCTAAAGAAGGAGGATCAAGGAGTTGAAGGAAACGGAGATGGAAAGAAATAAATTAAAGAAAGAGAAAATCGTTGATCGATTTGTGGAGTTCCAGATCCATTGATCCCGAAAAACTTGATTGTTGGACTTGAAATATGGGACTAAAGGAGAGAGACTAACAGAAAGATAACCAAAAGAGCCAAAACAGAAGTATTTGAGAGAACAGAAAAATTAGAATTTTCCCCATTTTCCACATCAAAGTGCAGGCAGTTCAAGTGAAACCCCCTGGGGGACATTTTCTACTGCCTCAAATACAACAACAAAACCCACAAGAGCTAGAAAAAATACCAACTTCATTCCCCAAACCAAAGAAATGAGGAGTTTAATCTATTGCTATCTCTCTCGCTTTCGGTCGAGCACCCTTCGCTTGAGTAAAAATCTGCCTTTAATTAGCATGAAAATTGTTATCGCCGCAGATGACAAGGGGGACAGAGTGAAATGGAGAAGATGGGGGAAAGGGAGAGAAAGAGAGGGAGAGGAAGAAAGGGGAGAACGGAGAATGGGTAGGGGAGAGAGATGGAGATGGAGCGATCGAAGCAGAGCCATGGATTTTAATTGTGAACTATTTTTATCCCATTCCCCTAACACTTTCTTCTGCCTCCTCGATCTATCGCCCTCTCCTTCACTCTTTCCCTTTGTCGCCGCGATCGGGCCGAGGGATTGGAGAAAATAAACAAATTGAAAAGTTGTTCAGAAATGATCTTTCCCCTCATTCTTCGCGACCCTTCCTCATCTCCTTCGTCAGCCCTTCCTCATACTTTCCTCGACCCCTGCCTCACGCCTTCCCCACTCCTTCCAGCGTCTGCCTCCAGCTCCATTTCCAGATCTCCAGATCTCCTTTGATAAAGGTATCCGACTGTGGAAATGTGGCCACCATGGAGGGGACCTCGGGGACTTCTGTCATCCGTTGCAATTTACGCGCGCGCACATCCACTTGACATTGTTGACATCACGCCAGTGTTGCCTGCTGTTTCCCTTCCCTCCACCACCACCTCCTTCTCCTCCCCCACTCCTGCTTCCACGGGTTTCTTCTCGGAAAATTGGGGACTCGCTCGCGCGTTTATTAATAGCGAGTTTTTCCTGAAAGTCTCGGGTGTTTGAGATTGAGATGTGTTTAGATTTCCTCCCTCCACACTCGATTTGGACTGAATTCAATAAAGGGACAAATATACAGAATATTCTGGGTATCTGTCAAGAGTTCTTCGTGACATCAGGAAAACTACTTGTTCAGTAGACTCAAAAATCTTTCAACAATTTTTCGAAATTTATAATTTTTTTTTTATTTCGATGCCTCTTAAAAGCCTCTAATAGAAAACAAAATAGAGTTAAAAAAAAATATACATATATTTATGAAATAAACATACCATAAAAAACTCCTCTCTCCATTACAAAATCCCTTCTCCACTAATTTGTTCTCCCTCAATAATTTACCTCCCATTTAAAAGTGCTGCCTTTCCTGTCCCTCCTTTCCTGCCTTCCCCCGCCCCCCAAACTTATGCCGCCAGCTCCATAAACAAGACGTTCTCCGCCATCTGGCGACCCCAACGCCAGTCTGTCGGCCCACATGTGCGACCAACTCTGCGGGAGAGCTCTTTCGGTTCAGTTTCCCCGGTCTCGAGCATCGGCGCCAACCCGTCCCCGGCCACCTTTGCCACATCAGCTCACCGCAGACCCCCAACCTCACTCCACTCGACTCCTCACCCCAATCGATCGCTCACCCCACTCGACTCCTCTCCTCACCCCAGTCGCCCCACACCAAAACTATTCACCTCAGCATCGAGTTTGCTACACATGTTTTCAAGTGTTCAACGACTCGATCCATTTGTTCGGTGTGCCGGGTCCCCGAGCCCTTGACATGACACCGCCTCCTCCTCATGACTCGCCGCCTCCTTTTCCACGTATCCACCCCCTTTTCTCGCCCTTCCTCGCCACCTTTCCACAACTGCAACTCTTTTTGGAGAAAAAAAACAATTTCAAAATTTATTTTGGAAAACAACGTCAACTAGAAAATCCAAGGGAAATAGTATCGTATACAACAACAAGTGTAAAAAACTGGAAAATACAACAAAATAATAACTACAATATTCCAACAACAAAATCAAACAAAAATCACCAGAATCTCAAATTTAAGGCTACATGCCCTCATTCTGAAGGCTCCAGCAATGACTTATTTGAAGCTCTGACAATGAGATTTGTTGTTGTAGATCATATAGTAGTCATTGTTGTTGTTGCTGTAGTTCATGTGGGCGGTGTTGTTTTTGTTGTTGTCTTAGTTTCAGCTCCTTTTTATCTCCATCCGAACAATGGAAAAATCTTCAAAGACAAAAAGTAATCAATTAAATTTATTGCCCAATTCTGAAGGGCGAGGGGTGCGAATCGAGGAGGAGGGGTCGAGGGAAACCAGAGGGGTCGGAAAACCCCACAGTGACGAGAATTAGACGCTTATCAGCAATTTATCGTAAATTTTATGCCTTTTGTTTCAGACACCAAAAGTCCAGTGAAAAAACAAAAAAAAAACAAAAACTACCAAAATAACTCAAAAAACACGCAACAATAAATACAAAAACAAAAAAAACAGAATTAAGTAGGAATAAAGGAGAAAATGCATGAATAAATACAACAAAGTGAAAAAAACACTACAACAACTACGAATGCTCGTAAAATTACTTCTAAATGCTCACATTTTGTGTGAACGTGTGATGATCATTCGTCTCCGGCTTCCCCGCCGTCCCCTCGACGACCCCGCCACCAGCCCGGCTGCAGCGCACGCACCCTCCCTGCACATTCCGGCGCACAGATGTCCGCAGACCACGCAACGAGGGTCCCTCGCCGTCGTCGTCAGCGGCTCCCCTCCCTCGCCCGATCGGCTTGTCCCATAAATTCCGCTCGCCTCGCGTTGTTTTGGATAATAAATAATTGTCGAAACTCGAGCGGATCCCGATCGGACGTTTGTGGTTCTCTCTCTCCTCTCTGGTGTCCAGGGGTCGTCGGCGGGGTTCCCTCAGGATCAGAGGAGTACCCTGAGGATCAGAGGGTGCGGCTGAGATCACCAAGTGTTTCCCGTCGGCTCACCAAAGGCCTCCCTTGGGCTCACCGAGGATTTCCCTTCGACTCAGTCAGTTCCCTTCCGCTCACGAGGTTCCCTGTGGATCACCTGGACGTCGTCCCTTTGACTCATAAGGGTCCGTGTCGTGTCCTCAGCTCGGCTAATCGCTTCTGACGTGACTCGTATCCTTCCTCACCTCCTCCCGAGGGTCTCCGATGATCTTATTTTGCCTTCTTTACCTTTATCATTTTCATCGCTTGGACACCTTCGATATCTCCACTTGACCTTCTCGTTAGGGCCGCATACTGCCCGAGTTCGCGATCTAACGAGGGTTGTCTTTTGCTTATGAGGGCTTAATTCTGACCCTAAGAGTAGCTAAAGGTTATCACAAAAGTATCTTATGGGTATCATGAGGGTATCCTGAAGTTATCCTAAGAGTAGCCTATGAGAATCCTAATCCTAAGGGTTTCATGAGGACATCCTAAGGGTAATCTGAGTATCTTAAAGTATCGTGAGGCCACGGATGAGATTAAGAGGGAAATGTCTCTTCCTATCCAAATTGACCTGTTCTGGAATTTTTTTTCGTTAACAAAAAATTCCCTTCGCTTTTCAACTCTTTACCTCATGACTTTCACAGCTTCAACTTATTTTCTTCACTGTTTTCCTATGAAAATTGTACTTCATTTCTTTTCCCTCCAAAGTTTCCTTTCATCTTGAGAAGCTTTTCTGTTTCTCTTTTTTCTCCTCCTGGATTTTCACCACCGGACTTCATTTAATTTCCCGCTTGGTTTCTTTCCCTTTTCCCCATCAATGACTTTCATTCTCTCCGGCTGCACCCCAGACACACAAAACTTCCCATTTCCACTCCTACCACCTCGATCCCATCGGTGATTCCCTTTCTTGCTCGCTCTATTTGATTAAAATGTTTTGTGTGAAGAAAATAAACAGAAAAATGGGCAATAAATGTCCAATAAAAATATAATTATTAGTTAGTTCCAGACACCTTCACCTTTCCCCGCTCTCTTCCTTGCCGTTCTCCTCCCCCTGGCCACTCCCTGCTGCTCCCTTCTTGGTCGTCCCTTAATACCCTGCGTGGGCAATAAAATGCAAGCTGTCTTTAGGGCATTAATCTACTTGTGGTGGGTTGGCTTCTGTGGTGAACTCGGGCGCTCACCTTTTCGGAAAGGTAATGAATGAATTTGTAAGGCAATAAATTTTCGGTAAAGTGTAGAGAGATAGTGTGGTATTGTTTTTGTTGTTGTTGCAACAACAGTTGTTGCTCCATTTCGTGGGAATTTCTTCACGATTTTATATCTATTTAAAGTGTGGAAATCGGTTGTTGGAATTTCTTTGATAATTTATTGATTCGAGCAGATCTCAAGTGGCTTATGGAATTTACTTTATGTGACCAACTGGGGAGCGATGGGGGGTCAATAGGTATGGCGAATGTGGGGGGTGATTGTGGGAAGTTCCTGATGATGGGGAGAAGATTTGGAAAGATAGTGTTGAAAGAAAAGTTCCTAGAGGCGAATATCGATCAACTGGTTATCGATCAAATTCGCCTGATGAAATATTGAATTGAAATTTGATTTCCTCCCACTTGCAGAAAAATTGGTAATGATTACCAATTGCCGAACCATATGAAATTTTCACTACAATCGAGGACTGAATGTAATTCTCACCACTTGCCGCTAATGAGCCCACGCCTAGCCATTTTAACTGTAATTTTCAACAGTTTCACAAAAATACAGATGTATGCAAAAAAACCAACAAAAAAATAAAATCCAACTCCTCACAATTCTCATCATCCATTGGTGAAAAAACTAAAAGTATGCCAAAAATTCAAAAAAATGGTGAAAGAAACTCGAAAAAAAAATCAGATTTCAACTGCAAAATAAACTGAAAATTTGTTTGCACTGTGGTTGCTGTGGTTTTCAAGCTCCCTAATTACACTAATTAGCTTGGAAAAAAGGAGCTGCACCCAAAAAAGAAAAAAACACAAAAAATTAAAACAACAACAAAAAGAGCAACTTAATGCGCTTGACCGAACACACACTGGCAACACTTTTTTCGGGCTCGATATTCACCACAAGCCTGTTATTATTAAAATTGAATTTGGGCGTTGCTTTGCCCATAATTGGCGACTGCACTCCAACAACAACAATCATTTCAACAACAACTCCAACAACACGCAGCCAGTGCAATAAGAACATCATCATACACCGTAATAGCAGCACGAAAAAAGTGTTGCCAACTTTGTTTTCACCTCCTTTTTCATCGTTCACCGTTCATCGTTGGGCCTTTTTTGGGTTTTTAAATGCATTTTAATGTATTGTGGATTTTTTCCCCTCGTTCTTTGCGGCTTCCCATGGTGATGATGTGAACGATGATGACGTGAATAATGGTGAGGTTGATGCAGAACCCGGTGATGAGGTTGATAATGGGACTCGAGGTAGTGTCGAGGTGGAAGGCAGAAGGTGTAGTTGATGGTGTGGATGATGGTATTCTTGTGGTGAAAACTGCATTAAAACTGAGATATTTAAAACTGCGGTTAAGCTGTGAAGACAGAAGCAACAGTTGCATTAGCAGTGCAACCAAAATTCACCAAGAAAAAACACTTTGAAGAAAAAAAGTGTAAGTAATCATCATTTTTTGGCATCCCACAAATTGGGTGAAAAGTGTGAGAATTCACTTGGAAAGAATCTTGGCAGGAAATTGTTATTTTTTGCTTCGTTTTCTGGAGTTCATAAAAGGAGATAAAAAATTAAACAAAAAAAAAAAATATAAATATAAAAAATCAAAAAAATTTTAGTAATTTAATTCCACCAATTTTTCCTTTTCGGCCTTTCTTTTGCTCTATAAAATATACACTTAAGAAATTCCTTTAGCCTTTCTTCCCGTAATCACCCTTACTATATTCTCTTTTCCCTACCTACTCTCGCCACTATTTGGCTCTTTTCCAATTTGTACCCTCCTGTCATTAACCCCACCTACTAATGGACGACCATCATCGTTTATCGTCTATCTGTCTCAAGGGTATGATTTTTCTTTTATCATGTGGTCATACACTATATTTATAAATGTGGTAGTAGTTGTTTCCGTTGATTGAGGTGAGAAACCCACAAATGTCACAAACACCATTCGTCGTGCCCGAAACCCGCCGTAGCCTCTTCTTAGCAGACAAAACTAAGTGTTTGTCATTTATTTTGCGCCTCAATACGTTTTCCCAATCCATCATTTTGTGGCGTTTAATTCAACAATTGGGAAGTTAATACGGTGCTTTGTAGCCACCGGGGAATACCCAAGGTATACCCTAGTACACCTTTGCCAAGGAAGGGTTGAAAACTGGGACCTTTCTTCATTTTCCCTCTCGTCCATGTCCCTTTCGTTCAAGTCCCTTTCATTCATGGCCCTTTCTTCTTCCGGTTGCCTTTTTCCGTTTCTCATTACTTTTCCTTTGCCTTTTTGCAATTTTTCATTTCCGTTCCGATTCATTTACATTTTTATTTTCGGGTCTTTTTCGTCCTCTCGCATTCATTCGATGCGGTCGAAAGTTTTGTAAATAATCTCAAAATTGAAAAATAAATAAGGAAAAAACCCGCCTCCCCTCTTGACCACTGGCCACGGCCTCGAAAGGGAAACGGGATTGAGTATGGGGTGTTTTTGTTATTTTTGGGATACTTTTCTCGGATGTCCTTTCGTCTGCATTTGACTCGTCCCTGGAGTCTGTCCGACTGTCTGTTTGTCTTGAGCTTGAGTACAAATTACTCACGGTTAATAAATCATTCTCGCTGTCAAAATACATGAATAAATTTTTAGCCTTCATCGGCCGCACTCTCTTTCTTTCACTCCAACTACTTCTGTCTAAGTCCATCCCGTTCGCACTTTGCGTTGTCCATGGCGAATTAACCATCGTTGCATATTAAACAGGATGGTTCGGTCCACTCTCGGAATCAGCATAATTTTTAATCTCAACTCCTTGCTGAGTTCGAAGCGTGAGTAAGATGGAAGGCCAAAGGGAGATGGTAATATAAAATGATACAGAAAGAGTATTCTGGAGACGAGGAGTTCGAGCAAAAGGAGAGTGTTATAGATAGAAAAATATATAATTATAGTAAATAAAAAAAATACAAATATTACAAACATGAATGAATTATTAATTTTATCAAATCAAAATAATTAAATACGAACAATTAATATAAAAAATATAATTTATAATAAAAATATATTAAAATATAAAGAAAACTAAATAAAATAAATAAAATTTTGAACTCATCGTCAAATTCAGTATTGAAACCTCCTCATATTCCCAAATTTTCTATGGCTCGTTCATAATACTCTGGCAACCCTACCGGAACCATCATTAATCTCTGGAATATCTTGAACGACAGCATTTATAATTTTTTCGATTTATAGCCATCGGTTAGAATAACATTTATTCGAACAAGGTCCGGCCGACTTGACCAACAGGCTGAAGAAATGGCAGACTGAGAGGGAGAGAGAAGAATCGTTTTAATACCAGAAAATCCCATTTGTGAGTCCTGCGCCACCAAGAACTCCCCAGTGACAAAAGGATCCTGACAAGAATCCCGAAATGGGACGCAGCAAGTCGAGGAAAGGACGAAACAAGTCAAGGAAATGATTGATGACACTTGCGGCCATAAAGGCAAGGAAGTCGAAGGAGAGAAGGTGGAGTAGGCAGTGGAAAGAAAGGGTTCGATCGAATTCGCCATGCATCGAGGAAATTTACTACGGGACATGCATGAAAGGACAAGCGGGAAACTGGACAGAGATGGACGAAGATGGAAATCGTCCCAAATGGAGGAAGAGAAACGATTGAGGGGATGGAGGAGGCAGTAGCAAGAGGAAACAGTGCGGAGGGAGTTGGTAAAGAGGGAAGGAATATTGCAAACGGATCTTAAGCGAAATCAAATGAAGCAACTTGCCAACAATAGGCAAGGATATCAAAAGGGATAACAAATTAAGCGACCATTGATTGATGATGATTCGCAGATTGGAAGCAATTGATTAGGATACAATTCAAAGCAATTTTATGCGATTGGAACCAGAACCAGCCATCACCACCGACCTCCGATCCCACTTTGTGGTAACTGACGACTAATTTGATATCCTCCCATCCTATGGACTTTTCATTCCCACTCCACATTTTTCTCCCTCCTTCCCTTCCACACGTTGCTCTTTCTAACTCTACCTCTTTTTTTCCTCCTTTCCCGGCCATGATTTACCAACTCAATTATAGGCGACGGCTACTTTGTAGCCTCCATCATAGGTGGCAATAATTATCGAACCTCCAGACGCCGCAGCATCTTGCTCTTATTCTTCTATTTCTCCATCCTTCCTTGTTGTTGTTCTTGTGCTTTATCTTCCCGATCGAGCGTGGTCTCTAAAATCAACCCGTAATTTGTTGCCAGGGCTAATTGCTCCGAGTCGGGCTCCTTCGTGGCGTTGACGGCGGCGTAAGTCAGGTGGCTAAGGAAGCAATCAACTGGGAAGGGGAGACGAACGAAAAAAAACCACAACAACTAATATAATACCAACAACAACTAACTACTATAGAAGCATCATAAGAACCTTATGAAAACATAGGAAAAATTAAACGAAAACTCCAAGAGCTACGAAGACCAGAAGATGGCCAACAGCAACAACAAATGGAACAACTACATCAACCAGAGGTGAATGAAAAAGAAGAAGAGGAAGAGAGGTGCAACTACAACTAGTGGTAAGCCCTAAAATAATAATCGTGGTCTGGCTAACCTCAAAAGCCATTATAATTACACGCATTATTAAATTACCCGAGAAGCACTTAAGGAACCAAAAATACGGAGACCAAAGCAGAGAGAGAAGGAGAGTGAGCAAGAAGTAAAGTGAAAGAAAGAGGAAGAGTTAGCGCAAATGCCCTAGAGTAAGAGAGATAGAGGATGGCGCTGCAGGTTGATGGATTTGTTATCTGTTGTTAGTTTAAGCAACAGAGGCAACTACAACAGCAGCAACAACAGTAATAATAATAAACTACAACACGAAAAAGTACTACAATAATCAAGGTAACAACAAGAGCCTACAGTAACAACAACAACAATCATCTGACCCCGAACACCATCCATCGTCTAACGAAGGAACGTAGGAAATTAGAAACTCCATTAGAACCTCGGCAGACACTTTAGAAAATTGTTCCTCATTTTCTTTCTCTTTCCTTCTCACTCCATACTCTACTCCTTCTATCCCTATCTTTCTTTGGCTGGCACAACCTCTGTCCAGAGTCCGGGTCCGAACAACTAAAATGCAATCAAAATGGAAAATTAGTCAGGAACGGAAAATGATCATTGGAACAACAAGAAGCCGAGAACAGGAAATCTAAAGCGGTGGCAGGGAACGGAAAAACTTGTGGAGGAAGGGAGATAGTGGGAAAGAGAGGTAAGTATGGAAAATACATAGGAGCCGAAAAGAGCTAGCAAGTGGAAAAGAGATGGTAAGTGGAAAAGAAACACTAAGTGGATCGACGACAGTAGCAAGAAAGAGAGCGAAGTGAGGAAATTAAACCCGAACCGCGACCAGACGGCGAACGAACGACGCCAGGCCAGACTCAAGTGTCTCCCAACTGGAGACACTAGAATCGTGCTATCATCCTCCTCATCATCGCCATCGCCGTCACCGCCACCGGCGGCGCGCACCCGAGTCGGGGCGGGACCACGGAGGTAGCGATCGTCATAATCAACGGCGTCTCCATCAGTCGCCGCCGTCGTCGTCATCGCCGTCTGTCGCCTTCGTCGTGGTCATCGTCAGCGTCATCATCCTCGTTGCTGTCGCCAAGAAGTCGCCAAGTCACGTCGCGTCTGGATCGAGAACCCAGTGATCGTCGCGTTTCTCTCCCTTTCTCTCAGTCTCTCTGCCAATCTCTATCTCTCACTGGGTCCGTCTGGCCTCGGCAATTATCGTTCGCGCTCCAAACCGCTATTATTTGACGTCTCCGAGCCTGATTACGGCTACTTTTTAACCATTATTAGACCTTCTCCTTGGCCTTCCGTCTCTGATCTACTCTGTTCTATTCTGTTTGGTACTGCTACAGCCTTTTCTATATTTAGACTTTATTTATCTGCCTTGATTTCTGCCGACCATGAGCGTGGTGCTCACGTAATAACTCGGTAATAAATTATAATTATTAAATTAAATCAAATCGCCTCTTGCTCTCCTTGTCCTTGTCTCATTCGCTGATAATGGTAATCGCCTGCCGGTCTCCCAGTTCCTCGGTCAAAGAGTCCCTGAGATGATTCAATTCTTATCTCATTCATTTGTGGATTTTGCAATTTTGTATAAATTTCAAAATTTTATATTTTTTATTAATATTTTTGTTTTTAATTAATATTTATTTCTATATCCTTATTATTAAATATAATTTATTTTTCTTATGCTTCCTAATATATAGATTATAATACTCATTTTCAGTATTTTCTGCCCAATTCAGATTTATTTACATACATTTTTTTCTCTCTTTGCCTTCAGTGTTCACCCTTGTACCTTCCTTTTATATTTCGCCCTTGTCATCGCTCATTAAATAATTTACGATTTGTTTCATTGTCCCTACGAGCCGATGTTCCACGATCCACTGTGGACTCCGCCTTCCGCTCTCTGTGCCCTGGGTTTCCTTAGCGCCTTTGGCGGTCATCACAAAGATAGTCGTCATAAAGAGAGTTATATCTTTATGATTACACAGTGTCCTCTTCGCACCCTCAATTTTCTCCCGTTCTTTCTTCTCGCTGCCTTTGTTCGTCTCGGCTTCGGCCGGCTTTATCTAATTAGAGTTAAGTAGCCAATGGAAGGAGCCCACGCTAATTTTCGTCGCTCCTCGGCTCGCCTCGATCACGCTTGATTACGAGGTCTTTTTGTCGCGTCGGCGCAGTCTTTGATCGCACGTCTGTAGGAGGTCGTTTTCGGAGATCTGAAGAAGTTCTGTCCTTGTTCTTCCACGGCCTAATGGCATGAGCAAATAAGAGCAAAGTGAGTTAAAGAGGTTTATGCGGAAAATCTGGAGTGGGAATAATTTTTTCTTTAATAGATAAAAAATAATAACAAATATCGTAAAAAATATTGGTATAAAGGGCAAAGATCAAAATGATTTGAAATGCAAACATCTAAAAGTGCAAATAGAAAATACTAAACTACTCTCAGAAAAACTGAACACCATAAAATCAAGTTATATTCACTAAACCTCAAGTGAAAAGTGAGCAAGGAATTCAAATGAAAGTCAGAGACCAGGTAAACGAGCACAAATATAAAGGAATTCACACACACATACTGCGACCCAAGTACTCACACACAGTGCTCAAGGGAATGTGAACCCGAGTGCTAAGAATGATAGAGTTCAATAAACCCTGAGCGTTGAAAACAAATCGACTCAATTTAGCGGAAATCAAAGAATCACAAGCAGTACCAGGAGAAGTAGAAGAAGAAGTAAGCAAAGAAAGGATATTGTTTTCGTTATCGATGTCGATGCAACAACAATCGAGGAAGCAACAACATGACGTACAAAATCAACAAAAGGCAAAAGATATCAACGATATCAAATCAGCAGGAACAGCGACACCGCAGGATCCCGCGCCAGTCACAAAATACGGGCGGCAAATGACACCAGCCGGCAACTCTACCTGAATAGGGTTCCTCCTGAGTGGTAGCGGGTACGGCGAGGAAGCAGCAGGAGTCAGCGTCGACGCTGTTGTGCCGTTGTGGAAAATGCGAATCCATCGGCAAGGATATGTTTTCATTTTACCTGCGACAAAGGAAAGAAATTCCACGACATCGTCAAGACAGCACACGCTGGCTGAGGGGGAGGGATGGAGGGGCACATGGAGAGACAGAGAGGGGCTAGAGCGATGTCTGTGGAATGCCAGGACCGACGTCTGGGTGATGGACAGACAGTCGTAGCATCTGCTGGATGAATGAATGTGTGGAAGACGTCGTCAGTTGGCATGAAAAATTTTCTCAGTTTCATTGAAGAAATATTACACTAGAAAAGTAAAAAAAAAAAATATACAAAACAAAACAAAAACATACAAAAACTACCATAAAAAGACAAACTAAATTTGCTCCCTATCTAAACCCATGACTCGTGGTAAGAAAAATAACCCTATGACGAAGCTCAATGGAAACTGATATCGTCTGCGGTCGTTCCTCGTCCTAAATCGTCCCTGAAAGATTCCTTTCGTCTCGATGCCCGGAGGTTCTTCTCGCATCGCCTTCTAGTGAAAATTCTCTAAATATCTTTGCCCCTTCCCGCTCACCATTTGCGGTCTACCTCAGGATGACTTCGAGGGATTTGAGGAAATCAATTCCGATGTTCCAACATCGTCATCATCATGGGTCCATCATTAGAGCCAACAGTAGCCGGCGATTAGGAGGAGGCGACAAAAGACACGAGGAGGCCACAGGGGAAAAGAGAAGGGGAAAGGGCACAAGAAGAATTGAGAAAGAGGACAAGAAAAGGGGAACAAAAATCAAGGAAGGGGAAAAAGGACATGAGGCGGACGGAGGCGATACCAAAAGTCGCCACGATGTCGCCGCTGCACAATTTTTCATGGATAATTTTTCCGTGATCGATATCAACGAAGCAAACACCAACAATAACAACAATAGGCACCCATGATCGGGTGCAAGGACCAAGAAAATTAAGTAGAGGGAGACCGAGACAAGGATGGAGTGGGGAAAATTGCAACATGATAAATTATCGGTGTACCGAAGGGACAAAAGGCATTGAAAGGACGGAGGAGGGGATCGACAAATGCAGCAACAAGGGCAAAACTACTGTAAAACAACCACTTGCCATAAACACTAACAACAACAGCAAGTGGATAACAACAAAATCCGTTTCGGTATCCCAGAATTGAAATTGAAAATTTTTAAACGATGGACGATGGAAATCGTAATTACCAAATTATATGCGGTCGTCCTGCGTGACAAGTGTCCTGTCGTTAGGAAAACGGACATGTGTGTGAATGCGTGTGTGGTTGTTGTGGTCGACGAAGAAATCATCACGGGAAAAGGATAAAAGGGTGAATTCGTATTGAAAATTGAATGTCCAGAACGAATGAAATCCTATAGTGAAGAGAGTGAGAGAAATAGAAGGGGAGTCGTAAGTGTGAAGAGAGGGAGGCACATGAGTGAAGTGAGGGAGTCAGTAGAGTTTAAAAGAGGGAGAGATTCATGAGTGACGGTAGAGGGAGTGAAGCAAGAGAACAGAGGTTCAAAGGACAGTGCGATAAGTGATGATGGTTTGGGTGAATCCAGAGGGTCAGGTTGTTAGGATAAATCGATCATGTTGTTGAAAGTCAGGGTGCAAAGAGACATATGAGGAGAGGGCGGTAGAAGGAGGGGAACACCATCCAGATAGGGATAAAATATCAGCGATAATTTTGTTACACCGCGTTATCAAGTTCACTGAAAATAGAAAATAGACAAACTAAAATGTTTTAAGAAATATATATAGAAAAGAAAATAATAGATATAGAATAGATAGCATGCAAAAGAAATTAAAGAAAAAGTGGAGAAAAGTATGAAAAATATACTAAAAAATTAGTAACGAATTTTTTATTTTTGTTTAATATCTCAGAGTGTGTGTAAACTTTTTTATACCCTTTTTTTATGCAAAGAAAACTCTTCTCAAGAAATCCTTCAGTCTCAAGTATCGACCGTTACTCTCTCTCCCTATATATCACACTCTCTTTCTCTCTCAACATCGTTCCCAAATATTGTTTATACAAACTGTCTCTGACAGCTGTCAAAAGCTACCCATGAAAACGCTCCATCGCCCTTCTTCCTCTCACTCCTTCTATTTCTTCCTAGCTCAGATTCTCTCCAATTTGCATGCTCTTCACAACACGTTCTCGCTTTCTCCTCCTCCACCTCACTCGCATTCCTCTTTTTCTATTTGTAGTAAAAATCACGGCAAATGACAGCGAACGGACAGACAGGACGAAGGTCTTTCTGTCCTGTGGTCCCTCGTTGTCGTGGAAACAATGCCAACACCTAATTGCTTATAAATTCGGTGTTTAACGTAAACGGTCTCTAAGGTCGGCTGGAACAGAGGCAGAATCCACAACCACGCCCACCCGGACGTTGAGCCGACACCCATGACAAGAGAAGCCTTATGGTAATTTTGAATTCACCACGTTCGCAATTGAAAACCGAGTGGAATTCTACCAAATAAAATTCACCGTCACCACCTCCCAAAATTACTCATCCCATCTTCACCTCCTACCACAACTCCCTTCCACCTCACACTCTTCCCCACCACTCTCTTCTCACCGCCCCCACCCTCACGCCCTCTTCAACCGCTCCCTTCGACTCGATTCCACACTCTAATTTCTCGAATTGTGGTTCCTTTCCGTCCTCCTCTCTCCACTTCCCATTCCCTACACCCTGTGCCAACCCTGGTCGCTGGCTCTGGGGAGTATTGTTTATTTAACGGTAAATTAATTGTGGCATCATATTTCGCATGGCGAAGTAACTGTATTTGCATACGATTACCTAATGCAATTTGTATTTACGTTGCTAATTGAAGCGGAGCCATCGTCGTTCTTGACGCTGTCGTTGTCGTTGGCAACACTGATTTCATGCCATCCTTACTGTGGTGTTCTTATTGCTGTTCATCCTCTTATTGTTGTAGTTGTTGTCATCAATTGTTGTTATTGTTGTCACCCATCACTGTTGCTTTTGTTGTCGCTGTCATTGCCAATTGTAAATTGTGTAAACTACTGTCTGTCGTTTTGTCAGCCTCCATTCGAATTCTCCTCGCTCATGCCACACGACACTCCATCGCACACTCAGTCGCACTGTCTTCAATCTCCTCCCCTGCCTCCCCCATTCTCTCTCTCTCTCTCGAACACACTACCGCGATGGAAATACCAGCTACTTCGCCTTTCTTTCATCTGGACTGCAAGCATTCATATTTCGATCAATGGTTACATATTTCTCAACACTTCTCATCAGATAAATCTGTCTGTCTCTTTTTTCCTTGGCTGTTTTGTCTGTCTTCTGATTATTCTCTCTATACTACTGTCCGCTTTCATGTCCGTACATCTTTCTATTTATACTTCCCAAGAATTTGCACATTGCTCTCCTTTCATTCTACCCTTCACCCACTCCTTCTCATTTTCCTCTGTCTGTCTGTCAGTCTCTCGCTTTGGTAATATTATGGTAATTTGTCATTAATTGTTTTCCGCAGTACATGCTCTACTCAGATCACTCATCAAGTGCCTTTCACTCGTCCTTCCTCCCTCTTTTCACTCTGCCCATCACCATTCATTCCTCTGTCAGTCCATCGCTCTGACTGTCTGCAGTTTCCACTTGAGACTCATCAAGATTTGATGCCAAGTTGCCAAATTCAAATGGCTGACAAAAGCATATATATACGACATCGGTCTCAAATAATAGACAAGAACTGACAATGATGCCATTAAATTTTAAACCTCGAATTCGTAATTAGTTATGAACTTAATTGGCCTTGACTTCAAACCAAACAGAAGGCCTTTCTCAAGGCCTTTCTGCTTCTTAATGGATTTCAAGAGGTTTTCTAAAGTCAAAGACTATAATATCATTGAAAAAGTCTTTATGAATTTGATTTACTCCAGTGAATTCATTTAATATATATTATTAGTATTCGATCACAAGACATTTCTAAATAAATTACAGTTATATAAAATCTATATAAAGAAACCACTCGTCTAAATAATTTGATAACAAACACAGGTATCATTGGAGGAACACACAACCTAAAATTATCACTTTTGTTCAAACAACTTCGTGTTGTGATGAACCAGTGCATGTGCTCCAATAACGCCAAACAAATTTTGTTAATGGCAAAGAATTGGCAAATTCATCTGTTTCACTCTACCTTGATAACCCCAAGACCTCAGTGATATAATGACCAATATAAACCGACGAAAAAGCAATTCCTAGGTGAATAGCAAATAAGAATTCTTCAAATCGCAATCGTTCTTGGGAGCTTCTACAATATGCGCAAAACTTTGGCGTTATTGGCTGTGATTTCTGTGGGTCTGGCTGAGGCAGCAGTAGAGCCAAAAACCATCCGATATGGTAAGAGTTGCCAGTAACAAAAGGACATAAATATGTTAATCTTTTCCAGCTGATAAGGAGATGCTACTGAAGCAGAAATTCCTTCTCGAGATCGTACATCGTGTGGAGGATCCTCTGAGCTTCGAACAGTGGATCCAGCACGGCGAATTCTTGATCGTGGACAAAGGACATTATGAAGTACCACACGATGATGAACCACAAAAGCAGGACATATTTCATTTTTTCTAATATTTCTAGAAATTTACTCGGTCCATGAAGAAGTTTTACGAGGCTTACCGCCTAGGTCAGCTGCTGCCCAAAGGTGAGTTCTTTGGTATCATGATGCCACTGCATGCAGAGCAGGCCATCGGCCTCTTCTACTACTTCTACTACGCGAAGGACTGGACGACCTTCCAGCAGAACGTCTGTTGGGCGCGGATGCACGTGAACGAGGGCATGTTCGTGTACGCTCTCAACATGGCCGTGATTCATCGCCGTAACTTTGAGGGTCTCGCTTTGCCAAAGATCTACGAGATCTTCCCGCAGCATTTCTTCAACAGTAGGTTCGTCTACCAAGCCGAGAAATTCAACTACGATGTCTGGAGTCGCAACGCGATGTACGAGAAGGAGCTGAGCGACTCCTATCTGAGAGAGCGCAAGGACGTCCATGGCCGGCAGAAGCACCTGGTGGACTGGAAGACGTGGCAGTGGTGGAAGCTGATGGGCATTGAGCCACGGTGGCACGCGGAAGAGAAGCACCTGCTGCGCGATAACATTGAGTCCATGGTCAAGGATCCCAAGTGGGCGGAGGCCATGCAGGGCGTGGAAGCCTTCTGGATGCCAGTGGACTACACTCGCGACATCCACATGTTGAACGAGGACTCAGTCCTGACCTACTTCACCGAGGATGTGGATTTCAATGCGTTTTGGTACTATCTCAATATAGACTATTCGCCCTTGCTGGACGTGGATGAGTTCGGCTTGGGCAAGGACCGTCGGAGCTTGCTTTGGTTAGATACATTACAAGTTTTCTATGCACACTACAGCACGGAGCGTCTCTCACATGGCTTTGGGCCGGTAGAAGAGATCAACCGATTCCAGATCATCAAAACAGGTTACAATCCACAGTTGATCAGCTGTAATGGGCTTCCCTTTACTCAGCGGTCAAATAACTTTAATTTAATAACTATAAATAATAAGGGCACCTTATCAGCCGGTGATATAATCAAAACTCGAATCATCAAGGCAATTGATAGCGGCCACTATCAGATACCAAATGGAACCTGGATTGATTTGACAACGCAAGGATATCAACATGCCGCCAACATGTTGCACAGCGCCGCCGAAGTCGACAACTTTGAGTTCTTTGGGTCCTACTTCAACAATATTATCTTGTACTTTTCAGATCAAGAGGAAGGCAACTTCTATAATATTCCTCCTCATACACTTTTGAACTACGAAACCATGGCTCGTGATCCACTGTTCTACATTGGCTTCAAAAGGTTGATTCTCGATTACTTCCAGCGACTTCAGAATCAACCATACATGCGCAAAGAACTCCTGGTGGAGGGTGTCACCATCACAGATGCTTATGTCTCGGAGCTATTGACCTACTTCGACTACACTGACATCGATGTCTCGAATCTGATGAACGGCAAGATGAGCTTCGTCGATGGCCAGTACCAGTGGAATCGTGCCCTTTTCGCCCGCCAAACGCGGCTCAATCACAAGCCCTTCTACTTCAATTTGACCATTGAATCGACCGGGCCTCAGCGAGTCGTTGTTCGGTCGTACATCGGACCCAAGTTTAATCACGATAGTTCGATGATACCATTGAATGAGAATCGTATTAACTTCTTCCAGTTCCATGAGTTTGATTTGGATCTGGTGGCCGGTACGAACGCGGTTCATCGGGATTTGGATTTCCACTTCTTAATTGGTGACGATCGTGTGACATACACTGAGTTATACCGACTAGTACTTTTGGCACTCGAGGATAAGTACGACTTTCCACTGAATCTAAATCAGCCACATTATGCTTTCCCTGAACGGATGTTTATACCAAAAGGTTATCCTGAGGGCATGCCCATGCAAATATTCTTTGCAATTAGTTCACAGGAGGAAGGCTATAAACCCTACTCGACCTTCGATCACCATGTGAGTAACGGTATCGGATCGGGGACTCGCTATGTTGATCGAAAACTCTTTGGATACCCTCTGAATCGCGAGATTGACGAGACTGAGTTCTACGTGCCGAACTTCTATTTCAAGGATGTCAAGGTCTATCATAAGGATGTTCTTCAGAAGTACCAGGACGGGTACGAGAATTACGGCCATTTTGACTACGAGTATAAAACTTATTGATTTCTTAATTTGTCTTTATTTCTGTACAGTATCTATCAATTGTAGAAAGAAAAAAATAAAAAATATAACAGGAGTGTGATGTTGTTATTATATTTTTTGCATAAGAGGAAGGTACGAATGATACGAAAAATGATTTTGATGTCATTGAGTATCATCACAAAGGTATGAATTTGGCATTGTTGAGAATGCAAACACCGCATTAACGTTCAAGAAACAAATATTTAAATATAGACTTCAAATAAAATAAGAAAATTTAAAATATTCCATTGTATCAAACGTTCTCCGAATCATTTGATAAATAGTGGTCGGCTTGGCAGATTCAATTTATTCACTTTTATGTATTGAGATTTTATAGGAAAATTTACCGGTCAGTAATCCGATAGGAGAGTTAACTTAGTCCTATTCCGTTAAGCAAAGAATAGTTGTGAAAAATGTCAAACAAAATTATATGCTCCATAAATTTTCGAATGATACAGTTCTCTTTAACGTGTGTGAATGTAATGTGAATGTTGTACAAATATAATAGATGCTTTAATCAAATATGTCACATAGTGAAATATGTGCAAAATAATCTCTATTTCGAATGATGTGCTTTTCAGACGTATTCAAATAAATCTAAACTAAAGCACTCTTACTTATCACTAATAGCAAATGTGCATGTTTCTTTTATTCCATATCATGACACCTTCACCGAGGTGATACCACTGTCTCGGTGACCCTAACTAAATGAACAGCTATAAAAGCCGATGCAAAGACTTATGTCCACAGTGTGTTCCAATTCTTCATACCAGCTGAGTAAATTGGTGGTTTCGCAAAATGAGGATTACTTTGGCCGTGTTAGCAGTGATTTGTGTGGCGGCAGTGGAGCCAAGAACCAGCCGATATGGTAAGAGTCGCCAGTAACAAAAGGACACAAATATGTTAATCTCTTCCAGCTGATAAGGAGATGCTACTGAAGCAGAAATTCCTTCTCGAGATCGTACATCGTGTGGAGGATCCTCTGAGCTTCGAACAGTGGATCCAGCACGGCGAATTCTTGATCGTGGACAAAGGACATTATGAAGTACCACACGATGATGAACCACAAAAGCAGGACATATTTCATTTTTTCTAATATTTCTAGAAATTTACTCGGTCCATGAAGAAGTTTTACGAGGCTTACCGCCTAGGTCAGCTGCTGCCCAAAGGTGAGTTCTTTGGTATCATGATGCCACTGCATGCAGAGCAGGCCATCGGCCTCTTCTACTACTTCTACTACGCGAAGGACTGGACGACCTTCCAGCAGAACGTCTGTTGGGCGCGGATGCACGTGAACGAGGGCATGTTCGTGTACGCTCTCAACATGGCCGTGATTCATCGCCGTGACTTTGAGGGTCTCGCTTTGCCAAAGATCTACGAGATCTTCCCGCAGCATTTCTTCAACAGTAGGTTCGTCTACCAAGCCGAGAAATTCAACTACGATGTCTGGAGTCGCAACGCGATGTACGAGAAGGAGCTGAGCGACTCCTATCTGAGAGAGCGCAAGGACGTCCATGGCCGGCAGAAGCACCTGGTGGACTGGAAGACGTGGCAGTGGTGGAAGCTGATGGGCATCGAGCCACGGTGGCACGCGGAAGAGAAGCACCTGGTGCGCGATAACATTGAGTCCATGGCCAAGGATCCCAAGTGGGCGGAGGCCATGCAGGGCGTGGAAGCCTTCTGGATGCCAGTGGACTACACTCGCGACATCCACATGTTGAACGAGGACTCAGTCCTGACCTACTGCACCGAGGATGTGGAATTCAATGCGTTGTGGTACTATTTCAATATGCGCTCTTCGCACTTTCTGGACGTGGATGAACTCAGTTTTGAAAATGTTCATCGGGGCGTGGTGTGGATATACATTTTGCAACAGTTTTATGCACGCTACAGTATAGCACGCCTTTCTCATGGCCTTGGGCCGATAGAAGAGGTCAACCGATACAATATCATTGAAACTGGTTACAATCCACAGCTGATCAGCTGGAACGGGGTTCCGTTTATTCAACGGTCAAACAACTTTAATTTTAGAACTATAAATAATAAGGATACCTATTCAGCCGGTCATTTATTCAGGAATCGAATCATTAAGGCAATTGATATCGGCCACCACCAATTGCCAAATGGAACCTGGATCGATTTGACAACAGAGGCAGGATATCAACATATCGCGAGCATGTTGCACAGTGCTCTCAATATCGAAAGCTTTGAGTTCTTCGGATCTTTCTTCAATAATGTAATCATGTTTCTCTCAGACCAAGACGCAAGCAATTTATATAATATTCCTCCTCATGCACTTTTGAACTACGAGACAATGACTCGTGATCCACTGTTCTACTTTGGCTTCAAGAGTTTGGTTCTCGATTACTTACCACGTATTCAGAATCAACCATACACGCGCAACGACCTACTCGTGGAAGGTGTCACCATCACAGATGCTTATGTCTCGGAGCTATTCACTTACTTCGACTACACCGACATCGATGTCTCGAATTTGATGAACGACAAGATGAGCTTCGTCGATGGCCAGTATCAGTGGAATCGCGCCCTTTTCGCCCGCCAGACACGACTCAATGTCAAGCCCTTCTACTTCAATCTGACCATTGAATCGACGCAGCCTCAGCGAGTCGTTATCAATACGTACATCGGACCCAAGTTTGATCATGACGGTTCGGTGATACCATTGAATAAGAACCGTATCAACTTCTTACATCTCTATAAGTACCAATGTAATCTAGTAGCCGGTACGAACGAGAAGTATCTCAATTTCCACTCCTTTCTAGGAGATGATCACACCACATACACTGAGTTATACCGACTAGTACTTTTGGCACTCGAGGAAAAGTACGACTTCCCACTGAATCAGCCAGATTTTCCTCAACAGAGATTTATTCCAAAAGGCTGGCCCGAGGGCATGCCCATGCAAATATTTTTTGCAATTAGTTCAGCCGATCAATCAAATTTCGATCAACATGTAACTAGCTATGTTTTTCCAACACCCTTGGGATACCCTCTGAATCGCGAGATTGACGAGAACGAGTTCTACGTGCCGAACTTCTTTTTCAAGGATGTCAAGGTCTATCATAAGGATATTCTGGAGAAGTACCAGGATGGGTACGAGAATTACGGCCATTTTGACTACGACTATAAAAATTATTGATTTCTTATTGTATAAAAGGAGATACAGAAAAATAAAATAAATAATAGTTATTAAGCCCGATTTTGTCATTACCTTTATTGCAGGAAAGTAACTAAAGTTACCGAAAATGGTGTTTGATTTAATTAAAGTTAATTAGCTTCATCAGAAAAAGATAAATTGGATTATTTTAATAATGATAAATTTGATTTTTTTTGAAAATACCGAATTTTGTTTTTATAATGATGAACTACGTGGACTAAATACTTTAATTGGATTATATTTAAATTATTTAAAAATTTAACTTGATTTCATTATTATTTGAGAAGAGTTAAAAAAGATGTTTCATAAAGAACTCAAGGAATATTTTAAATAAAAAGAACACAGAATATCGAAAATCTCGTTTTAAATACACATACACTAAAGTTGTGTAAATAATTATTCTTCGAATCATTTAATAACTAGTGTTCAGTTTTGCTGAATTTTGTACATATTGTTGTTTTAAGGGAGAATCCACCGGACAACAAACCGATAGGAAACTTGTTGAATGAATTATTGCAAAGATATATAAAAGGGTACAAAAATAGTAAATATAAATACTATAATCGAATGTCACATGGTTCAGCTAATGCAAATTAAACTGTCTGTTTAAACACATGTGAATGATTAGTCTATGCATTTCGCACATATTCAAAATAATCTAAATTAAACCACTTTTTAATTATCAGTAATTGCATATGTGTATGTTTCGTTTCATTTCATCTCATGATATCACTACCTTGCTGACCCCACATAAATGAACAGCTATAAAAGCCGATGCAAAGACTTTTTCCACAGTGTGTTCCAATTCTTCGGGCCTGCTGCGCTAATAGGAAGTTTCGGAAAATGAGGATTACTTTGGCCGTGTTGGCTGTGATTTCTGTGGGTCTGGCTCAGGCAACAGTAGAGCCAAAAACCATCCGATATGGTAAGAGTCGCCAATACCATGTCGACGTAAATATAAAAATCCTTTCCAGCTGATAATGAGATGCTACTGAAGCAGAAATTCCTTCTCGAGATCGTACATCGTGTGGAGGATCCTCTGAGCTTCGAACAGTGGATCCAACACGGCGAATTCTTGATCGTGGACAAAGGACATTATGAAGTACCACAGGATGATGGACCACAAAAGCAGGACTTATTTTATTTTTTTCTAATATTTCTAGAAATTTACTCGGTCCATGAAGAAGTTCTACGAGGCTTACCGCCTAGGTCAGCTGCTGCCCAAAGGTGAGTTCTTTGGAATCATGATGCCACTGCATGCAGAGCAGGCCATCGGACTCTTCTACTACTTCTACTACGCGAAGGACTGGACGACCTTCCAGCAGAACGTTTGTTGGGCGCGGATGCACGTGAACGAGGGCATGTTCGTGTACGCTCTCAACATGGCCGTGATTCATCGCCGTGACTTTGAGGGTCTCGCTTTGCCAAAGATCTACGAGATCTTCCCGCAGCATTTCTTCAACAGTAGGTTCGTCTACCAAGCCGAGAAATTCAACTACGATGTCTGGAGTCGCAACGCGATGTACGAGAAGGAGCTGAGCGACTCCTATCTGAGAGAGCGCAAGGACGTCCATGGCCGGCAGAAGCACCTGGTGGACTGGAAGACGTGGCAGTGGTGGAAGCTGATGGGCATCGAGCCACGGTGGCACGCGGAAGAGAAGCACCTGGTGCGCGATAACATCGAGTCCTTGGCCAATAATCCAAAGTGGACGGAGGCCATGCGGAGCGTGGAAGCCTTCTGGATGCCAGTGGACTACACTCGAGACATCAACATGTTGAACGAGGACTCAGTCCTGACCTACTACACCGAGGATGTGGATTTCAATGCCTTGTGGTACTATCTCAATTTAGACCATTCTCCCCTGTTGCATGAACAAGAGTTCGGTCTGGATAAGGATCGCCGGAGCTTGTTTTGGATATACGTTTTGCAAATGTGCTATGCACGTCATATTATGGAGCGCCTCTCACATGGCATTGGGCCGGAAGATGAATTCAATCGAAACACATTTATCGAAACTGGTTACAATCCACAGTTGATCAGCTGGAATGGACTTTCGTTCGTACAACGTGCAAACAACTGGGATACCACGGACATTCCACATACGGAACACATCGCGTATAGTTCAAAGATCCGAGACGTAATCATGAAAGCTCAGTCTAGTGGTTATTTCCATTTGTCCAATGGATCTAGTATTGACATCGCGACACAGCAAGGACTCAGCTATGTCGCTAACATACTGCACGGCAGTGTTGATGTCTCAGACGATGACTTCTTCAAGTCTTACTACACAATCATCGCTCTGATGCTTTCCAATCAGATGGCCGATGAATTCTACGATGTTCCGCCGCACGTCTTCTTGAACTACGAGACCATGATGCGCGATCCACTGTTCTTCATTGGCTTCAAGAATTTGGTTCTCGACTACTTCCAACAATACCAGACTGGAGAGTATTCGCGCGATGAACTCCTTCTGGAGGGTGTCACCATCACCGATGTCTATGTGTCAGAGCTGATGACCTACTTCGACTACACAGACATCGACGTCTCGAATCTGATGAACGACAAAATGCGTTTCGTCGATGGCCAGTACCAGTGGAATCGCGCCCTTCTCGCCCGCCAGACGCGGCTCAATCACAAGCCCTTCTACTTTAATCTGACTATCGAATCGACCCGGCCCCAACGAGTCGTTGTCCGCCCGTACATTGGACCCAAGTTTGATCATAAGGGTGCGCTGATACCATTAAACGAGAATCGCTTTAACTTCCTTCAGTTCAATGAATTCGTATGGGATTTGGTGGCTGGTACAAACGTGATCCATAGCACACCAAACTTACAATACCTTATTGGTGAAGATCGTACCACATACACTGAGTTATACCGCCTGGTACTTTTGGCTCTCGAGGATAACTACGACTTCCCGCTGCATCTGAATCCACCTTATTGCGCCTTTCCCAGGCGTATGTTTTTACCAAAAGGCTGGCCCGAGGGCATGCCAATGCAAATGTTCTTTGCGGTAAGTTCATACACGGTTGATCATGAACCCTTCTCCAATTTCGACGGGTCGATGTCCTGTGGTATTGGCTCGGGTCAACGCTATGTGGATGATCGAAACTTTGGATATCCTCTGAATCGCGAGATAAACGAGGGCGAATTCTTTGTGCCCAACTTCTATTTAAAGGATATCATGATCTACCATAAGGACGTACTGGAGAAGTACGACGAAGGATACGAGAATTACGGTCACTTCGACTACAATTATAAATTTTATTGAGTTCATACGATTCAATGAGAAAAACATTCTGCAGAAATTATCAAATATAAACAAATAATACATATATCAAAACCGTTTCTTTATAGGAATTTAATTATCGTAATTAGCCATTAAAGTCGTTTGAAATCATTCGCATATTATGGTAATGTAATTAATTCCACATGAGCATGAACATGCAGATCCTTGTTCGAACTAGACACACACCCTAACGCTAGACACTAGACAATAGACCATGGGAAACCGTTGAATAATGAACACCGTCAGTTGGTCACATCATTTTACGCCAGGCCAGGACAGGCCGGGCTGAGGACCTCAGAAAAAGTGTCGCTAAGATAATGTTACACAAATAATAATTATAATAAAAATTCAAACGAGAATATGAGATGGTCGCCATAATTATGTAAAGGTAATTGAAGAATATGAGCAAACTGACGAGGACGAAAAATTTGCCAGGAAACCTACTGAGGTTATAAAAGTGAAAATATGATAGTTATTATGGTTGCAAGAGCACAAAAAAAAGCATTATAATAATGCAATTAAAAGACATAAACGGCAGGTAATAAGAAACACTGTAAACTAGAATGTATACACTCATAAATAAGAACCTCATTAACTAGCCTAGAGACTAGACTAAGGACATCTGATATATAGTATATATTTATATATAGAATGGGTCGCCGAGGTGGACTTGGTGATCCTGCTGTGGCACGGTGGACACTCAAATTATCAACAATCAGCCATAAGCAAGCGACGCATGTGAGTGTAAAGAGAGCAATTATCCTTAACAGCTCATAAACTACACTCTGCAACATGGCACATGGAACCGAACTAGGACGATGGGACCTCACGGGCGAAGCTAGTGGGTTTCCTAGGAAAATGTGCATTATTAGCATTTTAACGGATCGACGGCTAGTTTCGCATAGATCTCCGTGAACTCTATGGTTGTCTATTTTGACATTACCTTTTATAAAATAATAATTTTTTTTTGTTATCGTTTATGTCCTCGGTATGTCAGAGGTATTTGTATAGGGTTTTTATGAAAATAACTCCTCATCACGCTACACATTTGTTCGCTAGTTTTATTTTTAACTTTTTACTCATTTTTTATTCCTTTTTTTTTTGCAAAACCTTAGTCACTTTCTTTGGCATGGGGTTGCCGATCGGTAGATGGCTCGTTGCTAATCCATGGACCGTGGCTAAATGCCTTTGCCATGAGGCATGCGGCTCACATGGCGAGTGCTTGTTTTTTTAATTAAACTCGCGTTTGTCAACTCCATAAGGCCCATGACGACGATGACGCATTCTTCCACGAACCAAGGCGCCGACCACGATAAGCCGGGCACCCACCCTTACCCCGGTGACTCCCGGTGGCGTCCTCTGGTTCCTCACTCCTGGTGGTCTCTGCCATCAATGAGCACGCTCGTAGTGTTTTACTGTGAGTTTTTATTATTTTTTTGTCGCTCCTTCGCCACAGGACATGCGGGGTCCGCGCTTTGAACACCTGAAACCGTGTCCGTCCTGCTGTCTCTCTGTCCGCCGTCTGTCTGTCTGTTTGTCTTCCTGCCCTTCGCCCTCTTTGTAGGTTTTTCTTTCGGTTGGTCGGCCTGGTGGCTTTAAATGTTCTCCCGATATGTTCGGCATTATTTAATGATATCCTTATTAACGCATTATCGTTGGTTTAACAATTAGGGACGAAAAAACCCAACGTCCTTTCATGTGAGGGATGAATGAGAGGAGTCGGGGTAGTCGTCGTCGTTGTCCATGTCTCTCAGAGCGCAAGCAACAGTATTTATTAGGGATCAACAGGACACGGCGACATGTGGTACACGGTAAAGCGTGAGCTAGGCAGCAGCGAGCGAGGAAGGAAAGGTAAGATGTAGGGATTGTTAGGGAATAGAGGCGATTGAGAAGTTAGGGATAGGGAATTATAAAAGATAAGTAAGTAGCATTGAAAGGACAAAATTCATTACTTAAATCTACAATCCAAGGAACTAAAATTTCTTCTAGTTATATATTTCGTATGGATTTCTTTATTGTATCTTCCAAGCATCAATAGTTGATGAAAAATTCGACTCCTTGCCATGTTCGGGGAGTCATCGCGGTTCATCATGACTCTCTTGCCCACTCACATATCACACCGAACATTTCCTTTCTCCACGGCAACCTCCCACTTACCATCGCCTTATCCACCAACTCCCAGCCACTTGTAACTGCCTTTTCCTACTCGTGCCACCAACACAACAGGCTTTTCCTGCTCCCCCTCCACACAACGACCTCTTCCACCCACTACCGGCACTTATTTTCCTATTTCTTATGCCCACACCATTTCCGTGACTCGAACAAGTCTCTGACCGACCCGAGCCGACACAACTCCACCCCAACCCCGCTGGCCTACTAACGCTGCTCCACCCACCCATGGACGGTTCGGGTAGTGTTACCAATGGTGTGGTAATTGTTGTTAGTATTGGAGGTTTAATTGTTGTTGTATTTGATATTGGTAGAATTGCCGTTGTTGTTTTCGGTATTGTTGCTGTTGTAGCTTTCGGTGTTATTAGTATGCTTACAATATTTCACAAGACCATCAACATCATTATAATCAACTTCGATGAGGCAAACTGTACCGAAAAGGGAGCTGTAACAACAACTATAGAACAACAACAATTATAACATGTATAAAGAGATACCGAGTTGAGGTCTCAGCAACCAACCCCTAGTTCCTTAGTCACCGCCACTCGACGGTGGAGGTCAGGGCACTCTCGCTCGCCCAGCGATCTCGGGTGGTTGTGGTGGGTCCGCGCGTCAAGTCGGGTGGTCCGTCGGGCGGTTGGCCGGCCGGCCGTCCGGACGGTCGGTGGTCGGTCGCTATGTCGGTACAGTAATGTCGCGTACAGTAGACCCCGATGCAAATCGCATGGTGGTGGCCGCGTCGGTCGAGTTCGGTTGGATCGGGGATCAGTTGAAGCATGGTTGATGGTGATGGTCGGGTGGGGTGAAGCGAGTGTCCTAGTGTAGTCATCATCGGCATAGTCTGACTGACGCATATCTGCCTACGATGACAGGAACTTTTGTCGTCAATGGTGGTGGGCGAGTGTGTCGCGAGAGGGGTATTGATGAGTTGCCATTTGAAGGTGGTTCGACTCTTGTGGTTGTTGCAGCTCCAGTTGTTGTTGTTGTACAACAATCGTTTGTACACACTCGAATTGTTGTTGTCCACACTAAAATTGTTGTTGTTCACACTGGAGTCGTTGTTATTGCATTGCTATGAACTGACCATCTGTCGTCGAAGAACTTTTTTCTTCGGTATTGCACGATATGCACTTCACGCGTTCTACTTTACAACAACACCATCAACAATAGTACCATGTCATCCACCGGTATCCTCGGAACAACACAGGAAATGGGAGTAGAATGCGAAGTCCAGCAAGTGGTAGGTTTTAAGTGTTGCCGAGTGGGCTCGATCGGAAGGATAATGGATGGGAGGCAAGTGCATGTATGGTGGTCGTAAGGAAGAGTGAGGGATGAAAACACGTGCAGTTTGCGTGGTGTTTGTTACTTTTGTGATGAATACAACAACTCAAAGGAAAGATTTCGACCCGGGAAATTCCATCAAATCCCAAACTAATGCCTTGGCAGAGACTACGCAGGAATCTGGACGAATTTCTTTGGCTGGAAGCTAAGGGAGATGTGGCTAAGTAAGATGAGGCTAAGGACGATAAAACGAGAGATATTGAAGCCTAGGAAGATGAAGCTATGGAGATGAAGAGGTGACAAAAGTTCCCAAAAGTAGTAAAAACTGATTCAAAGTAGGAATAAAGTCTAAGGGTGAGTAAATAAGAAAAGGAATGTATTTGCAAGGCACAGTTTGCGATAGAAAACGATGTTGGTCATGAAAGCAAAGGTTGAGGTAGCTTGAGAAGAGAGGGTGAATTAAGAATTCGATGAACTCCTCGTCCACTTCAAGTGGCAAATCGTGGCCACCTACCGGAAGCCGCCCATCGTCGCCCACTCATCAACGTCGAGTTCGGTTCGTCACTTCAACGATTGGTGGTCATCGGCCAGTGAAGAGGATCGAGGAAGGGAAGTCGGTGGATGATGGAGGAGGAGAGCGGGGTTTCAGCGAAAAGGCTTCATAGGGGTGGCCGTTTCGAGCCCTTCGCTCCACACCCTACGTCCCTCGGCCGGTGCTTGAGTCCGATTTGCCCGACTTGTAGTTTGTTCTCAACTGGGTTCATCATTCAGTACTTTCCTTCTCACACTTGTTTCCTCTACTTCTCATTCACTCTTTTCCCCCTGCTCTTATCAATGACTCGGCCTGTCCATCAGTCAGTCGATCACTCTGTCCATTCATGTGGCCTGCTCGATGAGGGACCTCTTTGATGAATCAATTATTTCCAATTGATTGAGCCAAGAAGTGCGACGACCAAACAGTAAGAACAATACTAACAACAACAACAGCGGGAACAATAACAACAAGAAGAGAAAGAAGAAAAGCCGCACAACTACCAACAAACACAACTAAGTGCAACTACCAACAAACAACTTCAGCATTGACATCGACTCCCTGAAACCCCTCAACCTGGTGGCGTCTCAGAGACCTCTAACGTGGGGGTCGCCAAAATACAACATCAAAAAATACAACAACAACAACGGCTTTCAGAGTCCTCGTTGCAGCCACAAGTTGCACTGCAGCGGTGGGCAACTGCAACTGGAGGGCGAGTCGATTCCGAATATGAAATGAAACCGTAGAACTGCAACCATTCATTGTTGTTGTAGTTGTTTTTATGGGTGTTTTTTTTGAGAATTTTTTTGTAACATGTTTTTTTCGAAATATCGTGGCTACAGTAGCTGTTGTTGTAATTGTGTGCAATCGAATATCCTTGTTGCTGGAAGCGGCGGCGGCAACGAACAAAGGATATTTAATGATTTTTCGCTTGAATTGCAATTACAACAACAAATGCAATAACAACGGGGACAACAAAAAATTACAACAACCAAATTGAAAATATAGTGCAAAAAATCGAAACAAATAATGAAAAAAAGAGAAACAAAAAAATCGTAGTAAACAAATACAGATATCACAACAACACTATCATCACGAAACTACAACAAGAACTACACCAAAAAAAAAAAAGAATTGTGGTCAAGCTGTCATTGATGAGCAAAAAAAGAATTATATGGCAACCCTCCCTCCTCACACACACACGCACTCCTGCACTCCAATGCAATGCGGTGCATTTTTTGAACCTCCTCCTCCTCCACCCGTGGCGAGGGCCGAGGGACCCCTGAGCCGTGGTCTGTGGTCAATCATCGCTTTCATTGATGATGCCAGCTCCCTGGTCCCTCATGTTCTTCCTAGGGGTTGCCGAACCATCATTTTATGCGTTTCAATTTGGTTGTTTGTCGAGTGATTTGCACAAAATTTGCTTTTCGGCTTCTCGATGCATATTTCACTTGCATTGTTGTTGTCACTAGGGGAGAACCTAAAAAATGATGATGGTCTTGCCATGCGACAACAACAAAAAATGGTCGAACAATCACAGGAAGAACAGAAAAAAGTTTGGATATAATTGAGTTTCTTCTAGTTGAATGCATTTCTGATGGAATCCTCAATAAAAAACATGTTTTTTCAGGCTAAGGACAATGGCAAACAAATATTCACGATATGCGAATGAATTGTAGGAGTCGATGACGATTTCATTCTGTCACTAAATGTAACAACTTCTGAATTTCGCTTTTCCGTATTCCACCGAAAACCTCAAAAAACTTCAAAAAACTCAGCCCCACTCATTCCAAATCGTTCCTTTAATTGGCTCAATTTATTAATAATCTGCTCGTGAATCAAACCCGGCCAAGATCGTTCCATTAAACGATCTCAACTCGCTTCAATGGAAATTCACCTCCCTCTACCTCTCTCGTTTGGGTCAAATTGACCCCGAGTGGAGTTGAAAAGTGCGTCAATTAATTTCTTTGAAAAATGCGTGCAATAAAAGGACACCAACGTAATTGCATTTTATGTGTAAATCATAAAAGTAATGCACATATGTTCGAATTCATTTATTGCGTTTTATTATCTGATTTAATCGCTCATTTCTTTCTGAAATACTGGTGTTAGTTTTCTCGTTCTGCCACACTCAAGTGGTAGCTTTTTGCTCTTTTTCCTCTCTCTTATATCCGATTCCGATGTCGATCTATCCTCAGATCTGGAGATCGTAAAAAGTATATTTCGCTCCCCATTAGCGGGCAAAGGCCAGAGCCAAAAGAGTTACTACGAAAATCAACAATCAAAGGAGCATAAAACCACACACAGCAACAAATGTCAAAAACTAGGCTTGTCCGAATACAACGAGAGCGGGAGGGTAGGAGGAGAAAATAATTGGTAATAAATGCACATAAAGCAATATGAGAATAATTATGCCGCTAACGAGACATTCAGAAGGCCATAAAAGAGGCCCAGAAAACCGAAAAACCGAAAATGTGCAGCATAAAAAAGTGCAGTAGACGCCCAGACACGCGTTAATTTTCCCGAAAAACTGAAACTCCATAAAAAACACACTCAAAAGAAAAATAAAAAAATACAAACCACGAGAATAAAAAAGAAATGAAAAAATTGAGAACAAGAACAAAAATTAGGCTGCTGCAATGACATAAAAACCTCTGTCCATAGATCATTAGGAGGGCATCCAGAAGACGAATCACTTTGTCTCTCTTTCTCTCTTCCCTGTTATTATAAACGATCCCCTGGTCCGCTTGAGACAGCATAAAATTCTTAATAAACATAAAAGCGATAGTAAAAAAGTCAAAACGATCCACCAGAGAAAACATGATCAAGTTCTACCTTGGACCATGGCAACTGCAAATATTTCCAAGAAACTTTTTATCGCTCTCTCGCTCACTTTTCGCCCTCCCTCTGTCTCTCTGTCTGTATTCTTTCCTTAGATCACCGAAATTTTAAGATTTTTGACATTTGATGTTTGGGTATTTGTTGAAAACTTTATCAAACCCCTTTCAGATGTATCGGACAATACATGGAAGCCCATGTCCATGGAACTGTTTTACGGTTGGCATTATTAATGACAACAACAACAAAACAACAAAAGCGACAAAGTACAAATCTACTGATGAAGGTGTCAAGAAGATCTATTTTCCCGGCGATGAGATTTATGAGCTTCTTCTCGTGATAATTGTAAAGTCTGAGTGGGGTTTTCGAGATATTTCGGAAGGTTTTTTCGGGTGTTTTTTTTTTTTTGTCGACGTACTTTGAGGTTTCTTTGTAGTTGTTGTTTGGTAACGATTGTTTATCAGATGCCAATTAAACGACCTGTGACGTGTTGGCATTCGAGGTGCATTTGTTCCTGGGTCTCGGGTCACATGCTTTTGGGCGTTGCTTTTTAAATGTTTTATTATTCCCCTAATTTTTTCCTGCCCCTTTCTTATGGCATAACATTTTTTATAAATTGTGTTTTTTATTCCCTTTCCCAGCGATATTTGCTGAGTGGTTGAGATTTATGTGAGAGCTTTAAATGAGGTATTTTGTTTAATGTAATGGCAGTAGCCTAACCACAGCATCAACAACAACAACAACAGGCACCATCCCATAACCGAATCATTAACAACAACTACAAAGAGGTGGACCACAAATCAATCTTGCGTTCAAGGTACGGCGAACGGGAAATTTATGGGGGGAAATATATTTGAGTGAATTTATAAGAAAAATTTCAGGAACCCTTTCTTCGGGTGGCAACGAGGCTAACGAGGGCATCGAGGGCTTCCACAGAAAATGAATAAAACCAAAAGAGAGAACGGGGAGACTAATTGGACTTTTTAGGAAAAATGGCTTTTTATAGATTTTGGAAATAAGTCATTTTTTGACAGGAGATTTTGAGATCTTTCAACCTTCAATTAATCTTTAGATTTTGATTTTTTAAAACAATAACAGAAACTTCAATAAAAAGTGGAAAAATGTCTCTGTATTAAAATTTTAATATTTTTTGAATTTCGAAATCTAATAAGAACAACTTCAAAGATTCAAAAATACTCGAAAAAAACCTATTTATATATATTAATTATTATTACTACTTGTACAACTCATGCTTTGCACTTTATTATCACAAATTTTCATTAATCAATTGTTTATGTAAATTTCCTAGAATGTTTCATCTTTTTTTTCATTTTTTGATTTGATCTTTCTCTGGACGCCTCCACTTGTCGTTGCTGCTTCTTTTCCACCTTCAACTGCTGCCGCCCACCGTTGACGCCAACGTCGGCACCTCTGGAGGCGTCCGCACGTGCCACAAGAGCTCGACGGCTCCAATCGTGGAATCGAGCTGAAGGTCTGAAGGGCTCGTAATTTCGAGCTCTTGACCCAGAACCGGAGAAAGGAAGAGAGAAAAGTGTGCCAGAGAAAAGATAAAACAAAAATCATAACAAGAAATGTTCTTCCAAAAAACAAAAAAGAAGCAAAAATAAAAAAAAAATATGGTTTTTTTTAAATTAATTGTTTTAATCATATGGAAATCTCCTTAAAAGTCACATAAAAAAACGAAAAAAAAAATAATAAAATCTTGAGATTATGAAACTAAAAACCACTTTCACAATTGTTCGGCAGCACGTGGATGACGCCGCTATCTCTGTCTCCATCTCTCTGTCTCGCTCTCGCCACCACTTCAGGGTAGCGTAGGCCGAACCAAAGGGTCGGCTTTGAATGGACGAAGAACGGTAAATTCATGAAGTATTTCAACAACTCTCAAATTGGTTTAACGTTAATTTTAATTTTTTAGAATTTTTTGTATTTTTTTTCATTACATTTTCTTATTTTGTGCTCGCTGTTGATTATGGTTGTCGTTTCTTTTATTGTTGCTGCACTTCCTTTTATTGTGCTTTTGTTCGGTGGCTCTTGGGTGGACGATGTTGTTGTTGCTGTTGTTATTATAATTGTTGTTATAGTTATCAACGCCTCGTCGTCTCCGAAGGCAGGCAATCAACGTCAACAACAAGAACAACACCAACGACAGCTGCAGCCTCCTTCAGGGGCCATCAACAACAACAACAAGTGGTTGGGGCGGCCTCCACATAACAACAACAATAACTTGAAGTGGCAACAACAATAAAATGCCACAACAACAACAAAAAATAGCAACAACAATAACCGGTAACAAGAACAACGAGGAGTAACAAAAACCAACAAGTGGCATCGACTACTGGAAAGTGGTAGCAGCAACAACAACAACAACAGTCATTGGCTGCAGTTCATGGTTTGGGCGCTCGTGTTCTGATTGCTGTTGTTGTTGTTGTTCGTCTGCCTGCTTTTGTTATTATTGTCTTTAAACACACCAACAACATCAAATTATGATTTAAAAATTAATAAAAGATTCCTAGCGTCATTGCCTGGTGTGGTTGTTGTGGTGGTTGGTCAACTTGTTGTTGTTGTTATTGTTGTCGTAAAACTTGTTGTTTTTGTTGTTGTTGTTAATGTTGTTGTTGCAGCGGCCTGTTGATTATGTTGCTGCCTCGAATGACGCTGATCTCGGGCGATGATTGTTTTTCCACTTTTTATGATGAGCCTGATCTTAATAAGTTTCTGCCCATTGTTGTTGTTTGAAATTATAATGCTGTTGTTGGTGGTATGGTCGTTGTCGTTGTTGTTGTTATTGTTGTTGTTGTAGTTGCACACGTGCACCTCGCCTGCTGTTGAATTCGATGCCGCGGCCGCGTCCGCTGCACACGATAAATTGCTCTTGGCTCGCGTTTTATGACGAAGCAGATCGCCTTGATGGAGGCACAGTGGGGCGAAAACAAGGCAAGAAACATGCATTAATATTTTCACGTAATATTTATTTATTTCTCTCCCCATTCGACCCACGGTAGGCGGTCGTTGGAGCAACGACGAGATGAAGAGGTCCACGGCACATGCCATACTTTGACATTTAAATGGCAGCAGGGCAACAACAACAACAAGAACATTTACAACAGCAAAAACCAACAACAACAAAATAACAACAACAAAAATAACAACAACCATCAGTGTACAAATAAAAGCAATGAGGGCAACAACAATAGCCAACAACAACAAACGCTACTCGAAGCCTTGGCTGAAGATGTTCTTGTTGTTGCTGTGGCTTCTGCTGCTTAAAGTGCAGCAAAGTTCATTAGCAAAAACAACAAAGACAACTAAAACAACAAAACATTACTAAAATATTAAAATCATTAAATATAAAAAAATTAATTTATGAAATATCTCCATTGAAATCGCAAAAAATCAACAATAATAATCAAAAACTACAAATAATACAATTTAAGTATAATCTAAAATTTGAATCAGTAAAAATCAAATCAAAAATGATCAAAATCAAGGAAATCATTTAAAAAAAATTGAATTAAAAAATTGAAAATAAAAAATACATTCAAAATAAAAACCTAACTCATGAATGGACGGTTTTCGAGCTCTCGACCTGACGTCCAGTGGGTGCAGCTGCCACAGTTTCTGGCTCGTGCTTGAGTGGACCGCAGTAAACCGTGCAGCGTGGGCGCCGATCGAAATCTACGAATGTGGGCTGTGATTTTTCTCTCCAATCCGAACCACTCAAGAACCACGCGTCGCGGTTCTCGAGCCTATCGACAAGTGCTTTCGGAAGCCAAAGTGATGGCATGCATTTCAAGAGGCAGTTGAAAGTTTTTAGTAGGAGACATTTTCTGTGTTCTTTTTTAGTTTTTTTGTTTTTTTCATTTCTCCAAATTTGTTTTTTAACCCATTACTTTTAATCTTTCCCGATTTCCCCTCCTATAAATTTTATACAGTGGTTTCTCATTTGAAGATAATTCTGGTGTTACTTTCTTGTAATTTTTAAAAAAAACAATTATCTACAAATCCACGATAATTTACAACAAATCAGTTCAAAATTCCCCCACTCTCATCCGTAATTCAAACAATTCCCATTCCGATTTACATACTTCACCCTTCTGATAAAAAAAATCACATCCTAGCATCCTTTTTCCGTCACGCTCCTTACATGCTGTCGACATCGTCCTCGCCTCTGCCGCTCACATGCTAATCAGATGACATCCCTTAGCGAGTCCTGCGATTCGAGTTGATGTCCTTTGACTCGCACGCGTGACGGCATCGTGGTTGATTTTGGGGATTTTTCCAAAATCGCTATAGTAGTTGTTGTTGTTGTTCCCTTGATTTCCCATATAAATCATCGAATGGGGAAACCCTTCTTCTTTTTCTTCTTCTGCTCTACCCCGACCCATCCATCGATTACATCTTAATCTTGCGAGTCCTTCGGCGGCGACGGGAGCCGTAGAAAATGCGGCTCAGCAATTTGCGTATGCAAATCAGGAAAAGGTCCTTCGCCCCACATCCTTCGACAACCTCTCCCTCCCTCTCTCCTGAACCGAAAGTGATTTGCGATGCAGCCGAGTGATTTTTATGGAATTCGACTCCTCGTGTGGACGGAGCTCGAGGACGTTTCCTGATTTCAATTGCGGTTTCGAAATTGCCACCAATTGTTGGTCACCTTCTCGTTGTTGTTGTTGTTTTTATTGTTCTGGTTGTTGTTATTGTTGGTTCCTCCTCCCTCCGCTTCCCGTGATTCCCTCGGTTAGTTTGAGGTCGGTGCAAACAATCGTCAAAGGATAATAAACAGACGTCTGCTATGAATATGCGAATTTCCCTCCGAGCAGACATATTTTCTCCCTCTCACTCTCTCCCTCTCTCTCTCTCTCTCTCATTCCGGGTCTTCGTGGATTTTTCGCCTCGGCGAACACTTCATGAATATGTTATGCACCACTTTAAAGGTCCTTAAATCCTCTGAGGCGTAAGAATCCAACATGTGAAAACAAGAAGAGAAAGAAATAGAAAAACGAAAAAAGAAATAAAAATAGAAATTTGCATAAATTTTATGTGTTTTCTCGTCACTTTTTCGGAAATCAAAATTTGTTCGTTTTTTTCTCTTTTTTTGACCCCCGTCAACCGCAAGGACTTCGTGAATTGCGAGACAGGAGAAAAACAGGTTTTTCATTTTCGTGGCCGCAGGCGAAAATTTATTATTTTCGCAAAAATATTTTATAAATATTTTAATGTCTTCCCAGCTTCCTCTCACTCGGTCGCTCCGTCTCTGTCGCTCACGGCGACATCCTGCATTGTGATTCATCGAATGTCCTCGAGTGCTTTTCTCAGCATTTGCATTTGTTTTCATTGCCTTCCTCGCATGTGATTTTATTTCATCTTTTTTCCTTCGTTTTTTCCATTGTCTTCTCTCGGCTCTCGTTGCGGATCCTGGCGAGTCCTTGTGGTTTGGGAAGCGTCTTCGGCGCTGTCTGTAATTGTCAATAAAAATTTACCGAGCGGAAAATTTGTTGCGCAAACAGAAATATTAATTTTTCAAATGATTGCCCGGATGCACGGACCCAGGATCCTGCGAACCGGGATCCTCGTTGCCGATGCTCGACGTAGTCTGTCGAGCCTTCGCCGAAGGATATCAAATGCTAATAACAATAATAAAACTCACCGTCTCGAGGCTCGAGAGCCGGGAACCGGGACCCGGGAGCCGAGGGACATAAATCCATGTCCTTGCGGTCAATGTGTGAGAGGGAGGCAAGCAGGGAGAGCACATCGCAGGAGGTAGGAAGTTGCTGGAATTTGTGAAGGGAGCGGCAGACCTAAGGAATTTTTGTATAGCTTGGTGAAGAATGAATTTAAAGTCCAAGGCAGGAGACTTTTGAAGTTGAAAAGGTGAATAAATTGTTTTAAAATATATTAAAAAATCAATACCTTCTAAAAACAACTCTAAATTTAATTTGAAATTTAGGAAATACTAATTGAAGTTTTGCAATATTTTTAATCAATAGCAAAGCATCATATTCTCAACGAATTGCAACTAAACCGAGTCACCGCCATTATTTGCCCGAACCCAAGGGAAATAAATTGGATTTTCCTTCGACGCCCAGCCGAGACGAGGTCTTTGGCCAGCTCGGAGGAGAGAGTAATTCATGACTCGGCCATATTTCAAACGTCCTCGCCGGGATCGACTCCGTGCAAGGTGCGGGTCCTTCGATTTCTCTCTACTTCCTCAACCTCAGACTCTCTCGTTGTCTCAATCTAGCTGCCCCTTTCCTCTCCCAATCTGCCACCTCTTTTCTCATTCTGTCCTCTGCTTTCTCCGTCTGGCTCTAGTCGCTTAATTTCTCGCATCCTTCTTCCTTCCTTCCTCCTCCATTCAAGTCCGATGATCCTCCTCCTCCGATTCATTCTGTCCTCCAACATTTCTCGCTAGGCCTTTCATGCTCATCTCCCTCCTCCATCTCTACAGGACATTTATCCTTCCATTTCACCCTTCCATCTCCATCCCGTTCTTCGTCGTGTCCACTGAAGCCCTATGATCTATAGATAATGAGTATGTAGATGTGTGCGTGGAGGCGATAATTGCATCCGACAAATATTCCGATTTGATTTCTTGCGCCTGAAATCCTTGCACTCGGCACCCCTGGCATCCATGGACCCCAAGCAACCCCGTCGTCCCTGCTCCAGCCTCCAACGCCTTTGGAGCAGGCTTTCGAGGCGGCCTCTGCAATTTGTCGATGCACTCGAGTGTCAAAGCAATTTAAAACACTTGCCATTTGCATTACTGTGGTGGTGTCTGTGAGCGAGTGTGTGCTAGTGAGAGCACAGTAAGTGAGTGAAGGTGTTAGTGTGAGTATGATAATGGGTGTGAGAGAGTGCCATGAATTATTCCGAACACATGCAGTGTGGAGAGAATTTCAGGCTCAGGAGGCGAACTTCCAAATGCCTTCACTGGGGGAAAAGAATGGAGTTCAATGAACGGAAATTGAAGGAAGGATGGGGAAAAAGATATGGAATTACAGAGAAAGAGTAGAAAAGGAAGAAATTGTTCAATTTCTTTCTTCACATTTACAATTAATTTTTACATTTGAAACATTTTCATATCAATTTCAACGATTTTCGATGAAATTTAAGGTCTGGAACTTCTTTTTCTTTCCTTTCATTCTTTTCACGAAACGTTCCATCGGATTTTCATAATTCTAAATCCGTCTTCCGTTTCTTTCAATTTCTCCCTCTCTGTCTGTCTGTCGACCTTCTCTTTCTCTTCTCCTTCCTCCTCTTCCTGCAAGGGACTTCTGGTGAGGATTCGTTGGCTCCACATCTTATCGTTTCCGCCGCCTGGACATTGTTGACCAGTACGTGGAGCTTCAACGAAGTCCAATTTATTATCCAGTGAAGGGAGAGAGAGAACGATGGTGTGAAGGAGTGGGGAATGGAGGGGGTGGGTGGTGCAGGGGTGACGGGGTGACGGGCGGACCCGGCAGACTGGCGGCAAGTGCACGTTTACTGTGGAGACTCGACTCAAGTGACAAGTGATGATTAATGGAATTGGCTTTGGTATCAATTTATTGCACTTGGTTATTGGCATAGCAATAACAGCAACAAAAACAAAAGTAACAACAACAAAATCAGTATCAAAGCAACAACAACGACCCATAGACACAATTACAACAACAACCACTGCAATAGTAATAGGAACAACAACGACGGAGTTTACATCGATACTATCATTGAATACAAGAACAAAAGCATCGAGTATTGACTATGAAAACAACAACAATATCACTGACTACAACAACAATAACATCACTCACTACAATAACAACTCTGGACCAACTAATGAAACACTTAGGTAAATAATATGCGCAATCATGTTTATAATGAAACCTGCCACTCACCATCTCCCTGCCCCTCTCTCGTCCTCCACCTCCCTCTTCCTCTCTCTCCCACTCCATCCACCATCGGGTAATTTATCATTCTCTCTCTCTCTCTCTCCCCCACTCTCAACACCTCTGAAATTATCGCCAACACCCAGTGAATTATCTTCATCAAACTCTCGTCTACCTCGGCCACTGAGGGCAATCATTGGAGCCAACTCGACCATGGAGCTCTCCATACTCTTGGGTCCGGCTGCGGCAAGGCCTCCTCCAACCGAATCCACCTTCGACGTCCTCTCCTGCCTCGCTTTCACCTCTCTTACCACCACTATTTCCATCACTCTTCCCTCTTCTTACCACTCGCCGTAGCTCCATCTCATTAGTCTCCATCTCCATTTGGAGCCCGCTTCTTCATCGCCGGCTGATCGCTCTCATCCACCGAATCATCTCCGTCATCCTTGGCCGAACTCCATTCGTCCTACGTCTGCTTTCGTGCTTCGTTTCCTGCTCCTTCGTCCGTCCTTGAGCTCCGCAAGGATCATCTGTCATTTCTGTCGCATAAGTAAATAAATTTTGCATCCATCTATAAACTTAATTATCGTTTGTAATTGTCAAAGTTTCAATCTGAGTGTGTGTGTGTAAGATTTCAATGTGTGTGCGTGAGATATCCTGCCATTTCAACCACGTCCATGTGAGTGTTTGCTGTTTGGTGTATTCCTGTTTGAGCTTTATTAATTGCCTTCTCACATAAGTTTTGCTCCTCAACGCACACATCGATAGGCCAAACACTCTCACACACACGCACGCACACACACTCACCCAAGTCCTGCATTAAATTGCAAAATTATTCATTAAGGATTCACTTTGCTCCGGACCCAACGAAAGGGACTCGGGACAGAGGGAAAAGAGCTTTTTGCTCAGCTCGTTGTTTGCTGCAGTTTGTTAATTATATTTGCGACAAATTGCATTTACTGCAAATGAGCGAAATATTCAAGTTCGTTTCAAGTGTGGAAAGTTCCGTACGAGGACTCCCTAATGAGCTGGGAGTTGTTCTTGTTGTTGTCGTTCTTAGTGGAGCCGAGTTGGTGATTGAATTATCGCTAGGGATCCCTGCGGTTGATTCGCGATAATTTTATGGGTTTCGAAAATCGTCACAGGAAACCAAAGGGGTGGAAAAGGGAATAATACAGGAAGAAAAAGTCAAGTAGCATTGTTAAGGCTTTGAAAAAAAATTTTTAAATGATAAAAAATCGTCCAGAACTCCTCGATATCAACCGGAAAATCCTTTTCTTTTCCATTTAATTTAGATACCTTGAGTTACCCCCGAAATCTTCCCAAAGGCTTCATCCAAACGACTGCTTCGTCCTCAACTCCAGCAATTATCCTTCCAGATGACTCCCGCCGCCATAGCCTCCTTCGACTCGCTCTTCCTGGTCCCGTTGGTCCTGTGGATTTACGTGCTGGCGGTGCATAAATTTCCCGTTTCTTGGTTTTTATAATATCGTAAAACTACGAGTGCAAATCTCGTCGCTAGATGTCATTAAAACATTTTCAACTGTAATTAAAACCATTAAAATGAGCATTTCATTTCATTCCATCCATTTCGTTTCGTTTTGCTTGCAAAATGAAGAAAAAAATACCGAGTGAAATGAAATCCTTTGGCAGAGCTCGGAACAATGGCGGCAAAAAATGTCTGCCATAAACCGTTACAGCGATAAGTTTTAATCATCGTAAAAACGCGAAATCATTCATTCGTGCAAATATCAAAAATTTTCCCCATCCCCCAACAACAACTTCATCATCCACACCAAATGCCATGAGGAAGCGCCGAAAACTCGTGAAAAAGTGCAAAACATCAACCAGTTTGGGTGGGCCAAGGTGGATGAGGCGAAGGTGAAAAGGTATCAACGCGAGAGATAGGGGAAAAGTTAGAGAAATACCAACGGGTAGGAAAATACAAAAAAACATAGAAATTTAAAAAAATAGGAGCTTCAACAAAGAGTCGGAGTTAAATAAAAAGTAGGAAATTCCATCACCTAAAAAAGTATCAAATAAGAAAAACATTCCTTCATCACCTTGAACTAAAAAGGTTTACAATTTACAAAATGACAAAATACAAAAATCCTCAAATTTAATAGCAACAGGGTGAGGCGTTGCCAGATCGCAGCGAATGTGGGAGAAGTCGAAAAAATTTGACTGCAGACGAAAGGAAGTGAAATGAAAATTCAATTAAATGTCAAATGCGACACGTTACAACAACAACAACAACTTTATATTACAACAACACTTGAGGAATCCCTACAACAACAAGTGGGGGGAAATTTTAGCAAATGAAAATTGTGAAAAGGAATTTCACAGAAACACAACCAAAACAAAAAAAAAAAAACAGTCCATAAAAATTCGCCACCGAAATTAACGAACGACGGCGGGAGACAAAACATTGTAAGAGAAAGAAAACAAACAGATGAGTGAGAAAAAAATTGGGGAAAAAAAATCGCACTAAAGACAGTGATGGAGAAACAAAAGCAAATGCGACAAAAAATGAATGAATGAAAACATGAAATCATTCGGGGAACTTTTTTCGCCCAGTCAGCATTGAATGACGTTGGCAACTCTGGCATGGCTTGCCAAAAGGCGCAGACTTTAATTATTGTCATTAAAAGAGAAACAGACAAGTGAACGGTAATGGAAAAGACGCCCAGCGATGAACGAAAGAGAAGGGAGAAGACGCGGAAGAGGAAACGCACTGTGGAAAGAAAGAAAAAATCAAGTGTAAAAATTATCAACTTGCAGTAGAAAAGATAGTAACAAATAATTTTGAAATATTTTTTATGTGAAAAATTCAACTAACAAAATTAATACATAAAAATGTACACTTGAATAGAATCCACTGTGAACAAAATGCAGTGACAAAAAATTCAATACCGCTTTCTATTTATGAAAATTATAAAAAATTTTCTAGAAATATTCCACTGTAGTCATTCACGGAAGAGTGAGAAGGCATCATCTGGGGAAATGCTGAAGTGTCAACAAAATACCTTTCACAATTTGGGGAAATTAAAAAAAATGTACCTTTTTTACCTCAATAAGAAGACGGGCAATTTGTTGGTATTTTGTGTTTTTGTTTTTTAATTTCCTCAACTGCTGGCCACGACGACGGTCGAACTTTGGGAGTCCTGAGGAGTTGTCATCCTTTAGACTATTATTTTTTTTGCACAAAAAGTGCCTTTAAAATTCTCTACAATTTTACGATCTCTTCAGAACGAATATAAAAGGGTGGCAACACTCAGAAAACTCCACTGTTTGGGGGTTTCGGTTAGGAGTGACTAAAAGTGATGAAAATGGAAAAATGTCGGGACGAATTTTTATATGTGAATAAATTTAGTATTCCTGTATGAAATAAATTTTTCAAATTGTTTAATAGAAAAAATTGATTAATGTATGAACAATTTTTTTTAAGAATAACCTTGATTTTTTTTATTTTTAGTTTCATAGATTTTTGCTTACATGGGCACCATTATTGAGTTCATTAGTTGATAAAATAATAAAAACAAGAAAAAAATTAAAAAAACCAGATAACTATATCGTTTAAATTAGGCAATAAATATATACATTTATTTTTCCCCTTTTCCTATTCCCATTTGTTGACCAACTTCTTATCTCGAGTCCTATTCAAAACTATTTATGGTTGCCTCCAGTGGACGAGCTCGAACCCGGATTCTATCTGTTGCTCATACGATTTTCTCTCCCTCTCTTTTTCTCCCCCTATCGCATTTTATCCACCTCTCTCGGTTGCTCTTAATGCCTGCCTCTCCCTCTCCCTGAGCTGTTGAAATGAGTTTCGCTTTTGCGACGAATTTTCCACGCTTTTTCCGTGTCCTGCGCAGGACATTCGGCGAGATTAAAGTGCTCCTGTTATCAGAGGCTCATTCGCCAGCAATGACATGTGCGGATCACGTCGTCCTTCGTGTCCTCTGACGTCCTTTCCAGCTCCCTCTCTCGTCCCATTTCGCCTCCTCCCCTCCCCTGTCGTCCTGCCGTAGTGCGTTTCAAATGACGTCGGTTCGTCAGGCGGCGACGCCGTGTGGATGACAAAACTGTCTGGTCAACTGCAATTAAGGACGATTTCTGGACACACACACATTGTCAAACACACATCTGTGTGTGTGTGTGTGTGTGTGTGTGTGTTTGTTTGTTGCAATCAAAGTGAGCCGGGATGTGTTTTAAAGTCCCAGGAGGAAATTAAAAACCGACAGGAGCGCGAAAGGTAATCAACGAGAGGAGAAGAGGCGGCAAAAACGAAAGCACGGCGCAACAACAACAGCGGTTACTAAAACCACAACACAAATATTGGGAGCAACAACAACTACAACTACAACAAATATTCCCTACAACACCACCGAAACAAGTGCAAAATTCGCCACAATCAGGTGGATTTCACAAACTGTGTGAAGAGAAAGCGTACGGAGATCGAAGAGTGGGAGTGAGAAAGAGAGAGATGGCGCTACGTGTGGCTGGAAATGAGATTCTTATCGGCGATTTGTGTCGCACGGGGCGTGGCTGGCGGGGCGTCAGAGTGGTCAACCAGGTCTAAGTGCGACGAGCGTCACTTAAAGGACGACGAAGGCGACTTTGTTGGTGGTTTGTTGTCGTTGTTATTGTGTTTTGTTGTTGTAATTTTATGTTCATTTGTTGTCTCTGTTGTCCTTGTTGTCATTGTGATTTTCTCGTTGTTGTGTTGTGTTGACTTTGGCTGAAATTTCGTTGTAGTTGTTTTGACTCCTGTTGTTTGTTCTGTTGTTATTTTGACGAAACTCCAGCGATTGCCGCGACCTGGACATGGAACAGGTTGGTTCGAGGGACCCGAGGACACCTGAGGATCAAGGCAAGTGGGCATGAGAGAGCAGGGGACCGAAAATGAGAGAGAAGGGCAGAGAAAAGTCGAGAGAAGAGGAGAGAAAACCATGAAGAACAGGAGAGACGAGGAGAACTTCCGAAATTCCCACCGCGACCGATTGAGGCGAAATGGACGAGGGCATTCAGGGATCCTCCGGGCCGTCGACTGGCCAGACGAGACCCCAGTCGGCAGCTGGAGACGGAGGTCATGGAACGAGAACGGGAGGAAACGCGAGGAATGAGAGGAGAAGCTCGCGAGACTCGAACCCGGGTTCACAGAGGAGTCGAGGGTCGACCTGGCAATGACGAGGGACGACGGACGGTGGACGACAAACGACAGGGAGGTAGAGACGGGGACGAAAATCAACGTCAGGTTCAGGAGGCGGTGACTGATGATGAACCGGTGGATTGGAGGAAGGGCGGAGGGGTCGGGCGCGGTCGGGACGGATTCGACCGAGCGACGGGACCCGCGGCACAAAGGACAATTAGTCGGAAGTCGCGACATACGAGACGTGTTTGGCCAGGGTCGTAACAACAATAACAAAAATAACAACAACAACAACTCCACATTAAGCGCGATTAATGAGTTTTTAGCGTTTTTGTCGAACGACAAAAAAATTAAAAGAAATTCAAACCGTCCAAAACAAAAGGAGTTCGCGTGAATTTTCACGCCAGACGGTGCCGAGACTTTTTCCACATTTCCCCCCTCCACCATTTTCTCCCTTTCCACCCACTTTCCGACTGCTCTTCGTCCCTTCCCACTCAGGGCTCGGTGTAAATAATGAGCTTTCCTTTTGGTCCTTCTCCACTTGGGTTCATAAATATTTTGGGTGCAATTTTTTATGAGATTTTTATTGTGCTTCATAAAAGTCCAAAAAATGCTAAATATAAAAAATACAAAATATAAAAAAACATTAAAAAAGAGAAAAATGACCATGAAAAAATTACAACAAATAATAAAAACGTTGAAAGAAAAACCTGTCACACATGAAAAATCGCTGGAGTCCAGACGGTTTATTGTCAGGACATCAAAAGCATTTTGTATCCTGCTATTGTTGTTGTTGGACTTTTGTGTATTTCGTCGCCTCTAGTCTATTCAATTTTTTTAATAATTATCTATTTTTTACATATTCCTAAAATGTTTCCAAATGTTCCTTCTTGATTATTTTTATTTTTAATAATTCTTTTTATACTTAAGGTTTTTGTTTTGTTTTGTGTTTCTTTTGTTCAACTCCTCCTAATTAGCTTTCTCTCACTCTCCCATTTCACTTTCTCCCATTATTTTTCTATAATTCTCACCTTTCGTTATTTGGTCGACATGCCTTGGGTTGTCGTGTCCAGGACTCTTGTTTTTTTGTTGGGTTGAAATAATTTTTTTTGTCAATTGTTTTAGTCACGACTTGGGTTGAACTGCGCGGGGTTAATTAATTCGTCGTCTGAGATTAAATTTCCTTTCACAATGGAAGGATTTCCGTCCTTTCGGCGAGCTCTACAGGAGGTTTGAAGGTCTTCTGGCACATGTAGAACAAACTGAATTCCATAAAATAAAATCAAACAAAATAAAATAAAAATGATAGCAATTTTATTTTATCATTAAAAACTTTTAACGATTTGACTTTTGGAATTTTGAAAAATATTGTTCTAAATATTGGAAATTTTGTATATAATGTAATAATGAAGTAAGGCCGTAAATAAGATTTAAATTATATTATTTAACTGATATTAATTTTTGATTATTTTAATAATGTAATTCCGAACGTCTTCCATTCCTCGAACTGAGCTTATTTTCGGCATCTCCGTAGGGCATCGTCGGACCGGGTTCTTGTCGCGCCTGGCCACACATTTCAGGCTGAGTCCTTGAAACCTTCGTCGAGCGTGAACATTCAGCGATGGCGTCGAGCTCCATCTGACCTCCTCTCTCCAGAGGCTGACCCCGTGACGTCACCGCCCACCTTTCACCGAGTTGGTCGGGATTTTGTCTGCCATCCTCGGGCTGGGCCTTTGAATGGGCCTCGTTTACACCTTCCTACAATTGAGGTGGAGTTGTTGTGTTTGTGTTGGTCATTATGATTTTGATTATTATTAATTTTTTGTTAATCGAGAAAATACCGAAAGCATTCGGGAAGGGCTTTTCTTTCGTTCGCCTGTCGAAATTGATTTCAGGCGTAAAAACACACAACAAAAGCTGTTCGGGGGAAAAGGAAGAAAAGCGGGAGGAAGAAAGGAGAAATGTATGGACCGAGACTTCGTGGTCGACGTGATGTTTGACTAATTTCCCGAGAAAATAATAAAACTTTTCATCGCGCTGAATGGAACGGGGAGAATAAAAGCGAGTTAATTGAAAAAGACCGCCGTGTCGGAAACGATCCGTCAGCAGGAAAATCGTAGAACCGATGAAAAATTCCATACAAAGCCTCGCTTGTTGAACCACATTCACAGCATCATCCATCAGATGCAGATGCAGACGCATGCCCGATCCCTTCGAACATTCCGATTGAAGATTGTCTGCGACGCATGTGATTCGAATATAAATTGGGCAACAAATGATCGAGCTCGGAACGTGTGAAATCAGATGACGACGATCATCGTCTGGCCGCGGGATTCACACGCCTCTGGAGGTGTCTTAGGTGAAGTTGTTGTATCTAAAAGCTGTTGTATCTAGAGTTATTGTATCTGTTGTCATTACATCTGGAGTCATTATATCTGGAGTCATTGTATCTGGAGTCATTGTATCTGTATTTATTGTATCTGCAGCCATTGTATCTGAACTTGTTGTGCCTTGAGGTTTTTGGCCTGATGCATAATTGATTCAATCGATCGCTTGTTGTAACTGTAACACTGTCTCCTCCTTTAATATTAATGACCACGCATCATCCGCTGTATCTATGCATCCGTAACATTGTCCCTTCACTGGTATCTATGAAATTGTCCATCATTGTATCTAATAATCGGTGTACGTCCGTATTTCCTAGGCATTTACATTAATATCATGGTGCATTGTGTGATTGCATCTTCAAGTCAGTGAATTCTCCGGTCAATGTATCTCGTTATCATTGTATCTGGGTGTCAGTGTATCTTTCGATCAATGTATCTACCCATACATCATTGTATCCATACATCATTTTACCTTCGAAAGCTTTACAAATCGGCAAGAATTTCATCTTAAAAAAATATTTTCCCCTCCCAAAGTGATGTCTCCGAAAATGCCACCCCAAACTGTGTCAAAAATCGTATCTCCCAGATCGCTACACTCATTTATCTTTGTATCTACAAAACCGTAATCATTTCCCATACAACGAGACACTACAGTTACCCGAATCCCAGTCAAATGTTTGCTCAATAATGTGAGGCAAATGAGGAAAACAATCAATTAGCAAGGCAAACAAGTCCAACACCTACTCCCAATCTCCCTCTTCTTCTCTTTCTCCGTCGTCGACTTCTTCTACCTCTGCGCCGTCATCTTCACCATGCTCGTCAAAATGTATCTTTCGGATACGCACAAGACAACAATGGAGTGAAGGGTGAAGAGGAAGAAACTGTTTCAAATGACAAACATCGAAAGGAACCCAACAACAACAACAATGGGGCAAGAAACAACAACAATAAAAAAGAAACAACAACAGCAACGACAAATAACAACACAATCGTATCTCAGAATCTCTTATTTGTATCTCACAGTTGCATCGATTGCACGTTTTGCCTTCGAAATCTATTTATTATTATTTTCTCTGTTTATTTTCCATGGTAATTCTTCTTCTTCTTCTTACGACGGTGTTCTCCTTCCACGGCTGCTTCGTCTTCTGCTGCTGCTGCTCCACTCCCTCTCCACCAGTACGGCGAACACCAGCTAATTGACATTTGTTAACGATGCATCGATTTTTTCCTCTCTTTCTTCATGGAAAAGCAAATTATTAGGAAATTTCCCATCTTCGTGGATCTTCTCTCGATCTCTTTGTCTCTTTCTCTCTTTCTCTCTTTCCTGATCAACTCGTTCTGTCTCTTTTTCGCCTCCCCGCCACCGACTCCTTCTTGTGCCGTCACCTTCCTTTCTGTCTCCACCTTCACCTTCAGCACCCCCACCTTCACCGTCTCCACCTCATGCGCCATCGTCATCTCCGTCGTCGTCTCGTTTTGTTGTTGACTTGATGACTAATCGCTGCCAGATCGGCGCATTCGACACGATTTTATCACTGGAAGTCGTCGATCATTCGTTCGTTCGTTCGTTCTTTTCACAGATCACGAGGTGGTTGTTGTGATTGTTGGTGTGGGTATTGTTGTTGTTGTTGTTGTTGTTGTTGCTTCGGTTGTTTCTTGGGTTGTCTTGTTTATTTATCCGAAGTTCCCCCATGGGAGTCGTTTGATGTTGTTGCTGGGATGTTGATGATGTTACTTAATTCCTGTTGTTATTGTCATTCAATTGGTGTTGTTCTTGTTCTTGTTGTTGTTGGTGTTTTTCTTGCCGTTCGATTGGTGCAGTTGTTGCTGTTGATGTTGTTGTTGTTCGAGGCCGCCTCTGCTGATAAGCGTGACCACGTCCGGTGACCGCCGCCGAGCTGCGGCGGAGCGCGAAGGCGAGGTGTTTTCAGAGAGCGCCCGACGCCGATCACGCAATTGTCGCGATCGGTCGAGGGCGGGTCCGGCGCTGCCCAGAGGCGGGTGAAGAAAATTCCCCGATCTCTTAAGGAAAATCAACTAAAATTTGAATTTATATACAATAAATGGATACCAAATAATTTGGAAGAAATTAATAGAAATTATATTGCACTTCATCGAGGATCATTTTAGACTTTTATTGAAAATTGAATTTTTGAAATTTATGATTTAAATCTTCTTTTATTCGAAACAATTGTGTTCATCCATCATCTAAATAAATTTCCCAATTATTTTTTCGAAAGAAATTTTCAAGTCAATTTTTTTCTTTTCAAAATCTTCTCTTGGATTTCGTATTTAAAAACCATTTTTCATAAATATTACAAAATCAAATATTTTCTAAACTTCAATTTCGCCATCGATTGTTGACTCGATCATCCCCTCTCTTTCCCTCCTTCCCAGCGTTTGTCACAGCTCGGCTTCCACCGCTCTCCGAAGACGCACCGCCAGTGGTGCCACCTAAACGAAGGCGATTTATGCTCCAATGACTTACAAATATTTACACAAGAAATTTTCGTTCCCGAAACAAGATGAGATTCCAATGACAACAACCAGCAACAGCAACAGCGGCAAATGAGCGATGATAACGAACGGTTGGACGGCGGCAGAAACAACAAGGAGATTAACAACAACAACAACAAGACGAAGAAGAGTAATAATTACAACAACAACACCAAGAGCAAATCGACGAAAGGCCACCCAAAACAATCGTGAGTCACCGCGTGGACCTTTCTTTGAATTTGGACAGACCGACGACCTACGGTAGGACCGATGGACAGACAGACAGTCGGACACCGACAGACGGACATCCAGAGAAGCCTTTGACAAGGCGGCAGCGCGGGGGAAGAGGGAGAGGGCACGCTATGGACGGTGGAGGAGGAGGAGGAGGTTTTGCTGCAACAACAAGTGGACGGTGGGAATTTTCTTCTCTTCACCAATGTTTGATGTTTGATTGCGGACAGGAGAGTCAACGAGGAACAACAACAACAACAATGGTCGTAAACATAATGAGAATGGTGCAAGAACACCAGCAATAACAAAAACAACCGTAAACAACGAAACCCCAAGAAAAATAAAACAACAATTCGACGAAATTTTCTCAAACATGCGAGGTTCCAACAAAACGAAAACAAAACCCCACACGATCACAGGAAGTCCGTTCGACCCACCCCCTCCCCCGTCCCCCTGGAAAAAATGGCGCCGCATCTACAACAATTACAACAACAATAAGAACCCACAACAACGACAACCTCAAATTGTCTCGATCATAGTGCAATTAGAAGAGGTAATAAGGAAAATAATAAAGCAAGGAAGGCGACGACGGGACCAGGAGAGAGATCAAGGGGGCAAACGGGAGGGTGAGAGGGCAGAGAGAGAGAGAGAGAGAGAAAGAGTGAGAGGTGGAGGTGGGGGCGGGGGTCTCGAAGCCTTCATTAGGTAACACGTACCTGTCATAAAAGGAAGCCGTGGAAGCCGCGCATCGGTTGAGGAAACAGATCGAGTGAAGATGTGAGAAGGAAAGGGGATGGAGGAGGGCTGAGAGGGAGGGGGTGAAAATTAGAGGAATGTGTGAGAAGACTGGAGGTCTGGTCAATAAAACTGTGGTCGGTGAATGGGACACAGATCAAGATTTGGGACGGGGTTCGCGGTCGTGGGTCGGGCCTCGTTTGTGTCGATCGGAGGTCTCGACTGTGGGTCGGAGGTGTCGATCGAGGGTCTCGACGTGGTCTCGTTTGTGCATCGGGAGCCGTGGACCAGAGTCGCGGCCGGGGGTCGCAGGTGGGTCGCCGAGGCCAGGGCGAGATCAAAGGCTCGAGTCGGTTCTCGAGAAATCGAGATCGAGAGATCGTGATGAGGGCTCCTCCCCTCTCTCTCTTTCTCACTCTCTCTCTCTCTCTCCCTGGTTGCCTCCTTCTCGCCCTCCGCAATAAAATGCAGAGGTCGGGGCGTCGTCGCCGCCACCCATTAAAAATTACAAAATTTCGAAACAAAATTCCTCATAAACGACAGCCAGCCAGCCAGCAACAGTAACATCAACATCAACAGCACCAAAACAATCATCTTCACCAGCGAAAAGCATCATCAGTGAGGAAGATGACAATAACAACAACTACATCGTAATGAAAACCCCATAAAAGCAAAGAATTTTTCATAAAACGCTCCCAGATTCCCTGAAATGTCTTTAAAAATCCCATAAAATCGGGAGAGAAAAGCCATGCCCATTTTGTCTCTCCCTTCCAGAAGATCATGTGTTTTTTGTAAATTTTTTTTATTTTCCGACTCATTTCGTAATGAACTTGTTATGTGGAAAACCAGAGACAAAACAGAAGACAATCAAATAAACAAATGCAATGGAGAACGAAATTCTCAGAGTTGGAAAATTCCTCGAAAGTCGATTTGTCTATTTTTCAAGAAGAGAATTCTTAAGATGCTGGAGAAGCTCGACAAATTCTATTCAAAAGTTTGCAATCGAAAACGAAAAAAATATTCATATAATATTTTATCTTTTTTTTTTAATTTGTTAAAAAGTATTTTTTTGATGTATTTTAGTAGATATTTCACTACAGGTAATTTTTAATGCATTTGTAATTTAGAAAACTAATAATAATATAATTTTTCACGCAAGCATCTTCTGGTACCAAAATCTTGCAGAATAAGTTTTCTAATGAAGATTTTTTTAAATGTTTACTTCCGCCTGTAAAATCCCCCTCGGCAACCGATGCCATCCGTGGGGACTTTATAGACGATTTTGCAACTCCATTACAGCTGAAACATCGAGATTGAAGTCTCTGAAAATCTCGTAAAAAATTCACACTAATTGCAGAGGGCGAGGGGCGACAGGCGAGGGGCGAGAACGAACGCGATCGTGAAGTTTTTAATGAGTGGCACCCGTTTTTATGGAAGCGAGGGGTGAAGAAAGCCATGTCCAATGGGGAAAAATGTGTAAAAAAATGGGAAATTTTTCGTCGTCACAAGTCTTGTCATCAGCGTCACGAGGGAGGGAGGAGACTAGAGGGAGGAGAAGAGCCAGTGAGAGAGGAGGAAGGCAATTGGGAGATTTGGGTCACATTGAACAGGACACGACGTCGACCCCGAACATGGGGGAAATTGTTGCCAAAGCTCGAAAAACTCCCCTCAGGCCCGAGTGTCACTGAAGGTTCAATAAAAGCCGTTGAAAGATTTTATGAAAGGGAGCGAGATTTTTCGGCATTGGGAAATTTTTTCTCTTCCATCAATAGTGTTGGGGACAACCATAAAAGGTCTCTTGGGAAATATTCTGACCCATGAATTAAATTGTTGCCCCATGAACAGAAAGCCTAATGACATAATTGCATGAAATTAGGTCAAATTTGAGAGGAATATCGAGGAATATCTGGGTGAAAAGTGATTGGGGCGAAAATTGTATTCTGTGAAAACCTCTTACAAACTTCTATTGCAGTCTAATGTAGCAAGAATGAATACAAAAATTATTGAATTACAATTCTTGAAAAATATTCTTTTTATTTCAAATTCAGCACCTCCAAAGGCCCAACTAACGGACTTTTCCGGTCCTGCCTCCCACTCAACGTCAACTGGAGCCACCAAACTTTCAAACGGAGCCTCGAGCTCTCTTTTTGCAACTCCCTCTATTGTCCTCCCTCCTCGGAGGGGACAAAAATTCCTCTCCCCTCTTCACACATGTCGGAGGGACGGCAGAGCGGACAAAGGACATGGGTTGGACGGAAAGGACACGCGGCATGAGTGTAGAAAATGACAGGGCAAAAAGTCAAAGCCGCGCCCTCGTCCTCCCAAAAATAATCACAATTTTTTCCCCCGATTTAAGGACGCGCCCTCCAGGATAGAGCAGTGGAGTAAATTAACGACGTCGAAGGAGGACGAGGATCAGCACGAGGATGGACGAGCGTGACAGGCAGAAGTGATGCCACCTAGGAGGATTTTATTTCACAAATGGGGATTTGGCGAGAATTTATGAGGGAATTCGGAATTGGGAAGGTCGAATTCTGGCATTTCCAGGGAAGGATTTCGGGAGATTTCTGCGGGAGAGAAATTGTGAGAATTTTTGTGGTGGAAATTTGAGATTGCTTGCTGAGGGAAATTGTGAAAAATTCAAAAAGTAAACAATTTTACGTGAAATGTTCTCCATAATCCCAATGGCTCCAGGCTTGGCGATTGCATGTGGAATAATTTCATAATTTTAATTCTAATTACCCTGAAATGCATGCAAAAATCCTCCTCCACAAGAGGCAATTCATCATCCTTGCATGACCAGGACACACACTTGTCATCCCTCACACTTCCCTCATCCGTCCTTCCTCCCTTCCACCTCTATCTTTGGGACCTTCAGGACTGGACCCTGTGTGATTGATTAGTTTATGACTTGGCAGAAATGATAAAAACATCGCCATGGCCCTTGTGGTCAGCACCCCCAAAGCCCTCACTTCCACTCTGGCTCTGTCCTTTTCCCCAAACCCCGGTCTAACCCCCACCCCCGTGATGATCCTGTCGAAACCCAAACTAATTCGCGTCCCAGGATTTTTCTAATTAAAACGAGTGGCTTCGAATTAAGTCCATCCATTGACTGAAGTCCTGGGGTCGGGGTCGGGGTCGTTGTCGAGACCTCGAGTATTTTCATGCTTCTATCTCCCTCTCTCTCTCTCTCACTCCCTCTTTCCCTCCTTTACATGTGCTGCGAGCTGCGATTTCTGCCCAATCATCGGAAATAAAATGTTGGCTCATTAATTTTAAGCCGATTTCCCGCTCGATTCCTCGCACTCGATGAATGGATCACCGGCACCAACACCGACACCTACAAGAACACCAACATCACCATAAGCAACAACAACAACAACCACCACCACCATCACAGGACACTCGACGCCGCTTCTGTGCAGGTGGCCGGCGGTCGCCTTGGCCCTGACTCCGGTCATCGGAGCCAAAGACATCGCCTCCGTTTGCGCCGTCTCCCATGGGGCATCTGTTGAATTATTCAGGACGAGTTAAATCGAGAGTGAATGGGGAAGAGCGACAGCGATACAGAGGGAAATAGAGACAGCAGAAGGACTGGGGAGTAGTTCGAGGTTGGTTGGAGGAAAAGTCAATCAGTTGGCTCCGGGGCCTCGTTTAATGCGGCGAATTAAGAGATTAGATTGAGCCAACTACAGAGGCAGAGCGGAAGGGAAAGGGAATTTCAGATAGCGAGGCACATGGACATGAAGAGGGAGACAGGAGGATGGAAATGGAGTGTGAAGCAGTGAGATGAACTGAGCGAAGAAGACAAGAAGCTGGAGTAAAAGAATTGAGTGGTGCAGAAGATGATTGATGAGAGTCCTTTGGGTTGTCTGTAATTTGGGGATAGAAAAATTGAAATCTTCTTACGAAAAATAATGTCAATAAATTATTTTATTCGTCACTTGTTTATTTTATTTATTAATATTTTATGTCAATAATACAAGTTGTTAATTATTTTGAATTAATTATTTGTGCAGAAATAGAGTAAGCAAATAAATAAATTATGTATACAAATTTACTTCATTCAATTTTGTTATTGATATTCATCGATACATTTCTTTAAAAAAAAAATATAGTATTCAATATTGATTTATTTCTTTAAACTCGATATTTCTATATTTTAAATATTAATTTAATATTTTACATTATTCCATGCAGGTTTTTATGATCAGGATATTTGAGTATTTTTAGTGTATTATTTATTTTCCTTTATTTGCATCTTTTTTGTAAGAGTAAATACGTAGATAGCTTATTTCATTATTTTTTATATTCATTTCCATTTCTTTCCGTTAGTTATTTATTTAATTGGTACATCTATCTTTTGTATGCGTGTTTTGTTTTTTGTTATGCGCTCAAAGATCTCAAGTTCTAAAACACAACTCCTAAAACTGTCAACCCATTAATCTTTGTCCCTGAGGCTTTGATTTAAGGAATCAATTATTCTTCCTTTACATTCACTACACATGGTTGTTTTTTTGTGTTGGCCAAGCACACCTCCACATCGGCCTCTCTTTCTACCGCTCTCACCGAGCCCGGCTCCCCGTCCCCGTCTCTCGCAAATTGCGTGTGGTCGCGTCCGAGTGTCTCGAACGAACCGAGAACGACTAATGGGACGATTTGTTGTAGTCACCAATGGAATTGTTGTTGTCGTTGTTGTTGATAATATTGTTGTTCTTGTTGTTGTTCTTTTCGTTGTTGCAAACGACAGTCGGTGCCATTACTGTTGTTGTGGTCCTTTGCCTCGATTTCTATTTTTCACTGTGGAAATGTTTGATGTTGTTGTTGTTCGTAATGTTGTTGTTCTTGATGTTGTTGTTCCATTTGCTGACAAGAATGTTGTTGTAATTTTTGATTTTTATAATTTGTATTTTGTTTTTTTTTTTTTGTTATTGTTCTTATTCTTGTTGTTGTTGGAGTTTCCATTAAGCTTCAAGGCACGTTTTGGATGCTCGTTGGTGAACGCCAGAGAGCTGACAACAACAGCATAAGGAACGACATCAACTTCAACAACAACAACAACAACATCAGCAACATCACCGACAATGAAAATAACAATTACAACAACAAGAACAACAACATGTGGTCATAAATTCTAGGCAACAACGCCAATTTGACATGAGAATGACAAGTGCAGTGACAACAATAACAAAACGAAGGAGCAACAAAAAAATAAATGTGAAAAAAACAACAACAATACCATCAGGAACAACAACTGGAAGAACAGCAATAAGTTGTACAAAGCCAGCAACGACAGCAGTCGCGGTACAACAATAAATAAATTACAACAACTTATGAGTAAAACATCATCATTTTAAAATTGCAAATGCGTTGCCAACTACTTGACCGTCTTTCTTAAATCAACCATAAATTACAGAAATAGAAGACAACTAAAACAAAAAAAAAATAAAATAAAAAATCGAACTTATATAATAAGAAAGAATTGTGAATATAATTCACTTATAAAAGAAGTACAATTAAAAATTAAAACGAAATTTTTACTCCTCAAATACATATTATTATATATAAAATTGTGCCCAAAAAATAAATAAATATATATATTAATCTAAATGTAAAATAAAATATTAAAAAGTAGTCTCAGAAATAAATGATGAAATCAAAGAAAATCGTCCAAGTAAAACTGCAGAACCATACTTTATAAATTTTTTTTTGTTTTTCAAATGTAATAACCATAAAAAATAAAAAGTGGCAACTCTTGGAGGTCTTCCAAGTGCTGTGGCTGACTGAGTGCGTAGGCGCTGAGGTCGACAGACGGATGGATGGTGGAAAGGCCGGCGACGGATGGACGGACAGCGAGACAGACAGAGAGGTAGAGAGAAAGATAGAGACAGGGCGACGACGGATAGTCGAGTGACAGAAAGAGAGAGAGAGAGATGCAGAGGGTAGAAAAATGGTTTGAAAGACCGGAGCACAGACAGCCCAAGCGGTGGATCGAAGGACGGAGCCATGGACAGATGGGCGACCAGATGGACAGAGAGAAAGGCGCTTGGACAGATGGATGACGGAGCCCGATAGAACCAGGCGGGTGGAAGGACAGACAGACAGGCAGACGGACGGAAGGACAGACAAAAGAATGGATTTACAGACGGTGGAAGCAGTGCAGAGGACAAAGAAAGAAGCCAAGCACGAAACGCACAGACACACGGACAACTGGACAGACGGAGCGATGGACAGACGAACGAATGGACGAACGGGTAGCTGAACAGACAGATGGATGGATCGATGGACGGCAGGACGGTTGGTTGGACGAGAAGCCGCCACTAATTGTTATTCCAACGACATCCATCGATCGGACGCGGCATCGAACTATATTGACGATCGTTCTATGAATAGGGGAGATGGCAAAAGGGTGACGAAGAAAGAGGAGTCGGAGACAAGAGGGGATGGAAGAGGACGAAACCAGATGACAAGAAGGCGAGGCAGAGACGCCACGTTAAGACCAGTTGCCAAGAGTGAGCGCGAGCGAGGCAGAGGAGGCGATCGCGACGATGATGAGGATCCCAGGCAACAACTCTATCGCTGACAGCTCCCGGTCGACTCGGCCAGCCCCCTCCCCTCCCGCCGTCCGTCTTCTCGCCCAACTCGTTCCCCATTCCCTCCCGGGGTCCTCGGTTATGGTGCGAGAAGGTGTCGCTGGCGAAGTGCGAGAGTTGCGAAAGGCACCGGCACCGGCACCGGCATCGACAAGATTTATGGATTTTTATTGCGCCTGTCGTCGGAGTGATTAAGGAGTCGGGTGTCAATTGGTGAGTGCGTTTTTTTCGCCTTTCCTACCTACAGTGCTTCATTTGCTATCTAGCGACCATAGCGTGCAAAATGTTGAAATAAAGCATTAGATTAATACAAATTTGGAAATATATAGGATAAAGTGAAAATAAATAAGAAGACGTGAAAATATTATATTAAAAAATTATTAATAAAAATACTACAACTTTTTTGCGATAACTGAAAATCTTTTTAATTATATTGAAATATTGAGAAAAGTAAAACTTATGAAAAAATTGAATTGAAATCGTCCAAGTTGCCAAAATTATATGAATAATCTAAGAACAATGAAACAATCTTAGAGAAAATAATACAAAAAATAAATAACAAATAAAAATAAAATATATATATATTGTTAATGGTGATTACGTTTCTAATTCCTCAATTCGCAGTGAGTATTCGCCGCAAAATTTCTTACGTGTTTTACATGAAATTTCCCCTTGATTACTCATCTCGCTGTTTTCTCACCTGGCTCGTCCCTGGCCCTTTTCTAAGGTACGATTCTCGTCCTTCTCCCACCACCCTGCAACAAGTCCTTGCGCAATTCACTTTTCTCCTACTGTGTGGTTTTTTCTTCCTTTTTCAACACCGCCATGACCACGACGGCCTTTTCCAAGTTTTTCCCAGTTTTTCCCTTCATAAAAAATAATAACACAAAAAACATTAAAAATACAAAACGCAAAAGTCGTCCACTTCCTCATCCGCGATTTTCCCCAAACACGGCCAATCGAAGGCTTGAACACTTGACGCATTTCCCGCCATCCGCCTTGCAACATGCACGCTTTTCCTCCTCTCACTCACTCACTCTCTCAATATCTCTCTCTCTCTCTCTCGGGCCCCTAATTGTGCCTCCTGCTGTCTCCCTCGCTCGCTGCCCCTCGACACGGAGAAGAAAAACGCAGCAGGGGACGATTTTCTTTTCTCGCCTGGTTTTTCCCGCAAATGCCTTCAAATCGTCTGTTTATTTGTTTTTTATTTGATTTTCACCTTTTTCTCTTCTAAATTAGGTTTTCTTGAGTCTTGTGAAACTTTGGTAATTACATGAATATTTTTGTTTTTACATGCTAATATTTGTAGATCCCTTTTTATTTAAATCTTGTAAACATATTATCTACATTTTTGACTATATTATTTTTATTTACAATTTTGTATGACACGAATTTTATATAAATTTTTCTGTCAAATAGATGATCTTTAAAGTTTTTTACCTTTAGTTAAAATTTTTTTTTTAATATTCCCTATGTTTCCCTGCATTAACTTAATTTCTCTATTTTCTTAAAAATACTTCACGCAGAGAGCGAGCGAGAGAGCGGCACTTGGGCTTATGGTGAATGTGTGTATAAGCCGTGTATGTGTGTGTTTGAGGTTCCCCCTCGACTATTTTCTATTTTCGTATCCCGCTGAGGGCAGGGATTTCCCGGGAGCTCGTGTTGGATTTTCCTCAAGCAATGACATTTTCACTTGCTCGTGTCGACGTTGTTGGTGGCACTCGCCGGCGTTATTGTTGTTGTTGTTGCCATTAGTTTTTGTTGTCATGGCATCCGCGGCGATGTTGTTGTCATGGAGTTCATGTTGTTGTCGTTGTTGGCGCTCTCCCCCATTTTCGAAGCGCACACGAACCACATGGCGCGGGCGCACGCGAGCCTCGCGCGTCCATCGCGGCGGCCTCGCGACAGCCACAGCGAGCGCGACCGCGACTTCGATTCCGACTGTCAAAGTGACAGCTGACAGGGCTCTCAGCCCCTCCGTCTTCTTCTTCTCCTTCTTCTCCCATTCGCCCCTCGACCCCACCATCCGTCGACCTTCTATTTATAAAGCAGATTCAAACTCAGCGGCCGCGATGTCTGGCCGGGAAAATTAATTGTGGGGCGTTGGGTGGATGGTTTCCTGTTGTTTTTGTAATTGTTGTAAGTTGTTGTGTTCGTGAAATTTTTCAAATCACTCTCGTTGTTGTTGTTGTTGTAATAGCAGTTCTCCCTCGCGATTGTTGCCTTTCATCCGTCTCCACTGACAGCATCGTGGAAGAGCCTTCGGGTCGTGGATCGTGCTTTTTGACAGCTCGGCTGCGACAGTTGCGGGATCGAGAGGAAGTTCGAGTAGTTCGCGACACACACTATCTCCCTCTCTCTTCTCGCCATCTCTGTCTGTCTGTTGAAAAATTCTAGAGTTTCCTGAGGTTTTGAAAATTTCCTTTAAAATTCGTCCTTCTCTTAAGGTTCCAAAAATATTCCAGATTGAGAATTTAATTTAAATTGTCATCTCGGTTTTCTCTACTTTTTAACATTTTTATCTCCTTCCTTTAAGTTAAAAAATAAAAATTGTTAAGAATTAAAAATATTTTAATTCTCAGTTCTTTCCATTCGTCCTCTCGTCTCTTCACCCCCTTCCTCTCGTTCCCTGTACTTCCTCTTCTTCCTCAACTCCCCCTCTCCCTCGGCCCGTTCTCCACCATTTCTCGCCACTCGATCGAAATCAATTTCTCGCCTCGTCATAATTTGTCAAAACCGCCCAGTGGTGGCCGACTGTGACACCGTGGGGGTGAGAGGACACCGTGGAGATCGACGAGAGCGAGACAGGGGATGAGTGGGACAGGGACAGGGACAGAGACAGGGGGGAGGGGGCCGATGTTTGCGCGCTGGAATTGATGTGTTGCGCTTGACTGCGGCGAATAATTATTGCACGAAGCAATTAACGCGGCCCGGACGGCGAACGAGCGGCAGCTGCGGCGACCACTTGGTTCGAGGCTCACGTCTTTACGATAGCAACAACAACAATAGTAGTAGGGAACACATAATGACAACAACAAATTGCACAATAACAACAATGACAAGAGCTACAACAATGACGAAAGCAACAGCGACGACGACTTCGAGAATATCATCGACAAACAATGACAACTGAAATCTTTGGAGGTCTTCGGAAAATGCCTGAGCTTCGCGACTTTTCTCAATTAACATTACGCCGTCCCTGCCGGCGTCGACGGCGGCATCAGCGTCGTCGTAGTCGCCGCCGTCGTCGTCGTCGCCGCCGTCGCCGTCTCCTCCATCACTCATCTGCCGCCATCTTGGTCGCCATCTCGAGCCTCTCGATCACTCGCAGTCGCCGTCGCCGGCCAAAATGTTAATTAGTTTTCCACAGGCGACCGCTCGGACAGACAGTAGATAAAGCGAACGAACACACAGGCAGAAAGACGGACAGACACACAGAGAGTTAGATAGAGGAATCCACAGAAACACAAACGAACAGAGCGAAAAGAAAACAAGAAGAACTGAGCGAAAAAAGCGAACATTGCTAAAAAAAAATTCAAAAATAACGAACACAAAGAAACAAAATGAACAGAGCGAAAAAAACGAACATATCGAAAAAAAAAACGAGCAGATCGAAAAAAAACGAACAGAGATGAAGACAGACGAGCCCACAGACAGACGGACGGACGCAGGGAATGTGGCGATTGTTGCGGTTTTTCAAAGGTTTTCGAGGTCCCTGCTGCGGGTCACAAGCGATTTGTCCGAGCTGCGTGACGGACGCATCCTCCAGAGACTTTTCTCCTGCCCTCTCATGCCTGTGATCCGTTGCCATGTTGCGAGAGCGGGATGGCAAGAGGGAAAGAGCATCGTTTGAATTTTCCACCGTCTAGGAGTCAATTCTTAAAGTTTTGTCAGCGTACAATATGATTTTTTTTAAACATTTTAACTGTTACTCAAAAAATAAAATAAAATGTTCAAATAAAGAAAATATAAAAAAATGGATGTACAAAAAATGCTATCACAGAAAACCGTAATAAAAGCATAACAAACCTCGCTCATGGATATCACAAATAATTAATGCACCCACTTATAAATAACATAATACTAAAAATAAATAAATATTCAATTTCAATATCGTTAGTCAAGAATTTAAATATCGCAATCCACTGAATTATGTAGATACTTATATTTATTGCAAACATATTGCTATAGTCAATCCTGTATATGATTAAAAGCTCCATGGATTAAAATCATAAAAAATTAATATCATAAAAAAATTGAATTAATTCCCACTGGTCCCACTGTGCAATGTCAACTATAATAACTAACGATGGCGGGCAAAAACTCCGGCTTTAATTGCTTCCAACTGTTCGTGTGACAGCCTTGAAATTGATTCCAAATTGTTCTATGTTTTGTGGATTTTTCGACTCTTGCCGGAGCGATCGACGGATCGCTGGCGATCGAAAACCACAGACTGGCCATCGATCGATTCAGCTGTTCGTGGCGTGGTCCTTGAAACGAGTCACTCGATCGCTCCGGTTGTGGTGCAGTGGGTCAGAAACAAAGGAAGGCACAAATTTCAACCTAACTTAAAAACATCCACAACAATTCTTCACTCAGTTAAAAAAAACAATACGTGGAAAGTGGTTGACATAATTTGTAATTACTAAATTCAAAAATAATTCCAAGTAAAATATGATCGAAAAGAATACATCAATTACAATTTGCAATTAAATAAAAATTATTTTTATATAATGATTATTAAAAAAATAATAAAAATTATGACAATAACAATGAACATATCAAAAAGAAATAAATTACCCATACTAATAATTTATAAAAATAATATAAAAAGTAAGAAAAAGAATTAATTTAAAAAATCAACATTTATAACTTGTTTCCTGATTGGTTCCAGTAGATTTGAAAACTAGTCTATAAAAATGACTTCTCGTTGGGATTAAGCAAATGGAAACACTTAACAAAATTAATTAAATAATAATAAAAATCGCACTAAAAATTAATTTCAATTTTCTCAATTTGCATTTCAGCGCGAACGTCAGTTTAGGAGCTCGGCATCATCAGTTACAGACCCTCGCTCGAACGCGAACTCGAGATCGAGCCCAGGGCGACAGAAGGCGTGGGCAACGAGCACGGCGAACGCGTGCCCCCAATCACAACAACAACAACAATAACAACAACAACAACGACAACAGTAAGAAGCATAACAACAATTATGCTGGAGCAACATCGAGGCCCAGTTGCTCTGGCTGTCTCGCACACGAACGAATTCGACGCAGGCGAAAAATAATAAATTGTCGAGATTTAATCTACGGCAGCAGGTGCTGGCAAAATAGCGGCGGCAGCAACAACAGCAACAATAACAGCAAGAACAAGTACAACAAATTATAAGAACAACAGCGGTAACAACCGACCAACCAACATAAACCTAATCCAAGTCAACCGAGAAAAAATCAAAGTAATAACAACGTGGAACAAAATAATAACAAGAATTGGAAATTAATAAATGGAAAAAAATAATAAATAAATAAATAGAAAAAAGTCAAATAAAATAAATAAGAAATATAAAATACAAAATACAATAACATTTATCACAATCCCATAACGGTATTAGATCGCAGGCCACTCGCATGCGAAATGTGATCGACGGAAATTAGCAAAAACATTGGGCCCGGTTCGACCCACGATCGGCCGCCGTTGGGGGCTCGAGGGCGACCCTTGCTCCCTTCACCGGGGCCCCCTTCAACGCAGTGGAATAAATTAGAACCCACGCTAGCGTGAGCCCAAGCGCTGCTCCTGCTGCCGCTGTCGCTGTCGCTACGTGACGTGCTACGTGATTAGTATTGATGTAGATCGTAAATCAAACATCGTCAGCGATCGGCGAACGCAGGTCGCAGGAAGTCGTGCGTGGCGGTAGCGAGAGGGAGAGAGAGGAGTAGAGGGGAGAGGGGGAATCAGATGGCAGAGAGAGGGAGAGAGAGAGAGAGGTAGATCAAAAAGCACCGGTTACTCAGAGACGTGAGTAGTCGTATTAAAGAGCTGTCTTTGTAGGAATGGTGAAATATGATTTATTATTTCTTTGATTAGTATTGAATATTTGTTTTTAAATTTTTAAATACTTTAAATTTTAAAGATTTTCAAATTATGGCTCGTGACAAAATTTCCAACATTGTTACAAAGGATTCGAAAGTCTAGTTTTGTTTTTACATTACTTTAATTTAAATGTTCTAAAACAAGTCAATTTCAAAATTTAAGTACATTTTTTTCAGTAAAAAACTCTATATATTTCCCTATTTTGGTATATTTTGCTATATTATTCTATTTACCCAAAAAAAGGCAAACCATCTCTCGAATCTTTAACGTAGGTTTCTTCGTGCGGCGTAAGCGAAAACTGAATGACGCAAAGTAATCGGCAATCGTGCCAAATGCATCACGATCGACGTCCGCCGGTCGGTCCGTCCGATCGTTTCACCTTCCCTCACTCCCTTCCACCCTCCGATCGATCGATCGATCGATCGATCGCCGATCGTGTCCGAACGGTAGCGGCTGCAGGAGTCAATACAGTTGCATACGCCGTGGCGCACGCTCCGTGGCCCGGAGGCGAGTTCTCGAAAAATGGAAGAACAAAAGCAATGAAAAAAAGCCCAAGTAAAACAACAACAAAAATTGCAAAAACAAAATTGAAAAGAACTACAACAAACACAGCAGTAGCAAGAGACAAACGACTCGCCGAACCAAGTGTGACGTGCGCTGAATTGCAAAGATTTCGGTTTCGTTGTAACAAAAATAACAGAAACAACTGCGAAAAGACCTCCTGCAGCATCGGGCCACTAGCTAGCAACAACAACAAAAGAATACCGACCAACAACAGCAGCAGCCCCAGCAACAACAACAACACATGACAAGGGCAACAACTTTCGCATTAAACGTTGCTTCAACTGAAACCAGAGGCAACAACAACACCAGCAACAGCAATAACAGCAATAACAGCAACAACAAGGACAACAACAAACCGCAACAACAGCCATGACCAAAAGCAACAACACCAACAACTTTGTTGACTTCTTTTCGACGTCTGCTGGAGGAAAAATTTTAGGTTATCGCTTACGTGTTCCGCTCGATTAAGTTACGTGATAGGTTAACGAAAGAGATAGCGATAGAGATAGGGGGGGGGGGGGAGGGAAGAAGTAAAGAGGTGGTTTTGAAAAGAAACAGCGATATGGGGACTAAAAGAGATGGAAAAGAAGATGATAAGCATCTGGCGAAATGAGGAAGTGCGAAAAGAAAAGAGAAAAGAGTGAAGAGAGTCAAAATTACAGAGGGAGAGAGAGAAAGACAGAGGGAATTAGGCAAATATCAGTCAAAAGGTGCGAAGGAAATGGAAGGAGGGATTTGCCAGAAGAGAACAACTTCAAATACAGAACACAAGATCGTGGGCGATGAACGAAATTCGCAAACGACGCAATTAGAAGTGGTCGTAGTTGTTGGTGTTGTTTTTATTGTTGTTGTAGCAACAACACCACCTCCACCAAATGCACCGAAAACCCAAGCAAAACTACAACAAGAACAACAACTGATATTAGCAGGAGGCTGGAGGAGCAGGCGATGGAAACACTTGCAACAACCTGTTGCTTTTGTTGATTGTAGTCGATGTTGTTGATTTGTTGTTGTTAATTTAGTCAGATTTTGTTGTTATTATCATGCTTGTTGTTGTTGATATTGTTGTTGTTGTTATTGTTCTCGCGGTTTTGGGTCTTAAATCGCCCAGGCCGATAGCAAAAGCGGTTTCAGTAGGAGTTGATTTCGTTGATGTTGTGGAAGCTGCGATCAGTGTTGTTCATGCTACACTCCGTGTTGTTGTTGCTACACTTCGTGTTGTTGTTGCTACAGTCAGTTGTTGTTGCTACCGTCAGTATTGTTGCTGTAGATAGAACCATTACAATTGTTGTTGTTCATCAACCCAGCTGTTTCTGTTTTTCGCGCGCAAAATTTTGATTCTTTCCCCCAACACACCATCGCTCGATCCCGCCTCTCCACCTCTTCGACTCGATAGCTTGTCTCAATGTCTATGGAAAACGAGTTCCTTCTGTACGTTGCTCTTCGAGAGGGATCGAGATCGAGCTGTGGGCGATCTCGATTCGATTCGGCTGGAGGTGATTCGAAGGTGTGCTCGCTCGGACTCGCTTTAAACGATAAAATTAAGCATTTTCATTGGTCATTTCCACGCGATTTGCAAGAAACTCAATAGAAGTCGCTACAAAAAAATGTATTGCAGGAATAAAATTAACAAGATCGACGCTCACGCATTTCCGTCTCCCCGACCGATCGATTGCTTTTGGCTAATTGACACCGAAGCCTAGGAAACTACTGACCGCTGAACTGGAATAAATAAAAATTAGGCGTTAAAAGCAATTAGAAATAAAATTTGAACCTTTAAGAAATTAAAAAGAAAGAACAATTATATCAATAAATATCATGAGGAAAAGATCATGACTTTAAGATCGGGGCAAGACCATGAGCGCTCCTTGATCTCATTTCGAATTCAATTAAATGGGCAAAAAGTGAATCGATAACGATAACGACGCGATATTGACCACGATTAAAGATCAAGAATCAATTAAAACTGGCTTTGAATGTCGCCTCCCAGCTCACGCCGGTTCGTCTCAACCCAGTCCAGCCCATGGCAACAAGTGCAGCCCTCGATGATCACCGAGCCACAAGCCATAGAGGGAGATGAGGAGTATGATCGAGAGAGAGCCGATCTTGAAAAAGACAGGAATTAAAAAATACCGAACTCTTTTGCAACAGATGTGCATGAACGCCCCGAAAAGAGAGGAGCGCCCGAGGATTCATCAAGAACACGCAGTAATTACGAGCAACAACAACAACAATGGCTAGCGATCGATGAAGATGAGGAGGCCGATCCTGAAGTCTCATCGCGCGAAACCAGAAGACGATCAACGACCAACGATCGGCGATCAGCGAGAACGAATTATGCCAATTAATAGCAATAACTCAGTAAATTAGATAATTCCTTCGGTCGGCACATACATTCCTACATAGCAACATAACAGCAACTACAAAGAACAACAACAAGAATGAGAACAGCAACAATTGTCTATCATCTCCCCACAGATCGATCCCCACGTCGATGAAGCCGAGCGCCGAGCAGAGCCCGTGCCATGGCGCACGCGATCAGATTAGCGTTCATTCGCCCCGTCCCATGGCGCGATCGCCTTTTGTTGGAGCTGCGGAGTTGCGGCTGCGATTGCGGTCCCCGGCTCCAGGTCTAGCTTCCTCCTCCTCCTTCGCGGGCACCTCCTCCTCATGCGTCCTTTGCCGGCCGCGGTCGCGGTCGCCATCGTAGTGTTCTTCCTTGTCGTCTTCGTTTACTACGATCGAGTGTCATCGGTACAGTTTTCCCGCTCAAATGAAAAGTCTCGCGCGTGGCTTCAGTGGAGTCTCCTGCCTCCTCAACCAACCCGTAGCCTATTTTACCGTCACGTTTCTTCCTTCTCTCGTCCTCCTACCCAACCTACTGCCCACATTCACCGCGAACAGGCGAAGCTCCGGAAACCTGTTCCTCGAGGGCAACGAGAAGGAAGAGAAAGAGCTGGACAAGGGTTCAAGGAAGACCCTCGAACTCAGCTTGGCAAATGTGGACTAAAGAAGGAGTTGAGAGTGCTGGAAATAGAATAGGATTCTTAATTGACAAGGGAAGAAAAAAGGGAACGTAAGTAATGAAGGCAACGAGAGTCCTGGCACAGGACAGGGTTGGTGGAAGAAGGAAAAGAATTCTAAATGGGAGCGAAATATTTTTTCTTTCTTTTCTCCTTTTCAACTCCTCTTATAACTTCTGTTATCTTTACTCCTTTCCCTCTCCCCTGATTTAGTGTACTCCTCCACCATTTTACCATTTGCTCTGTTCACTAGCTTCATTTATCAATATCAAATCCTACAACAAACACATATATAACTACTCAAGAACCACAATGACAACCCACAGCAACAACAATCGCAACCGCAGTAGGAAACGAGAGCAAGAAACCCCAGCAACAGCAATAACAACAAAACCAACCATAGCACTTCAGCCATTCGCACTTTGGTGGCAGCCCCCAAGTAGCGTATAGGATTATTGAAGCCTCTGGCAACTCTGGTTGCGGCGATGACGACGACAACGGCGACTGCCCACACGGCATCCCACAAGGATCAGTAGTAGAAGGGGCCGCGAGCAGCCCAGATTCAGCTCCAGCTTCACAACACTTCAATACCACATTTGCTCCTTCACTCCCTACCACACCTTCCTTCCTCATCTCCTCTCCTTACCAGCCTCTCTGTTCCTACCTTCTCACCCTAGCTCTTCACCTTCTCTTCTTACCATCTTCTCTAAGAACCCGAATCAGACGCAGCCTCTTCCGATACAACCACCGCGAGTGGTCGCGAGTGGTCGACCCAAAGAGAAGCTTGAAAACTTGAAAACCACGCGCATGCGCCGGTGGAACTTTTTGTGCTGCACTGTACTCTTCATACACCGAAAGCGACGTCAACGGACGGCTCTCTTTCGGTCTGGCTCTCTCGTTCTTACGCGGTGCGAAAGGCTACCGCTAGGATGTGGCGTGATCACTGCAACCAGAAGCAACATCAATACTACAACAACACGAACAGCAGCAACCAACCGACTACAATAAGAACAATTACAACAAAGAACTAGCAACAACTCTAGAGACCACGACGACTGTCAGCTGCACAACTGGTCCCCATAGACTCGCTCAGAAACCCACACAGTTGCATCGGAGTAGACTCTATTGAACTCTGGGGAACCCTGGTCGGAACTTTTATTTTTACTCCCCAATGACTGTCTCTCTCTTTTTCTCTCTCTTACACTGGATCTGTGGCCTGGTCAAGCTCATCCGTGGCTGAAAATGAAACTAGCAAAAGTTGTGCCCGACCACAAGCACAGAGCGCGAGATAGAACCAGCATTGGATTTAGATTCAGAGAACCGCAGCACGTCGGATCGAGTTGAAAAACACTTGAGTGTTCCTCGTCTTCTTCTTGTTTTTCGTTTTTAGCAATCTTTTTCTGCTGTATTTTTCCCTCTACAGTACGAGATTTTAACTTCAAAAACTAATGATGTGTGTAGAGTTAAATTATGGGTCGGAACGAGGAATTACAGGGTGATTGGATAGGATTAGAGAGCTGGAATCTGGCTGTGGAAATAAGATAAGAAAGAACTATGGGAAAGGTGGGACAAAAAAGGAAAGGAAAATATGCAGAAAAACGTTTACCATTAAATGTACAATTTCAATTTCAATGTTCAGAAGCTTTTAATATTTTATATAAAAATTTCTTTGAAAAGATTCGATAGAATTAGAGTGAGGATTATTTTATAACTCCAATAAATCACCCTGTACCCTCGGTCTACCGACTCCCCCCACGAAGGATCAGTCGTAGTCCTCCAACCACCCGATGACAACGATTCGGCATCAGAACCTTTTGCTCGCTACAACCTGAAACCATCCATTGTCGCCTATGAAGACTCCGTTTCTCCCCCTATCTGTCTCTTTTTTACCGAAGATGCTGGACGATTGCAACATGTTGTATGAGGATTTTTCCTCGATTTTTACTTTTCATCGAGTTCAAACTTGCGAAAACGCAAGTGTTCACAGTGAGGATCGCCGAGAGGAAGGAAAGAGAGAGACAGAGACGACTAGGCCCAGGACTAGTAATGCTATCCCCCAGTTGGCTTTCCTCTTCCTCACCCTTTGTATGCTGGTCTATCAGTCTCCTTGGTTGATTGGTTGGCGAACTCGTCTATAAACAAGTTGATGAATGTTTTTGTTTGTATTTTGTTTTGATACGTTTTCGTTTATTTGGATTCTCCGGCACGACGCTACGACGAAGCTACAACGCAGAGCAGAGATAAGAAAGGGAATATAAGTGGTGGAGAAGAGGAAGGAACGAAAACAACAACAAGAATAATGGTGAAACTGGTTTGACCAGACGAACGAGAATCATAATTTTACGATATCAACTTGCAACAACGTCGTCCGCCGTCCGCCCTCCGCCGTTCGTCTCCCTCGTCATTCGTCTCTTTCTTCCCCATCGTTTGTCGCCCTCCTCAACCACTTCTTGCCCCTCCTTCTCTTCCCCACCATTCGTCGCTGCCCCCTTCCCCGGCGTCGTTCGACGATTCGCCGCTGAACTCGACACGACAAGTAAACACAGCTGCAGCTGATTGCAACCAAGAGTCCGTCTGTCTGTCGGTCCGTCCGTCGGTTCGTCTGTCCAACCGGCCTCCTGCAGTGGGTGCGAAAGAGACAAAACAACAACAAATCGGCGACGCCAGAAGACCAAGACCGACCACGATCGACGGTTCCACTACGATCGGACAGACGATGGATCAGAGGAAGGCGAAACACACTAAAGAACAGGAGGAGGAGGAGGCGGAGAAGAAGACGAGGGAGGACGACGTTGAGTGGAGAAGGAGGGAGGAAGGGGGGAGTGGGCTCGTACTGGGTGCGAGGGACGTGGAATTCAAATGATATGAAATGAAAAACAGGTCATTGCCTTAATGGATTTCTATATACGATAAAGATTTAAGCAAATAATAAATAAATAAACAGCTCTGCAGCGGACTCGGACTCGGACTCGAAGTCGGTCTCGATCGCGCACCGTTGGGAGGAGTCGGACCGTGATGGGAGGACGCGAGGAGGATGGACGCCGATGATGGCGATGGAGCAGAGCCGAGGGTCCAAAGTAGATCAGCAGGAGTTTGACGAGGACTCGTAGAGAAGCCGAAGTGGACGTAAGAATATAAAGGAATAAAAGAGATTAGCGTCAGAAGAGATAGGCATAAGCTAAGATAGGAATAGGAAGAGATAGACATAAGTAGCAGCAGGAATTATAAGAAATGGCATTGGAAAAGATAGGAAAAAGTGGAGATGAAGAACCAAGAATTAAATGAAATGACACAAGGAAGGTAGTCATAAGAAGGAATGAGAAGAGATTGCAGAAATAGGTACAAGAATTGATAGACATAAGTAGAGTTGAGAACAGTAAGGAGAGTCCACAAGTTCTAAGAGCAATAAAAATACCTTTTTTTCTTCCCATTCAACTCTTAATTACACATTAAAGTGTTTTATTGACGGTCGTTGAAAGAGTTCTAGTGAGACAGGAAGAGGTGCACTGTGAAATTGCAGAGTTGCCAGATCATTACATCAAACGCATTCGGACTAGGAAAAGCAACTACAAAAAAATGGTACTATTATCAAATATTAATTATTTAGGCCTTTTCCAAAACGCCCAAATTTGGAAAAAATATTAGAGAATTCAAATAGAAAATGTCTAGAAAAAATTAACATTTCCGAGACTGTGGCAACACCTGACAGGCAACAGGTGACAGAAACAAGTTATGTTGCATAGATCGGCAATAAAAATACAAGTTAGCATAACGTATCGATCGTTAAAAGCAACCTAAAATTAAGTCGTAAGAACGATAAACACCATCAGCAACGAGAGCAGCAGCAGCAGCAGCAACAACACCAAAGACAGTACCAATAACAGCAACAACCTGCTGATTATGATGTATGTGTGGAAATAGTAGGCTGCAGTTTGGTTGATTTCAGTGCTTGCTCCAAGCGACCGAAGATGATACGAAATAATATGCTGAAGTGATCGTAGAGAATTTTTTTAAATGAAGAGAAAAATCGTTGTAAGCACGGAAGCGAATTCGGGATCTCTGGAGGAGGTCGGGGGCGTCTCCAGAGAGGGAGGCAGGGGGTTTAAATACAGATTTTTAGGTTCTAAGTGGGACTTGAATGAGGTTTCAATTCAACTGGTTGTTATTCAGATTTTGATGAAAACAAAAATACATTTATAACGCTATTTTGAGGCACTGGATAGAGTTTGGATCTGGAACTAAATCCTGATTTGTTCCTGGGGATTTTCATGACATTGTGGTTTTTAGGGATTCTTAGCAACATTTTTTGTTTTTTCCGAGGATTCCTGTGGACTCTGAAAAGTCCTCTGTATTTTTTTTTTGTAAAGTTTTTATACTTTTCATAAGTTCCCCACGCAAAACGACTTCAAAATAGACACAACAGGTCTTGCAATCAAGTTCCCCAACTTTTTAGGCAAATCCTGCCCAACTGGACCCGAATTCAAACGAGAAGTACACACCAACACACACATACAAATGCATTCCTGGTGGTCGGCTGTCGACGTGTGGTGAGCGAAATCAAATAAAGGCTCATATTTCATATCTAATCAACGGCGAGCACCGCGTTTCGAATAAACACCGACAACAGAAACACCTACGATGGCAGCAGCAACTGCAAACTCAGCGACAACAACAATGACGACAAGAGGAACAATAATAACAACAATAGAAAACACAACACCAACAACACGCGGCACAAGACTACGACACCATCCACCATCGAGCTCCACCGACACCAGCCACCGACGCCGACACCGACACCGACCACCAGCAACAAGCATCGACACGATTGCACTCGCGACCCTGTTTCTCCCTCCTCTCCTCATCTTCTTCTTCTTTTCCTCCTCCTTCTTCTTGTTCTTATCCTCCTCCTTGTCCTGCCTCTAATGTTGGCTTAGGATAAGCGCACAGTAGCTCGGCCACGAGTAAACACGAAGTTTGTTTGCAATTCAAATGGTTGCCCGTGTTGTTGTTACACGTTGTTGTTGTTATTGTTGTTGTATTTTCCTTAATAGTTTTGTTGTTGTTGGTGTGGTTTCCTTAAAGACTTTGTGTTGTTGGTGTGGTTTCCTTAAAGATTTTATATTTGTTTGTGTATTTTCCTTGTATACTTTGGTTGTTGTTGCTGTCTTTTCCGCATAGAACTTTTTCGTTTTATTGTTGTTATTGTGTTTGCCTCATAGATTTTTCACAGTGTTTATTCTAAATTTTGTTTTCCTTTTTTTTCCTTCATTTTTCCTATCATGTGGTTGTGATTTTTGTCGTTGGTGCTCCCGGTGGTTGGTGATACTTCGTTGTTGTTTATTTAATATTTTTTTTTTTTTCAGGTTTGACTGATTTTACTTTTATAATTTGGTAGTAATTTTCTACAGTGTATTTTTATTATTTTTTTATAATTATATTTTTATTTTCAATCTTTCTACTCGATTTTCTATAATTTTTTGGTTTCTTCCCAGAAATATCACAATGTTTCGATTAGTGTGGACCAGTGACAGCATCGAGATCGATGGCTAAGTGGAGTAGGCAAAGGGTCCATACGATTGCCACATGGATTCCGAGTTCAATTAGTTCAATTAACCGAGTCCAAGCTCGAGCTCGACGACCCGCGACCTTTGGATGACATCATTTCCAGAACGAAGTCCTTGATGCCGATCGGAGAAATCGTGCATGAATTAAATAAAAATAAAGAAATTCAATATCCAGAGCTGTTGCTGTGACAACGAAAACAACAGTAGGTTATCAGTAACAACAACAACAACAATGCCAAGAATTACTACAGCATCATTGCCGACAACAACAAAGCCAACTACTTTACTTACCAACAACAAAAATGACACTATCCTACTACCAGCGACAGCCAAGTGCCAGTAACAACAATAAGAACAACAAGAACAATAACAATAGCAACAACAGCAAGTACCAATAGCAACAATAAGAGCTACAGCCAGAACAACAACATCGTAACCACTGCGGACACGCCTCTGGCCAAGTCCTCCACGATCAATAACTTCGATTGACACATGCAAAGCCATAAGATTAATCGCATCGTTGGGCCCCACCGATCGGCGTCCGAGTGGCCACGTGTTTGCAAAAGTGGAAGCGGAGGGGACAAACCCAACAGCAACAACAACAACAACTACAACTACAACTACAACTACAACTACAACAAGCCTTCTGCCAACTTCTCGTCGAAGTCGTCGGTGGACAGCGAAAACTGAGACGAAACTCAAGCCCAACGAGTGACCACTGGAGCCCGAGCTGGAGCCAGCCCGAGCCATTAGACCACAACAACAACAACAATAACAACAACTTCAACTACAACAACGACAATGTCAATCGAGCTGTCCGTCTGTCTGTCCGCCGGTTGATGTCGGTCTGTCCGTCTGTCGTCTGCCTGTCGGTTGGTTCGTGTGTCGTTTGGTCCATTGGTCGGGTGCCGTCCGTTTGTTTGGTTCGTCACAGTTGGTGGATGTGAAGGAGGTGGAAAAAGAGCAACAGCAAAAACGACTAGAAGAAAAACAGCAACAAAACTGACAAGAAGGAACGCAACAACAAGAAACAATTCAACAACAACAACAAAGAGAGTAACAAAACCAAGGAGAGAAATAGCAATAAAATATAGTATATAAAATAGCAACAACAACAATGAGAAATACAACAAGAAAATTGAAAATAATAACAACAACGAAAATTATTACAAAAATACAACAACAAATGCAATAACAAACACACTACGAACAGCAACAACAAAAAAACAAGTAGCAAAAAAGAAGAAAAATAAACGACAACAATAGAAATACTACAAATACAATCAAAAGCAACAACAACAACTAGTAGTAACAACAAATGACAACAAAAATAACAACAACATGACAAAGTACAAAAAAGTCCGCTGCACGACTAATGAATCACGCTGAGCGATTATGTGGACTCCGTCCGCCTCCACCTCCGCCCTTCGGTCTCCACCTCTCTCTCTATCACCCTCTCTCACTCACTCTCCTTCTCTCTCTCCTTCTCTCTCTTGCCGTCCCCCTCTACCCCCCATCCCTTCGGTCGAGGGCACCCGCCGTGGCCACGATCCACGGACCAAACGACGTTCGCAATAAAAGCGACATTGACAATGAGTCGGGAAGCTCATGATCATGTTGATCACGATGATGAAGAAGAAGAAGAAGAGAGTAACAACAACAACAATTATTGCAGGCAGCATCAGCATCATCAAGAACAAGTACGAAGAATACAAACAAGTAAGAGGAAAGAGAAAAAAACGTCAACATAACGATCGAGAAGAAGCTGCGACGATCGTTAAAAAATGCACAGTAGCTGGCTCGTGTAATCATAGCAACAACAACAACAATAACAACAATAACATCAATAACAACAACAATAATGCAATGCAACAACAAAAATCAATGCCACAACAACAAAAGAACTGAACAACCCACTCCACCCCACCCATCGATCGATCGAACATGCGCAGCTGTGGCCAGATCCACATCGAGGTAAGAGCGAGGATCGAGGAGGAGAGAAAGAGAAGAAGGGATAAGAAAAGGCAGGAGAAAAAGAGGTGGAGTGAAAAGCGAAGAGAAAAAAGGTGGAGAAGAAAAAGTGTAGTAAAATGGCAGGAGAGAAAGAGGGGCAGAGAAAAAGAGGTGGAGTGAAAAGGGAGGAGAGAAAGAGAAAAAGTGGAGGAGAAGGAGGTGAGATGGAGATGGAGACGCTGATGAGGAGACGACGATGAGAAGACCATGAGGAGATGAGGATGAGGAGACCACGATGCAGGCCAGAACACGTTGAGGCGATGACGAAGGAGCGCTGGAGAGGAAGGAGAAGTGGAGACGACGAGGAGAGGTGAAAACGACGACGAGGTGAAGACGACGACGAGGTGAAGACGACGACCAAGAGGTGCAGACGACGATAAGGTGAATACTACGAACGACGACGGCGGCGGCGGGACGACATCGACATCCACGACGACGACGATCGCTCGAAGAAGCTTCTCAAACGGAAACTGGTTTCGATTTCTTCAGTCCTCCACTCGCGTCGAAATCGAAGCTGCGACGATGACGACTCGGACCCCGGCTCGGGCTCGGATTCGTCGACTCCTCCTCAGGTGGCTGCCATCGGAGCGGCTGGGCTGGGATCAGGGTGGGTCGGGTTGGCTTCGTGTCGAGTCGATTCGAGTCGTCCGTCGGTGGCTCGTGGTGGTGGCTCCGTTGGCTTCGGATCCAACGATGCGTCCAAGTCGTCGCCGCCGTCTTCGAATTCAAAGTCTATGGCGTCGTCGTCGTTGCAAAGCGTTAACGAGTCTCGGAGCTCGGAAGATTGGTTTTTGTTGTTCCGAGTTTGTTGTAATGAATTGTTGTTCCTTTGGTTGTCTCGTTGTCGTCTCTCTTCTTGATGCTGTTCTCTCTCGTCGAGCTTTGATTCTCTCTTGTCGCCCATTTGCCGGGGTCCAGTGACTCTCAAACTGTCGCAAGCTGTGGCGATCGCAAATTTGGTGGGTCCAGCGATGTCGATAAAGGAAATCTTATTATTCCTGTTATTACTGCAGCGGTTTTTGGTGTTTTTAGAAGAGTGTTTGCTGTTTTAAGAGGAGTTTTTGGTGTTTTTATTTTAAATTGTTCGTTGTTTTTCTTGGAGTTTTTGATTTTTATGTTATTTAAAGCTCTCCTTGTAGTTCATTGTAGCTGTTCTTGCTGCTGTTCTTGGTGTTCTCTGTCTGTTGCAAAAGATTGTGGCTCGCTGGGTGCCGGTTTTTACTGCGTCTTAACTTGGCCCCTTGCAGCGTGGCCCATGGCGACACCGACCGCGATCGCGACCGTGTCTGGCCCATGTCCGTCCTCCCAACTGTCTGTCTGTCTGTGGTGGGAGGCAATCGCCAGTCGGCAGCTGTTGCCACTGCTGACGTTGTTGTTGCTATCGCTGCTACTAGTTTTGATGTTGTTGTTACTCGTTGTTGATTCGTTGTTTTTGTTACCCTTACCACTGTTGTTGTTGCCTCTCTGCACGGTAGCGACTCTTGTGACGCGATCGTCTTGATTGAATATGATTTTTTTCTCCCGATTTTTCCACTTGGTTTTCCTCCATGCCTGAGGGCGGGGGAGCGGGAGGTCCGAAGGGGGCCAGAGCAATTAATTGTTGCATGTGGGCCCAGTGGGAGGCTCCAGGCCACTGATCGATGTGACTTCGAAGATTCAGAACTCGAGGTTTCGGAGCATAAAAAAAGGGTTTTATATCCAATAAAGGAAACTTTGTATTTCATTAAATTTATCAATGAGGAAAAATCTTCATTATGTAAAAATATATCGTTTGACGGTGTTGTACTACCGTTAGATAGTAGTAATAAAATATTCTAATGAATAAATGTATTTAACTAAGACTGAAAGTTCTCTCGAATAACTTAGAAAAACTATCGAATTGCTAAAAATTTAAGTATTTTTCCTAAAAACAAAAATAACTATTTCCTAGAATCACGATCGTTTTCTTTTATGCCAGCTACCGTTAAGAAAAAATTTGAATTTCAATATTCAATATTATTTTGTTGAAGTGAAATGAGTATATAAAAAAAAAAATACTATCCTTCCATCGATGAAATTTATCGATCGTTTTTCTTAAGTTTCTATTTTTTTATTTTTTAATTTTTCCTCTTTAGTCTATAGTTTGTAATAGTCGATGGTCACCCAAACATCTCCTAATGATCGTGTTAAGATCACCTGAAGATCATCTCAAGACCACTAGAAGATGAGGCGATCACGAAATATGAACGAGATCAAGGGAGGTTGGCCTGAAGATCATGTCAAGATCACATGCGCCTAAATGTGAGAAGGACAAGCTTCAGATGAGAGGGAGAGATAGAGAGAGAGAGCGAAATCTCCGTGGCATATGTATGTAACATTGTCTGGAGATCGAGACCCACGATCGTTGGATGATCGTAACGTGTGTGGAAGACAAAACAAATGCTTGTAAAACATCGGACGAGACGCAGCTGGCGATTAATCGCTATCGCTTACAATTAACACTTAAGAACGCTGCCTAAAAAACACTGGGGAACCCCAAACAACAGCAACAAAAACAATAAGAAGAACCATAACAACAACAAGAAGAACAACAACTATGGCCCGATATCTGTATCTGATGCGCATAACGAATGCGTTCCACGGGCTGATCGAGGAAAAGCGAACCACGGTATCAAAATAACAGCTACTTCCAACAACAATTGAGATGCTAAAGAACAACAATATAGATTCCAAACAACAACAAAAGAAAGAACTTGATGCAAGAACAAAAATACTGTGCAACAAGTCGGCTATTTAGCATAAAAATCACATGAAGAGATCGAGGGAGACGGAAAGAGAGAGACAGAGGAGAGGAGGAGAGAACAAGAGAGAGCGCGAAAGAGACAGCGCTATGAAGGAGACGAGTAGGAGGCCGAAGGTGGCGGCGGAGCTGGGGGAAAATCCAGATAAACGCCCAGCGAACGCACGAATCGAGCCTAATGGACGGCGACGCGCCTGCGATGGACGGACGAAATGAAGACAGCCAGATCCGTGGACTTGGAAGTGGACATGGACATGGACGGACAGTCAGTCACTCGGAGGACCGACGGACAGACAGAGGGACGGACAGAGGGCCAGCTGGCTGCAGCACGAGAACGAACACGATCGGACTTGCATGAAAACCGAGACTGAGAATTTAATCGAGACCGGGACCGAGTCCAAGACTGAGACCGGGACCGGGACCGGGACCTCAAGCAGGGCCGGAGTCCGAGCAGGGAAGGGGTTCTTGAATTGAGAGATAAGATAATTATAGGAAAATTAATATATGCACATTAGTATCAAAGGCAATGAAATCAAAAGGATTTAATGGGAGAACAGAAATAGACGGAGAAGATATTTTATATATGACGGACTACTAACAAAAAAACTATATTAGGAAATATACTGCAATTTAACAAGAAACAATATTAGTAAAAAAATATTGAATACAATATACGAAAGGTAAGGCGAAAAAAAAAAATAATTACAATACAATATTGATGAACTCTAAAAAAAATGTAATGAAACATCATATTTACATAGGATAAAAATCTCATATTAAAAATAAAAAATATTTAGTATTATAAGAACCTTTAAATTGGCAAGTTGATAAATTAAAATGTATAAGAATAAAAAAAAAATTCAAGATAACTTCACTATTAATTTTTAAATATTGAAAAGATTCAAGAAACGCAATCTCCAGTCGAACATCCGTAAAGGGACATGAAAATCCCGCGCAAAAGTCGAGACGATTTTTCGCGCCAAAGGGTAAATATCGCAGAGATATCAGTATCTCTCTCTCTCTCTCTCCCCCTCTCTCAGTCTTCCCAAGCTGAACGGCGTCAACAAGATACGAGTTTTAAAAAAGTATAAATTTATACAAGAACAAAAATACATTGTAATAAAACGAGCTGAAAGAACGAAAAAAACAACACATCAAAACACAAAACAAAAAAACAAAAAACAAAAACTACAACAACAAAAATCGTCAACAAAAACAAGCAGCAACAACGATAACAACAACAACGATACATATCAAATCGTCGACGAGTAAAAAAACGATCACAGGTGTTCACGATCGAGCTGCATCGAGAAAATAAACCTAAACCGAACCTACAGATACAACAACAGCAACAACGAACCAGCGTAACAGCAACAACAACAAAAACAACGATCATCAACTCGTACTACGTCGTGGTTGGAGCAGAAGACGACGAAGGAGAAGAAGAAGCAGAAGAACTGCAAATTGCGTTACGATCGTGTACAGTGAGGGCAATAATGACGACGACCATGATGATGATGAGGGTCGTGATGATGACGATGATGATGAACACGATGGTGAGATGAACACGAAGACGATGATTATTTTGGTGATCATGATATTCCTGCTGATGATCAAGGTGATGATGATTAGGACTTGATGAATTGGTCGAGATGAAAATTTTTTAAGAATTTATGAGGACGATCGCGTCGATCAAAAATGTAGCGATCAGTGACTATAATGATGACGATCAGAGTAATAAAATTTATTTACGATCGTTGAAAAAATAGTTCTTTGCGATCCTTGAAAAATTTATCTTTACGATCAGTAAATTAATACTTTTGATCATAAACCTTATGACGATCTTCCAGACTTGTGAAATCAAGACAAGTGATTATGACAATCAGGTATTGTGATTATCATGATCAGGAATTGTATGATAATTATCGGAATTGTGATTTTGACGGTAAAAAATTATAATGATCAGGACTTTTGAATATGACGATTGTAGTGATCGAGAATTGCGATTTTAGTGGCTTGTTATTATTATGATCAGGAATTCAAATAAATTTTGACTGGACCATCTACATTCATGATGATGATGATCATTTCACAGGAGATCTTGTCGAGTGATCGTGATGAAATACAGTAAAAGCCATCAACTCATTCCTGCTCGAATGTCACGTCGACAACGAGTTCTGTAACAATTTTTTTATTACCATTTTTTTACTCACTTTTCTTTACATTATATTTTATTTAGTTTTTTTAATATTCATTGACATTTTCTACAAGCGATAACAATTTTTATTGTGTGCTAACTTTGCCTGAGTGATGTTTCCTCTCCTCTGTACAGGAAACTGATACAAAGCATTTTTATTGCGAACATCAGGGAATGGAATGAACAGGAAATTATTGTAAAATTTTCATTAAAGGATTTCCGCTTAGTAAAAAAATACAAAATTCTCTAACGTGTAAATTTAAAGTTCTCCACAATAATAATGAATAAACGACTTCCTGACAAATTACTCGAATATTAAAAATTGTGTAACATTTACGAGCTGTAAAATTTCAGCAAATTTATTGGAAGCCCATTAACAATAAATATTGAAAAACATAAAATTTACGAGAGAAAATTTCAAAAATGTCCACATCCCAAAAATTATTTTTACCAAAAATTAATTTACTACTGTAAACAAAATATTGCCAATAAATAACGAGAAAACCAATAAATTTCTAGTACACAAGCGATGAAAAACGCAATAAAATTTAATTTGATTGCCTATCAAAAATTAAAATAAAATTTATTGCAAACGGATTCAAATTAGAATCGAGATAAAAATGATAATAATTTTTGAGGAAGCAATTAAAATAAGAAGGTGGTTTGGACAAAAATTAAAAAAGTGGTTGGAACGAAATAAAAAAACCAAAAAAATATAAATTCAAATTGGAGAGAAAAAAGAATTAAAAAGAGGAAAAATTCTGTTAAAACAATAATCATTATAATAAAATATGTCGTTGTTATAAATTCCGATTGCCACCAGTAATGATTGAATATTAAAACAGCCACTCCCTTCACGGCCCGTAATTGATGCAGCCACAAACGTGGTTGATAATAGCCCTGACAACAACAACAACAACTCAAAAGGATGTACACAATTTATGCTCACTTAAGCCAAAGTAATGAGTAATTAAATCGAACACTGCGACTCCTGCCCAACGGACGGACGGACGCGGGGCACGCATGAAAAAATAAATAAATAAATTAGTGTTTGTGGATGAGGAAGAAGAACAAGAGGAGGGCACAAGTGGAGTATGTAAATGGGTGTGTGTGTGTGTGTATTTATTTTGAACTTTAGCGTACATCAACTAAAATAGACAGCGATAAAAGTAAATATAATAATAATGGCATCGGTCGCCAGCTCGATCCGTCGCCGGGTCGGGACGGGATCGCCCGAGCGAGATGGCGGGAGAGAGAGGGAGAAGGAACGACTGGGGATGGAACTCGAGGAACTCATTTAAATGCATGCAAAGTAGTCATCAAGTCGATGGCGAAGGCACGTCTCAATGGTCCGAACGACCGACCAACCGATCGTCGGTCCCGGGGATCCGATCGGGACGCCTCGATCGATGCGATAAAGCGAGAAGAGTCTCCAACAGACAGACAGACCCAGAGGCAGCCCGAGAGATAGAGGAGTGAAAGAGACAGAAGACTCCTCGAGTGTGTTAAGAAAAATCATATCAAAACAAAACAAAAAACTACGAGAAAAAAACTCCGCACGATCGGTTTTGGCGGGATCCAACGCGAGAAGCGAGATCAAGAAGAGGCGAGGCCTCGAGTTGAAGAAAAAGACACTAAAAATACAGAGAGAGAGAGAGAAGGAAGAGAGGAAGAAAACACACAGAGCGAGTGAGAGCCGAGAAGAGTGTTCAAAAGAGCAGGATCAAAACAAAGAACGGATAAAAAAGTCGAGACCTGTTTGGCAAAGAGAAGATTCTGAAGAGATCTTTTTGTAAGAGATCGCAACACTCTGTTCAAGAGGAAAAGAGAAAAACGGAAAGCAGAGAAAAATCCTCTCTCTCCTCTCTCTCTTAAAGGTAGGAAACAAGTGTTGCCTTTGCTGGAGTTTCGAAGACTTGGCAACGAGCTCTGGAGCATGATGGATTTCGTCACATGATTAAATACTTAATCGAAAATGAACGCGAGTTTCAAAACCTTTTAGTAATGCAGATAAAAATAAATTTAAACGCGCTAAATAAGAAGTTAAAATTAGCATTTTGTGCAATTTTTTATAACAAAATTTAAAATCATTTTTAATACACTTAAAAACTAATAAAATATCAGGCATATAACAAAATAGAATACAATAAATATTAATAATGACTGAATACATTTTACTCATAAAAAATAATAAAATATCAATTGACTTGAAATGTAATTTAAAATAAAAATGAATTAATTTCAATAAACTTTAATTAAGAAAAAAATTGGTTCCCGATAAAGTCGATAATTATTGTCGGGTGAAAATTTTGGCAACAAATAAATATCATAAAAAGGAATACGAAAATTATTTAAGTATAATTTTGCGAATAATTTCATGCTAACTAAATACGGAGGAGTTAGAGAAAGCGAACTCAATAAATCCCAGCTCCATTCCGGAACCCCGCGATCACCACTCGAGGACCCCTCGATCGTTTTCTGCCAATTAGAGAAAATCCAGAAATTTTTCATATTCGTCAACCGCCGCCGACGTTTTGTCGTTGCACTTGATTTAAGAACCTCGTGGTCCTCGTCGATCCTCGTGCGTTTATTGTGATTGGACCTGTCAATGATGGAGATGGCGAACCCTAACGAGATCATGCGCAAAACCCGGCCCACAACGTGCCAACTGCGACGACTGGATGCCCGAAAGTCAGCCCGGGAAGGAGGGAAATGCGGCCGGTTTCTCGAGCATAAAAACCGACGACCAACAGACAAAAGTCACTGAAAAAATAACCCAAGATGGGGAGTGGGGGGAGGAGGGGGGAAGAAGCTGGAGAAGGCGGAGGCTGCTGGCACTCATATTGAAGCCCTCCTCATCATAATTTAAGAAGTACGAGTAGCGTAAAGATACGTTTCATACGAAGCAGCTACCGGTTTTTAGCTTTTTAAACTTGTACACAAAAACCTCTTCACACAAACACACACACACACGAACATAAAAAATACACAAACCAACAAACACAAATAAACACAAACAAACACACACACATGCATATCTCTACATCGGCTCATCGTGGGCCTCGACAAAGCGTCGAGCAAAAAGGGAAAGAGAGAAAAACGATCGGTCCCTGGCTGGAAACGAGCACAAGTCGAGGTCCCTCGTGCGGAGGACGCTCAACGTGGAGCCTCTCGAGGGCACCGGGCTGGCAGGCAGACTCGTCTAAATGTTGGCCAATATAAGAAATATATCGAGAAAAAAGAAAAGGACTGAAATATAAAAGAGACAAAAAAACATCTTTGGCAAAAAGTCGCTGGCGGAGGCAAAAAATTAAGGCTCGGCTACAGGGTGTGCAGAGGGGTACGGGGAGGCTTAAAAATTAGGCAGCTTTCTATTGGAAACATTTTTAAAATTGCGATTTTTATATTATTTGTTTTTATTGCAATTTCTTAACCCATCGATTTCATTTTCATTAATTTAAATTTAATCTACAAATTTTAAAATATTAAGTGAATTAATATTTTTATCACAAGAATTTTCGATTTCTTCTGCCAAATTCAAACGCGAAGGGTTCAGATAGAGTGGATTTTAAAAATTTGATACTTATTTTATTGTTTTTACTAAGATTCTCTTGAAGTACATGAACATTAAAACATTTATTGTCTCACGTGTTTTTCGTTACGCAAAATCTTAAGGCTAGTTCAAGCCTTAATGGGGTTTTTGACTTCTTCCCCATTAGCATTTCCCAGACACTCGTCCCAGACCCTCCAGATCGCCAGACGACCCCTGACGACCACCTCCTAGACAAGACGAAGACTCGGACTGAGAAGAAGAAGCAGCAGTTGGGACCCCCGTTGACCTCCTCCAAATCGCTTAACGATCTGTGAAGCCTCGAAACCTTCGCACCCTGTTGCGGCTGCCGCCGCCGTCTCTGGTCATTTCATGCACGGATCTCGATCTGAGGATCCTCCTGAGGACTCCCGATGATTTCGCAGAGATCTGTTTTTTCTTGGTCTTTGTTTTTGTTTCTGATTGTTCCTCCTGGACCCCAAGATCACTGTTGTTGTTCTTGTTGCTGTTGCTGTTGTCGTTGTTAGCTCCCCACGTCCGTTCGATGACTTCAACTCGTTTGGCGAACCTTCGATTGGACTTTTTGTGTTGCTCTCGTTGTTTTTCTTCCTTCACATTTGATCCTGTTTCTTTGTTGTCGATAGGTGTATTGGCGTGAGTGTGAGTGTGTTTGTGTTTGTATTCGTCTGTGTCCCCTCATGCAAAACCGCCGGCCACGGGACGAAGGAACCTTACTTTGTTTTGCTCTCGCAGCCGTCGATTCGATACCGACGTCGATGACGACGAGGTCGAGTCTCGTGTTTGGCAAAGGCTTCGTTCCCTATTTATTTTTTCTGTCTGTCTCCCTCGGTCTCTCACTGCTTCTCTCCTGCTCCTCCTGCTCGCGCCCTCCTTCCGCTCCTCACTCGATCCTCTGGCTTGGCTTTCTTCTATGGATCGTTGTAAATGTTGTTGTTGATGATGGTTGTTAGTGTTGTTGGAGGTCCTATTGTTGTTGTTCTTTTTGTATTTGTTGTTGTCATTGTGGTTGATGTTGTTGTTGTTGTTATTGTGCCCTTTGTCAGTCTGTCCATCCAGTGACTCGCGTCGTAGTCGGCGAACCCTGTTTGCTTCGCCTTGCTTTGGTTCTCCTCCCTATTTTGATTTTCCAAAGCATGGTCGTATATTTGTTGTTGTTGTTGTTGTTACGCTTTTTGTTGTAATTGTAATCTCATTGTTTTTGTTTTGCCCACTGTAATTGTTGTTTTGGTTCTATTCCCTTTATATTTTTACCTTACTTTGGCTTCATTTTTCTTCTTTTTTTTTTGTTTTTTGTAGTCGTTGTCCCTACATTTATTTGTATTTCCCTTTTTGCTCCGTAATTCTTTAATCCTAGCAAATACATGTGTGTGTGTGAAGGAAGAAAAAATAAGTAAATGAAGAAAGATATACAGAACCTTGTCGGAAAGTAAAGGAAAGTGAGCTCAACGGCCCCGATTCAGAGTCGGGGACGAGACCGGCCTGGCCTGGCCCGGGCCGGCACCACGAGCTCTCCATCTATCTTTGTCTATCCTTTACTCTCTCTCTCTCTCTCTCTCTCTCTCTCTAACTCCCTCTCACTTGCGCACTCTCCTTCTCCGTCTACGGCCATCCAGTGAACTCGTGAAGTCAATGAACTGCACGATCCTTCGCGATCACCAACAGCAACAACAACAACTTTGCCTTCTTCTCGTTCTCCCGTCGGCTGCTCGTGCTCGCCTGGCGATGGAGAACGAACACGATCATCACATCATGATGACGGTCGGGATGGTCATTGCGTTGAGGATGTTCAGAGGATTGCGATCGTAGAGAAGATGATGATCGTAGTGTGGAAGACGAAGGTGATGATGAGACAAATTGTCAAAAAATGGAAATTATACAAATATCAATAAAAGATTTTATAAAAATAATACAATTAAGAAATTTGATGAAATTCCTAATGAAAATTCAAAATACGGATCATAGAGAAACTAAAGAGAACCATTGGGAAGATCACGAAAGAAAGGGTTCAAAAAGTGCCGGTAAGAAAGAGTAAGGGGAGAAGGAGACAAGTAGTAAGTGAAGGAGACAATGAGTGAAATAAGGTGGATCCGCCGACCCCGGCAAAGTTCAACAGTCACCTGATCAGCGCCCTGAAACCGGAGCCTCCAACCCTCATCATCAGCCCTCATCAACCCAGCCCTTCGATGTCTGGTTCTCGACTCTCTACAGAACTATTCGGATCAGTTCTTTTTCCTTCTTCTTTCTTTCTTCACTCTGATTCCATCGTCTCCCGCTCTATCTGTCCATCTGTCTATCAGTCTGCCTGTCTGTCTGTCTCCCAACTGGCTGTCGGCCACTCCTCGTCGTGGCGAAAATAGATCGAATTTCCTACCCCAACCTCCATCGGGCGATCATTTGTTTGAACAACAACTCTATAAGAGAGCCAGAGGGAGTCGGGCCCAGAGTGAGAGGGGCGAGGAGATCGCGATAGGGGGACGGACCGGCCCTCGGGCACCCTTCGGAAATCAAGAGCACCACACGAGACCCTTCGAAGCTCCTCGAAAAACCCTCCGGCCGGACTCGCTGCGCCCAGACGATGACGCGGAAGACGACGAGGACGACGTTGACGACGACGACTGATCGATCATCACCCCGAGCTGAAGCCGCCGATCGACAGGTGAAACTTGTCAAACCCATGTTCGAAATAGAATATCTCTCTCTCCCTCTCTCTCTCTGTCGTTTCTGCCCGGGTGATGTCTTCTTCTTGTTCCTCTCCTCCTCCTCCTCCTCCTGCCACGCTCCGCCTTCCCGCTGGCGTCATCGTCGGTCGCTCAGGTCGTCGCCTGTCTGTCGGGACGACGCACGATCGACTCGCGGCCAGACGGAGGACAAAAACAACAACAACAACAACAATCAGAGGCGCGCGCCCCTGGCCTGGGCAATGAGAGAGTGTGCGAGAGAGAGGGAGATCGAAAGAGGGCCCTGGAGGGCCTCGGCGTCCGCACGAGGGTTGGCGACCGAGACCCACGTCCGAAGTGTGCGCGGCACAAGTGTTCGCTCGTCCGTTCGGCCGGCCGCTCGCTCGATCGGGTTTTACGACTCCTTTAGGGACCCCGACGAGGTCGACCTCGAGGGAAGCCGGGGAGGGGCCGGGTTCGAGGAGCCAGAGAGGCAGGGTTGCCGCACCGAGGTCTCGGAGACGGCGAACTGGGTGCAGGAGGGTTTTGATGGAGGCGAGATCTGGACTAAATTACAATAGAAATGCATTTAATTCAATTTATTGGAAGAACGGAGTGTTGGAAAAAACGAGAAGGATTCAGAAAAAAATTGGAAAAATAAAAGCAATATTTTTGTGGTGGAAAAGAGGTTTCTAAACCAATATTAAACATACATTATTTTGTTATTATTCATAACTCATTACTGCGATATTATTTCTCTTCGTGCCAGAAATTTTAATTTAATTTAACATTTATTATTGTTCAATTTTTAATTTTTTTGTTTTGTCTATTATTTTTATAAATTATCTTCATTATTCCGTTGACTAAATCCCTATTTAAAACTCCAGAGGCAGCCCTGGCTGCGAGGCTGAGGTTTTCCACTATCCTTGTTGTTATCGTTGTAGTCGTTGTTGTTGTATAGTTTGTTGTTGTTTTCCTTTCTGTAATTTTTTGCCCTCATCTTTGTTGTTGTTGTTGTTGTTAATATTCTTGTTGTTCTCCCCTTGGTGCCTGCAGCTCCTTTTCCACTTGTTCCTTCCGATCCTCTCCACGGTCGTTGTTGTCAGTCTTTGGAGTTGATTTTGTTGTTGTTGCTGTTGCTGCTTTTATTGTTGTTTTCCCTCGATTAGACCGTAACGATCATTATTTTAATTGTTTGTTTTTCCCATTCCCAGCATCTCGCTCGTTTCCCTGTGCCTTCTCATTGGCCTTTTGTCCTTTCCGTTTTCCCCGCTTCTTCGCCATGGACAGGCGCTGATCCCAGGTGGACAATTTCTATTTCTATTTCTATCCCCTGCCCTACCTCCCCTCCCACTCCTCCTGCCCCTCCACTTTACCCTCACCTCATCTTCCGATGGCTCGCTAAGGCTCGTCCATCCATCGCCCTGTAACTTCCTGCGCCTCGATCGTCCTCCAGCATCAGATCTCTTGATTTATGCCCGTTTTATTTTAATTTATTTTCAAAGGCTTTCAGTGGACTGAGACCTCTGATTCAGTCAAGATTTAAATGGTAGTTTGGTATGTCGTTTTTTTAATTTATTCTAATTCTTATCTCTGTTATTTCTAATCGAATTTTCCCTCAGAACATTTGGATATATAAATTATTAATTAATTTTAATGTTAATTAAGTTTTTCCTAATTTCTTCTTTTGGATGTTTCGCTAATTTGTAACAATATTAAATTAAAATTTTGTCAAAATTTGTTTCATTAAAAATTATTATATTTTTGTTATGATCTTTAAATTTTGTTTTTTCATATATTTTATTTTTTTCAATAACCCTCTTATGAGACATTAAATTCTGACCAGAAAGCATTGCTTTTCAAATGTTTACTTAGTTTACGATCTTGACGATTTTGCCGTTGTTGTTTTTGTCTACCACTTCTCCATTCCTCCCTCCCTCCTTCGCTCGACTCTCCTTCCGTTGTCTCTCCTTCCCTTGCTCTACCTGCCGGCTCCCAAATCGAGCTGCGGCCGAGGCGAAAATTTAGGTTAAGGGCTACTTAATCTAGAATTGCTGCGATATGCGACCTCAGAAGAAGAAGAGGAGTGGGTGAGGGTGATGCAGACAGACGAAGAAGAAGAGAAGAGACGGCGATCGTCTGACGAGTGACAGAAAGAGAGGGCAGGAGTGGAGGGAAGACCCGCAGCAGACAGAAGACGAAGACCGAAGACCGAAGACCGAAGACAGAACAAGATCAAGTGCAAGTGATCAGACGGACGAATCAACGGACGGCAGTCGGACGATCAGCCAAATGTACGGATCAGACTGACGAATGGACGGATGACGAGCCAGAGAGGTGGAGAGAGAGAGAGAGAGAGAGAGGGAGAGACAGATCGAGCCGCAGACACACGAGTCAGACAGACGTAAATCCAACGATCGCTGTCGTCGCTCACGGCTGGCGAGGAAAGTGCAACGAGAGCCAAAGTGATCGCGACTCAAGGCGGCTGCGATCGGAGGGAGGGAGAAACCGATCGGTAGCCGGGTGGAGAGCGGGAGAAGGAGAGAAGGAGGAGGAGAGGTTCGTGAAGGAGATGGAGTAGAAGAGAATGATGAAGGGGTCGACCGTTTCAACTGGTTTCGAGCTCGATCGCAACTGCACCGTGTCTTGATTGATCCACTGAAAAAAGTTCAAAGATCGATAAAAAAACGAGATTTGTTTTCGGTATAAAACTATAAACAATTACAATTATTTATTCCTAAAACTTACTCAAAAATAAAGATTTTGATTTATTTTTCTTCGAAATTTTTATAGAGGAATAAAAAATAATAAATTCTCTGGTATATACTTCTATTGTTTTTTAATCATTTTCTCTTAATATTTTTCAATATGATCAGTTTAATCACGATAATATATATAAATAATCATTTTAAACTTACTACTTTTACGTTTTTTCCTTTTCATGATTGTTCTATCATTACAAAAGTCGCTCCTTCTTAAACATCATTATCATACATTTGGTTTCTGGAACATCAACATTTTTGCCTCAATTTTTTCCTCCCATATTTCTCTCAGTGTATCGCGGCTCCCTGAACTCCGATCTGCCTCTGACCATCCCCACTTCATCCATCGCTGCCGATGTCTTCCAGCGATTGATTCACGCTGATCGCGATATCGTCTGAACCAAACCTGAACCCGTCGTTCTTGTCGTTGTCGTTGTTGTTGCAATTGCCGTTGTTGTTGTTGTTGTCGTACGCATGCACAACTCACGTCGCCGCCGTTGTCGCCGACGCATGTCTAACAACAACAACAATAAAGAACCCCAGAACCACAACATTGAAGAACAACAAGAAAAAAGAGAACAACAACAACAAGGTGAACAACAAAACATATCTATATATATATATAGATATATATGTGAAGGAGAAAAATTAAGTCGCAATTCGATTGTTGTTGTACAACAAATGCGACACCAACAACAACCACATTGACTGCGTTTGCCCAATTCTAATGCAGTGCAGCCGCGTCCGCACAGGTGTTCAACGAGTCGCACACACTCGAACGCATATATACACGTATATAATCTGAGGGTAAGAAACACACTCACGCACACACACGCAATCACCGCCTGAACGCAAACACAGAGGCAGACTCACTCTGGCACCGCCGTCGCCGCGCCCGAATCAAATAAAACTCGTTGCCGTCGATCCTCCAGCGATCCGACGTCCGTCCCGCTGTCCGTCCGCTGTCCATCTGTGTGTTTGTTGAACTGGCCGTCCGTCCGGTCGTCTGTCCCTCCTTCGACGCCAGCAACCATCCATCAGCTTAACACCACGACGGACACCCGATCGAGACCGCGCTCTGAAGGAGCCGGGCTCACGATAGAGATCGCCGGCCTGAGCAAGTGCCACAGGAGAGGGAGAGAGGGCGAGAGCGAGGTAGGGAGAGAACAAAATCAAAATAAAAATTAGTGCGACCGAGCAGGAGAACCCGAAACAGAGAAGGAGGAGAGAGAAGTGGACGACGTTCGCGACGGACCCCGGTCGAGCCCAAGCCTCGAACCGACGACCGATCGTCCGTCCCTCGATCGATCGACAGACGGCCCGCTCGATCGTGCGTGCGTCCGTGCCTGCGATGGAGGAAGCCGATGTTGTGATTTCACATTTCGTTGCGTTTCATCAAAAAGGTTTCGGCTACCAATTCGAGCACCGCGGTCGGCCGGTGGTCGGTCGGTCGCTCGATCGATCGATCTTGCGGTCGAACTTGAGCCGCCGTCGTTTGTGGTGGATCTGGATCTTTATGGGATTCGATCGAAAGGAGAACTCTTTGGAAACACTGAACAACTCCTAGAACTCCTTAGTGTAAAGGAGTTTTTCCGGGATTTTTTCTGAAGCTGCAAATTTCTACAAGAGTCAGTGAATTGAAAAATATTAATTTTTTTTTAATATTTTTCATGTCTTCAAATTGATAGTTAAACTCCGTTTAATACATTTGCAAAGTGGTTAAGTTTCGCAGAAAAAAAATATTTAATTAATTATGTACTTCCTGAGAATATAATTTTTTCATTGGTAAATGAATTTGTTGTTAGTTGTTTATTATGAAATTATCTTATTTAAATATTTTTAAATTTTCTCTTCAAGGGGACTTAGGCAATATTCCCTAGGGAATTATGCAGTTTTGCTTTAAGTCCATTTGCCTCCGCCTCTCTATCCACGTCTTTCCCCAGCGGCCTGTCCGTCCCTCTGTGAGTCCATCCGTCCGGGAGTCCGTCCGTCCCTCTGTCAGGCCGTCCGTACCTCCCACCCAAAGCCTGCCTCCCTCCCTCCCTCCTCCCTCCATCGTGCGTCCAAGGCACGGTTCCTTCATTCGTTCGCCATCTGCGGTCGACTGCAAGACACACATTTTCATGTTGCTGTTGCTATTGTTGTTGTTGTTGTAATTGGCGTAAACGCTGTTGTTGTTGTGAAGTGTTGTGTTGTTGTCGCGCCTCACTATTTGTGGTTGTTGTTGTTGTTGTTGCTGTAACTGTTGAACTCTCTATGGCACACGAGACATATGGGTGTTGTAAGGTATCAAAAAGGTACCTGTCTGTCAAAAACGACGTTGCGTTGTTGTACAACATATCACCGTTATTGTTGTATTCACTCTCCTCGTCTGTCGAATACTGGTTTCGAGTTTCTCTGTCTCTCTTTCTCTCTCGTTCGCTCTCTTTGCCTCTTTTCGACGGCACTTGGCACGACTGCCCCGAGTGCAGGCCATAGAGAGCAATCCATCTTTCGAACGAACCACAAAATTACAACAACCAAATCAACAACAACAACTCATAGAGGCAACAACAACAACAACAACAACTTCAGTCGGAACAACAACAATAACACCACATGCAGCCGAACATAACAATCAATTTCATTGTTCATCTATGTCCATGTGGCCATGTCTATCCATGTGTTCACGTCTCTCTGTCTACTGTCTAAATCTCCATGTCTCGCTGTCTGTCCATGCCTTCTTGTCTAGTCATGTCTTCGGTCTTCGGTCTTCGGTCCTCATGTCTGTCTGCAAGTAGTCCATGTTTGTGGGTCTCCGTCCATCGGTCTTTGTCTGCGCGTCTGCCTCGTGATCCTCGCCTGTCGTTCTATCTGTCTTCCTATCTATCTTATGTCTGGACTACTGTCCGTCCTGCTGTTCGTCCCCTCGATCGTCTGTCTGTCTGTCCATCTATCGATAGATTGCATTAGAGGCGAGGAATCCACGCACAAGTCGTGATGTTGCTGCTTTCTTGTTGTTAAATCATACTTTTTTCTTATGTTCTTTTGCACTTTTTTGTTCTATACTTCAAATGATTTTTATATCCAAATTAATTTTGTTTTATTTTTTGTCCCTCTTCTTTGTTTTCCTTCTTTATATTCGCATTTACACTTGTTAGTCTAAAAAAAGTTAGTTGAATTTTGTTCCTAGAATTTCACTTGAATTTAAATTTCTACTCGAACGATCACGAACACGATACCGAACGAGGCTTGCAGTTCATTTTCGTGGTTGGAAATTTGCCAAGCCGTTGCAAATTCAAGGAATTAAATCTTCTGTGTTGGGAAAAAAAATCTGGTCACGATTTTAGTACAATTCCTTATGGTGAAAACTCTCATATTTTATTGCAGCATTTTAACAAAAAAAACGGAATTTACATAAATATTCGATTATATAAAGCATGAACTTTCAATCTTTTATTAATTTTATTGTCAATTATTCACATTTGCACTACCAATTATCAAGAAACTCCCAGATCTTGCTACCACAACACATTAAATTCACGTCATAATTTCTCATCAAAAACTACGACCATCATCACCGTCATCAACGTCTTCGAGTCGAACCCCACCAGCTCCATCATCGTCATCATCATGATCGACACCATCGGCCGGTCAACGGCATCGGATTTGCATAACGTGCTAATTGAGGACTGGATTAGATTTTGTTGCCGTCATTTTCAGCTGCAAACAAATCACCAAAAGAGCCAAGCGGACGAGAAGAAACGAGGGAAGAGAGAGAGAGAGCGAGAGCTGAAATGAGCTGGCCAAAATCACCTGCAGTGGGCCGAGGATCGCGGCTCGGACTCGGAGCTCGGTTCGTTCGTTGCGAATGAATCCAAATTAATGGCTCCGGCTAAAGCGCGGAATTAACGGTAAATATTGCGCAGCCTGCTCTCGTGGGGTTTCGTGAGCCACGCCCACTGCTCCTAAAACCAACCGAGGCCGAGACGGAGACGGAGACGGACACGCCCACCACATCCCGCCCCACACTCCCGTCTGCCTCCCTCGTGCCTTCCTCGAGTCTCCTTTGCGCGAGCTCCAGCACACGCATTGTTGTCTCTCTCATACTTTGTGTCTCCCTCATACTTTGTTGCGGTTGATGGCTGTTGATGTTAGTAATTGTTGTTGTTGGTTGAAATTGTGGTTGTTGTTGCTTGTTTATGGTTGAAATGGTGCTTATTGTTGTTGGTCGTTATTCATAGTAGTAGTACTTGTTGTTGCCATTGTCGCTGTTGTTGTTGTTGTTGTCGTCTGCTGCTGTCGCCTATGTTGGTGGACAATCCTCGAGATTGCAACAAGTTGCTGGTTGTTGTTGTTGTTGCCATGGCCATAATTGGACTTGGACTAAGTGGAACTTGTTGTAGTTACAGACGTGGAGAAGGCGATGTTGTTGTTGTTGTGGTTGATGGTGTTGCAAGTGTAGTTGTTGTTGTGGCGGATGATGTTGTTGCTGCTCCTTTATCGATTCAATAAACCGCGCATTGCGTTTTATGACGAATTTTCTTCGCGCCATCCGAGTCAGTCGATCAGTCAGTTAGTAAGTCAAAACATCCAGCGAGCCGTGGGCACTAACAACAACAACAAGGAGAAGTATAACAACAACAAGATCATTCGCAACTACAAAAGCAACAAGAAGAAATTGTTTACCTACCTCGACTTGTTTAAACTTTTTCACTGTCTTCTGTTTTTTTGCTCCCAGTACTTTTTTCTTTCTCCTGCCTTCTTCTCTTCCCCTCCTGCTTCTTGTCCCCTCTTGCTTCTTTTCCTCTCGTGTTTCTTCTTTCTTTCTTGTTTGTCTTTAGCAAAAAAAATGTAAATTGCTCCACTGTCGTAACGCGAAGATCACTTTTACTTTTATTTGCGATAACAAGTTGTTATTGTTGACCATACCGAGGCACCATTTAATTGTTATTTCACCGATGCCCATAACAATTTGCACCTTCCCTGATCTACCATAACCACCCATAACAGCGGTAACGATCTTCGGTCGTCGAATGCGCAGTTGTTGGCGAGTTTCTTTCGCGAGCCACCGTCCGGCTGCTGGTAACAGCTTAACGATAATTATGTTAATGCGTTGAAGTATTTACACACAGGTATCTGTGGCTCATCTTCCTCTCCTTCTCTCACTTTCCGCTTCACTCTCCCTTACTCTTTGTCCGTGTTTCAGTACCTCCGTTTGTCCAACGATCGTTTGTCCGATCATTGGTTTTCGCACATCTGCACATCTGAGTGGGCCGCACGATCGCCTTCTGTCGTCGTCTCCTGCTTCGTCTTCTTCTCTGTGGTCCCTTTTACGGCAGCTCCTGTTCAGGGTCAAATGAAGCCATTGCATTGATCCACCGATCGCCGACGATCCATCGTTTGTCCCTACCCTTGGTTGGGAGATCGTTCTTTTGGAAACTTGCAGTCGTTTTTCATGGCGATCTCTCTCGAAATGGATACGTTAATTAAAGTCGACTTTTCGAATCGAGATCATTAATTTTTAAATTGATTCCTAAATGGAAATCGAAAAAGGAGAAAAGAAATTCACAGAAGGTGAGTTGGAGGAGAAGGTCGGAAGGAAGGATGAATCGATGAGTAGATGAAAGGGAAGAAGGAACAGAGGAGAAGTTCGGAAGGAAGAACATTTAAAGCAAAGGATCGTAGCAAAATATCACAGAAGAAGATCGCGAACGAAACCGCGGAGGGAGATTTTAGGAAAAGAAACAGCTGCAGATCGAATAAGGAAAATCTTAAAAAAGAGGAACAAATTTTCAATGGCGATTGTAATTAGTGATCGTAATAGGCGAACGCGGCGGGAGATCGCAGTAGGTGATTGTAAAAGATAGTTGTAATTAGTGGTCTTAGTGCTGTTAAGAGAATATTTTTTTTTTTTTTGTTTTGATCTTATTCTATTCTTTATACAGCGACCTGCAAATAGAACGCTCGAGAAATTTTGTAGCAGTAAAGGTAGGTGGAGATGCGTAGAGGAAATTCAAGAAAAGATGGCATGGAAAGGATCGGAGGAGATGATCGTGGAAACTGGTTGCTTCCAATTTGGGAAGTTGATTGAGGTTGAATCGTAGTAAGTGATGATATCAAGTGATGGTATTGAGTGATCGTTGATCGTTATGGTAGCAAGTGATTCTTGTGTTAGTATGAAATAGATAATAGCAGCTTATCACAAGGTAGTGGTAATGATCAAGTAGAATTTCTTAATTAAAACTTCCTCAAAATGCAATCATGAAATTATTTTCCCCTCTTTCTTTCTTTAAAAAAGCAAAATCTTCAAGAAATCTTCTCCATTACCTTCTTACTACGCCGATGAAGACCTTGCCCAGGGAATTGAGTACGACTGCTGCGATCGCATAATTCTCCGATCTTAACCGCATTGCAGCGATGCATGTGCTTGACCTACATTTCGCAATCAAAGCCTGAAGTGGCATCGCAGCCGAAAAGAAAGAGAGAGAGAGAGAGCGGTTTTTCATCCCCACATCTTATGCAAAAGCAGGGACAAATTCACAGACAGCTTTCGGCCCCACGTAGACAATGGATAATGGAGGTCGGCGATGAAAGGGAAGTTCTTCTTACCGGAGAGGTGGAAGAGGGAAATTGAGAAAGAGACGGAGCTTAAGAACACCATGCGGAAGATGATCACGAAGTAACTCAAGAACATGAAAAGCAGGAGAAGAAGATGAAGCCAGACAGAAGTGAATGTCTATGTCAGCAATAATGGTTTGCAGATGAAGCGATAGAGAGAGATGGATCTAGAAGCTGGTGCAGAGAGCAGCGAGGGAGGAGAGATAGCCGAAGGGCGACAGAGACAGACAGACAGATCGGTCAGACTGCCGCAAGCATCGACCGAAACCAAAGCAGCTGTCAATCAAAATTCTCAGTCTATCTTTCGGCTTCTGGCTTTCACTACTATATGCCTCCCTCTTCCTCCATCTCCGTCTCCCTCTATCTCTCTCCCTACCACCTCCGCCATCTCTCTTTCCCTCCTGGGACTCCGGCCGCGACCCAAGAGACGAACGATCGACGCCCAGACTGTGGCCCCCAGCTTGGAATGATCGCGACAGTTTGCCCCATTTACGCCGTGGATTGGGTAGGGAAAACAACAACAACATCATCCATAACAACAACAACAAAACCAGCAAATATATTGCTTTTAATTTTCAAATGGTTTTTATTGCTGGTTGTTGGTTTTTCTTCTTGTGTTTTTGAAATTTTTTTTAAGATTTTCGTCTCCTCATTTTTGTTTGATTTTTTTTTTGTATGATTTTGTTTTTGTACACCGTTTGTTGTTGTGCGCCTTTTATAGGATTTTTGTTGTTGTACTTTTTGGCCGCTTGTGTTTTATTGTGTGATGGTTTTGTTTTTGTTTGTTTTTTGTTTACATTTCTCATTCGTAAACAAAGCCATCGAGACTCGCGATCATCTGGTCGATCATCCACGATCGATGATGGAGCTTATTGGGGATCGTGCTAATGAAGCTGTACGCGATAATTAAGTTTGTAATGATTTTGTCGGAATTTTCACAAAAATTCCTTTCATCCAAAGATTCTTCTTCTGCTTCCATCTATCATGCGGAGATCCAAAACCTATCGAGAAGACTTTTGGGATATAGCTCGGCCTCCGCGATGGCCCTTGCTCTCGACATGTGTTGCTTGGTCCGCCCCCTTCTCCACCCCTCGCCCTGCAGCCACCACCGCCCCCTACGATCGCTCGTTCCCCCACAATCCATCACTTTCTCGCAGATCTTTTCGAGCGCTGATTGCTTTGGACTTTGACATTGCGTGCGTCGCGTTGAGTTTTTTAATTTCCAAATTGTTATTATTATTTTTTTCCCTCCCCACGCCCTAGTTCGCTCTCCCTCTCACACTCTTACACTCGCCCCCCCTCTCACACTCTTCCCCTCACTCCTGTGCTATCTCTGAAAAAGACGAACTTCTGTTCTCGCTTCCCTAGGAGACTCCGCCTAGGAGATTGGACCGAGATCGTCTCGGATCGAATGGGATCAGATCGGATCGCTTCGGTCTCCGTTTCGGTTTCGGTCTCGCGATAAGCTTCGTGTACTTTCCCCGCTCTCGGCCTCCGATGATCGCCGAACAAGTGGTGGCAGGGGTCGGGGTCGTGGCAGGGGTGGGGCGACGATCATCAACAATCAAAATCCAATTAATTCTTATCGCTAGTGGAGAACGCCAACAAAAACAACGATGACGATTGCGATGGCGACGACGACGACGACAAGAAGCAGCTGATTTTTAATAGTTGGGCAATTAATGACGAAGGCAAAGTAGGTCGAGGGGTGGACGACGGCGAAGTCGGCGTCTAAGTCGTAGCATGGGGTCTTCGGCGTCGACCAGATTTCGTCGAGGAAATCGTGAATTTTCTGGTTTTTATCAACAGTCGGACCATTCGGATCCATCATTCGTCATTGGGATTTTCGATTCTTTGATTTCTTTTTTGATTTATTTCTTCTTCCTTCCATAATAAATAAATTTCAATTTTTTACGAAAACACTTGTGACACTCGTGATCCTCTCAAAAAACCCTGAGCAAGTCTCGTAGAATTTCTGCCGTCGCCTCGTAATATTCCATCACGAATCGTGAGCTCTGGAGGGTATCGCCGACGCCCCTCGGAGTCTTGGGCTGACCTCGCAAAGTGATCGAAATTTACGACCCAAACGAAGGCATCAGGGACGAGACGAGGGCAAAAGAGGTGGAGAGAGAGGGAGATGACGATTGCATGTAGGTGACACTTGTGGTTGTAAAACTGTCATGGGAGAAAAAGTGGGTGCCGAAGCCACATGTGCGAACTCAAGGCAAAACGATCGCTAGACAAAGGAACAAACGATCGATTGGACGACAGACAGAACCAAGCGAGCGACAGACCAAACCCAAATACGACAAAGCCAGGGACGAAGGGATGGAGGGATGAAGGACGGACCGACGGAGGGCCAGTGACAGGATCGACAGGGACAAATGGTGAACGGTCGCCGGGGCCCCGGGCGCAACAGGGTGTAGCAGGCGGTCGATGCATTTTTCATCCGTTTTTGGCAAACGGACAATCGTTAAGGAAAGTCGTCGTCAACAACAACAACAACAAAACCAAAAAAAGGACCAACGGGGTGCTGCCGTTGTTGTTGTTGCCGTATACCAATTTAATGACTCGTTCACATGTTTTCACAACGAGCCAAATCGCACACTTGAGAGCCGGCACTTGAGCCCAACAACAACAGCAAGAATTACCACACCTACAACAACATGTGTGTGGCTCGACAATTTTCCCTACTTTGGGCACGTATCGCCACAACAACAACAACAAGAACAACAAGAACCCAAGTGCTCTCAGCAGGCAAATTTTCGTTCTGCTTTTCTAATTTTGTTTTTTCCTTATTTTTGTCCCTTTGGACGCCCCCGCCCTCTTCGCACCAAGTGTGGCGTCTGCGTAACGCGAACACGTGCGTTCCAGGAATTTTCGAGACTTCATTTTTTCCCTCCCTCTCCCTCGACCCTCTTGAGAAGTCGTAAATTTTGGGCCCCGTGGTGTCCAGCGAAATTCGATGCCGATTTGAGAAACTTCTCTAATTTATGCGAGTCGGTTTTTTCGTGATGAAAATTGAAATATTTGGTTTTTCTGAAGGTCCTGAAGGTCGAAAAATTTTTCATTGTCGAACAAAATTTAAATTTTTTTCTTTTTATAATTCTTTATCAATGTGAAATTCCCAACAAACCACAAAAATTTCGACTTTGGTTTATGAGAACCTCACTGAAGGGGAGAAATGTCCCTTCACGACTGAACCCTGCTCGCTCACACCTTGTTCGCCCCCCTCGCTCCCGCTCCTCGACCGCACCTTTTGAGGACTTCACCGTGGACATAATGAGGCGACACGCCTTGGTCTGGCCTGGCCGTGGCGGGACCCTCGAAGGGCCCTCGCGGTGCAGCGTTGCGGAAAAATCGTGCCCAAAACCATTCACTAAATTGTAGAAAATAAAGGTGGAGGGAGAAAGAGAGAGAGAGAAAGAGAGGGAAGGATGAGAGGAGGAGACAAAAATATTAATTGTCGAACGACTTGATCGACCCCGACCTGTCGAAGATTACCTCAGAACCCTCAACACCTCTTGCCTGACGAGTTCACAAATTTCCCTTCTCTCCCCTTCCCTCTCTGCACCAACTCACTCCCTCTCTCGCCTCATCTCCCTGCCTAAATGTCTTCCTCGATCTTCTTCTCTCCTTCTCCGCTTCTCCCCTCGCTCTGACCAAATGTTGTTAGCAATAAAACAACATAATTTAACAACTTGGAGAACACATGTTCCCCGGCACCTCACGCCAGAGTTGCCAACCGTCGAGGGGAGAATTTTCCCCGATCACATGCTCGACTGATCGCGACGACAAAGACCGTGGCGAGGCGAGGGAGCGAAGGAGGAGAGTTTCTAAATTAAATTTCGCGGCGACCGCAAAATGCCTCTCCTCCAAAGGGCCCAAAGAGTACGAAGCAAGGGAACAGGAGGGTGAGCGAGAGGTTCCCTAATTGAAGGTGTGGTCATCGCTTGTCAGGGGGCCTGGTTTTGACAACTTTTCTCACGCTTAACGTCTTTAACGCTCCATTGAATCGAGTCGCCTTGCGTCTCAAGTCTTTTTTTTTCACTCCTTTAAGTTCAAGTCCATTAGTTTTCACAATTTTAATTTGTTCTGACTTCAGTGATTGGAATACATTTATTAATAAAGAAAAAGTACTGTACTGTAAAAGACTTGTGTGGGAAGAAAGACAAACTAATAACATTATCATATATTAATTTGCATAATCATGAACATGGAACTAATGAATTGGAATGAAATGATGAGGAAAATAATGAATTGCGTATAAATGTACTTTAATGTATAAAAAACATACAAAACATAACTTCAATAATTCTTTGAAAATTTTAAAAACTTGTATTTATTGTATTGTAAAAATATAAATAATTCTTTAGAAATCTTAAATCTTTGCTTTATTCTGAAGCTGAAGAAGCTGTTCTTGTTTCTTTCAAAGAACTTTTATGTCCAACCCGGAGTTCAATGGATAAATCCCTTTAAATTATTTGTAATAAATCCACACAAATTTGAATTCAATAAATTTCCGCAGGTTTCCATTTAATAAATTTCCCCCTCCTTCCCCAATTCCCTAAAACATAAATCACGGCCTTCCTCGGCAACGGAGACCCTTCAAAATTTCCTCCACTGATCTGCATGCAGTTGATCGTAGCGAAAAGAAAAAAAACACAAGATCAAGATTGGGAGTGAGCAGGAGAGCGACAGAGAGAGGGAAAGAAAAACAGAGAGAGAGAGAGAGAGAGAGCGAAGAGGAGGAAGGGAGAAGGCAGGAGACGAATTCATGTTTGCCCTTAAGTGATGAAGATTGGACTCGAGCACGCCTCGGGCAAATGCTGCAAGGTTATATTTATGATTTTGTTCCTCCACTTTTTTATATTTTTCCTGTTGAACTTATTGTTGTTTTTGGATTTATTATTTTTTGTTCCCGTTGTTGTTGTTGTTTTGTTGTCTTCTCGATGAGCATCGTCGAGGGCTCCAACAACTCGAGCCTCGTCCAACGTCTTCGGCTGCATGTTGCGCATGCGCTCTTATTATTATTATTATTATTTTCTTTCCTTTCTCTCATCGCACTCCCCATCTCAAACCCATTGTTGTTGCTATTGTTGTTGTTATTTTTGTACTTTTCAGTTCATTGGCTTCGTTTGGTCCAGGTTCACGTCTCGATCCAGACGGAGGCCTCGGCCTCGGCCACGGACCACGAAACACGGACCATGGCTGGAGCTGGAGATGGAGTCGAGTCGAGTCTGGGTGGACGGATGGAGGTTGGAGAAGTCTGGCTTCGTAACGAAAGACATGCATTTATGGCTCTGTCCGTTGTTGTTTTCTTTTTCCTTTCTTACGACGTTTTTTTTCGGTCTCGGGCATCCACAGACAGCCGGACGGACGGATGGACGGACGGACGGACGGAGGGTCCCAAGCGTCGCCGGAGTGTCTGGCGCGTCTGGCGATCGATCGGGGCGAACGCACGACCGATCGTAAGTGCAGCCAGTCTTTACAACAACAACAACAACAGAACACTGCATCTCCCTAACAACAACAATGAGGCAACTAAGGATGCTGTTATCTCTCTCATACGATTCTTTATGCCTCGCGCATAAATTTAACCTTTATTTTTTCCACTCCCGAGTTTTTCGAACAAAGCGAGATTTTTTTCATGCCTTTTTCCTCATTTTTTTCCTCTAGATTTTTGGTTCATTTTTGTTTTTTTTTTTTTTTCTTTCTCTTTTTGAATGTCGTTTTTTTTTCTTCTCTCTCGCCTTACGTCGTCCTCTGGCGGGAAAAAAGTATTAAATTACAAATTGTTTGTTTCTTTTTGTCAGTTTTTATTATATCAAAAAAATTTAGGGGGAGACAAAAAATAGTAGAGATCGTGAAGAAATCGGGACGAAGCGAATTCTATATACCTTTGTCAATGACTTTCAATAAAATTTATATTTTTATAGGAAGGAGTTATTCCTTCTCTTCAACTACTACTACTTCTTGTGATCATTTTATTATACCACACGGGATATTTTAGTGGTTTCTTAATGGATTCGAAACGACTGTTTCGATTGTGAGAAGGGTGGAGGCGAAGGAGTGACAGGAGGGGAGGGAACCAGAGAGAGAGATGGAGAACCAGAGAGATCGAGGAGCGGTCATGACGATAACGCTGGCGTGTTGTCGATAAAGCAGTTCCTTTTATGCCTCTCCACCGACCACCGTCGCCCGATCGGCCGGCGTTCGTGGTTCGTGGCCAACCGGATCCTGCTGCGAGGGCCCTCGTGATCTATGGGCAGATGCGATGCCAGTTTATGTCTGTTGTCACCTCCGCACCTCCGATCGCTCGTTTCTCCCCATCCTCCTCATTAACTCCATTTATTATTCTTATGACTCGACTGCTCTCAATAGGCCGTGAACTCTTAGGACCAAATCTTTCTTATGCTAATGACGAGATAGCACGGCAGTTTCTGGTAGCCTTAGCCGTCTGCTTGGTATTTGATTTAAATGAATTTTACTTCAAAAAGATCTTCGCAAGATTTACGATTTCATAAACATGTCCATCATCTCTTCGCTGATTTAATCAGAGTGAATTTCATTTGATAATCAAAGATGTAGACAAAAATTAAAAAAAAAAGTTTTTTCCAGAAAATTTTGAATAATTTAATATCAGCTCTTGGTCGTTAAAATAAGTAAACAATGTCAAAATTACGAATTAATGACAAAAATAAAAGTTTAATTTTGATTTATTTTTCGGTCATTTAATTACCACTGTTATCAAAGTAATTTTTAAAGATATTTAATACATTCATTATTTAAATTTTTTATAATTTTTTTATATAATTTCAATATTTTTTAATTTTCCTTTATTTTTTTATACCTTCCCTTTCTTCCCTTCCCTGCACCGAGATTTACATAGCGTTTTCTCCTTCACGGATCATGAACTGCTGACTAATTAAAGCCGACGTAAGACTTCTTATCATCCGAATTCGATCAGGACTCAGCGATCGGTGGACGGACGACGATCATCACGACGTCTGGTGATCCCCGTGATCCCTCAGTGATGGGTGATCCCTGCCGATCGGCGATCCTTGTCTCGTACTCCTTTACGAGCCCCATTAAACACCAGGTAATCCAATTAGCACAATGGGACGTCCGACTGCACCTGTTCAAGCAACCAAATGGTACCGCGAGGGATGAGAGCGATGTAAGAGAGGAGGAGAGAGAGAGGGAGTCGAATTGAAAATTTCAATACGAAAAAATTACGACAACAACAAGTCGCGTAACCATAGGAAAATAGCAAATGAAAAAAAAAAATCATTATAAATTAAACAAACAGAGCTGAGCCGATCCGATCCGATTCGATCCTCCGACGAAAGGCAGAAAGAAAGGCAGATCCAGAAAGTACAAAAGGGAGGGAAAAGGGAGAAAGAGTATGAGTAAGAGAGACGGGGGAAGGAGGGAAGGAGGATGCGATCGATATCGTGCATTACAAATTGCTATGAAATTCGATACGATCCACCGACCCGATCCTCCGACCCGATCGATCGGATCCGCTCGACGCTTGAAGTGACACGAAGGATTAAAATTAGAGCCATGCGAATGTGAATGTGAATGCACCTACAACAACAACAAGAACAACAACCACAAAGGGAAGAATTACAAATGCAACAACAAGGATGATGACGAAGAAACCCCTCAGGAGCAACGTGAGGCCCAGCGGAAATGGAAAGGATAATCCTCGAACTCGAGCTGCACTTGACGATCGTGCGGATCGTTCGCCAGGAATATGTTTGCAATTAAGTAGAGCAGGAGGTGGAGGAAACATGGTAGAATGAGAGGTGAGGAAAAAATCGTTTTCAGGTTTTTTTCCATTTTAATTTTTCTTTTCTGGTTTTCTGTCCTCGATCAGTCCTTTTCAAACGAAACGATTTTTCTATTTTAATTTTTGCTGCTTGGTTTTGTTTCTTTCACTTTATTTTTTGCACTCGTTGCTTTCGCTCTGTTTCTTTTCACTTGTTTCACTCCTCTTTGAAGAGTGTTTTTCGTTCTTTGAAAATGCCATGGACAAAGCTATGGAAAATCCGAGCCGATCGATCATTTGTTGTTGGCTGGTTGAACCTGCGATAAATCGTCCGCAAAACCAACAAAGCCTGCTCTTCTTCCCCTTCCCCTTCCCCTTCCCTTCCCTCTTCAACATTTCTCTCTCTCTCTCTCTCTCTCTGTCTCTCACACGATCAGCCCCTTTCAAACGATCCTCTCTAACAAGCTATTTTGTTTTTGCAGAAAATTCCCAATCCAGACCCCTTTGATCGATCTAGGCGATGGGGGGAAGGGGAAGGAGAACGAGAAGAAGAAAGAGAAGGACGGTCTCTGGATAAATCTATTTTCCATCTATTGTTATGTTAAAATAATAATAGACTGTCGCCGCTCATTGTCACGATCAGCTGTCAGAGGACGTCTTCTTTCTGTCTGTCTGTCTGTCTTTCTCTCCTCCTGCACGACTCGAAATTCCCTTTTCACGCGCCTCGATCGTGGGAATCAATCAGCCCTCCCTCTGCTGCCCTGATTCAGCCGCCCCCGTGGCCCGCTCTTGGTGCCGGACTTTGTTTCAGCTTTGATTGGGAGCGTGATTGAAACATGCGTAGACGCAACAGGGCAGGGGACCTGATCGCCATCGGGCTGGTGAGGGGTCGACAGGGGTCGGTTCAGGTTCGCTTGGGGTCCGATTTCTGGCGTTGTTGTTGCGGGTTTTGTTGTAGTCTTGGGTCGACAGCAGCTGCGAGGAGGGCGTGAAAAAGGGGTTACTTTTTCACATTGCCAGGAGGAGGTGTTGTTGTTGTCGATGAATGTTGTTGTTGTTGTTATTGCTGGTGCTTCAATACGCTTGCAGGTGGTGTTGTTGTAGTTGGCATTGCTTTTGTTGTTCTTCTAGTTAAGGTGCTCAAAATGGTTTACTAATTTCCTATAATAGGCTTTCGCAGACAGGGAGACGTCATTATTGTTGTTGTCCTTCATGTTGTTGTTGTTGAGGTTGTTTTTAATGTTGGTGTTGTTGTTGTTATTCTTAATACAATTTTAGTTCTTCATAGTTTTGTTGCTGGTCTTCAGAAAATTGTTGCTGTTGTTATTTCAGCATACGCAGTTTTTGTTCTTCCTCTAGCTATCATGGTTGTTTCTCTTGTTACTGTCGTTACTGTTCACATTGTTGTTACTATTGTTGTTGTTTTTCTTGCTGTTGTTCCCGATATTACCTCCATTACTGTCCTGGTCGCCAGGATAGTTAAGGGAAATTGCGTGGGAATTTATTGGCGTAAAACTTGAGGGTTCCTGGGGATTTGCGAGATCTCTTCATTCATCCCATGTGCCTTTTGTTCCATGGATAAATGCTCCATGCTCCTTCCAAGAGAAATAAATTGCAGCAAAACATTTTGAAAAATAAAAGGGTTTAGAACAACTTTTTTCATTCAACATTACACGAAATTTGAGTAAACAAAACAAAAATTAATTCAACAAAAATTCAAAAAAAAATGGTTTATAGATATAAAAGATAGGAAATAGAACTGAATTGAATTTCAAAAAAAAAACAGTACAATTACATAGACTCTATTGAGAAAATCATGTAATAAAAATACAAATTTTCTTCTAAACTAAAGAAGAAAACAAATTTAATTATTTTTAATTCAACCTTACTCCATTCAGCGCACTTGAGGAAAATTTCTTCATTACCAATTTTACGACTTCATTTCCTGGGGTTCTGACAACCACTTGCCATCTCTCTCTATCTCTCTCTTTACCCCGAGGCAATTTCATTTATGAACGCACTTTTCAACAAATGCAAAGAGAAAAGCATAAAAAAAACAACAAAATTTGTTCCCGCCCCCCAACCGTATGAATTTAATCACTTGCAATCAGCTTGTGGCATTAAATCCTATCTCCATCTCTCTCCCGCCTGCTCGCCCATTCAGCTCGTTCGCACGCGTGGTCCGAAGCCAATCCAGACCATAAGTCAGGGCACCTGGAGGCTGCCTCTCGAACATAATTATCCGACCCGAGACGTTAAGACAAGACGTCAGCTGATTAGCTGACTGAGCCGCCTGTCTGTCCGTCTGTCTGTGAGTCTGTCTGTCTGCTCGGCGTAAGGCTGTCTGTGAGTTTCACATTCACTGTCTTTGAGTTTGACTCTGTCTGTCCGTCTGCGTCTGTCCTTCGTGTCGGCTGTCCGTCTGTCTGCCAGGTGCCACCTGCCTTACGCAATTAGGCATCGGCCACGACAGCCTGCGGACCCGTGACTAATGGACAGCTCACCGTATGGGAGTCCGTCCGTCCATCTGGGGTGTCTGCCCTCCACCCGGTCGTCCGTCCATTGATCTGTCCGTCCTTTCGTCCACGGCTCGGTCGGCTCGGCCTCCGTCTTCCCAACTCCTTTCCCGATCCCTGATCGCCCCGTGAGCAATCGTGATTGGTGCCAGTAGCGAGTTATCGCGACCCCAGGGAGTGGGGGGAAGTTATCCCAGTAACGGTACCGTGAATTTGCTCCCCGATCACCGATCCCCTCGCCCAACCATCGAAATAATTCAGAATTCTACAATTTTCTGTCCCAGTTGTCTCGATCTTTCCCATTCTCCGGCGACCTGTGACAGTTGACAGCGGCCCGGTGTGTGGTGTGTGAAAAGCTTCCCATTTTTGGGAGGTATTTTATTTATTTGCCTGCTCGGCCGAAATGAGGTCCCTGAGCGACCCGGAATCCGGCTCGAAACCAGGCCCGACTTCCGTTCGTGTTGGGGTTTCGGGCCAAGGAATTTATCGTTATTTTCTGTCGAGTTTTCGATTTCGATGTCGATGTCGCAGTCGAAGTCGCTGTGTTCTTGTTGTTGTTGTTTTATTTGGCCATGAGGTGATTAATTCACACAGAGCCTTAAATGACGCTCTACACCACAAAAGCAACAAAAAACAACACCAAGAAGGACAACAAAAACTACTTCGAAAACCCCACAATGAAATCGAGAACAAAAACATGTCAAAATTTTCAGGCGTCTCGATTTTTTTCACGCCAAGAAGTTTCTTTGTTCGGCCAATACTTTGTTGTAATTGTTTTTGTTGTTGTTGTAGTTTGCTTTTTCATAAAGTTTTGTTGTTGTCGCTGGTCCACGACAAATGTTCGTGTTTGGCAAATTAAGGATTTCATTCAATCTGATTGTTGTTGGTAGTGTTGTTGTAGGCAACGTCGTTGTTGTTGTAGGTGTTGTTGTTCTCCCTTCGGCTCTTGCAAAGTGTGTCACGAGGTTTTTTCTTCGCCCGGATTATCGTCGCTTTTATCGACGTTTGACTGTTGGCCATGTCAGCGATTTTTTGTTCTCTCCTTTTTGTCCTAATTGATTTATTCTTCTTCTGAGTCGGGTCTGAGTCCTCCTTTCCCCCACCTTCCCCTCCCCCATTGTCCATTAATTTGTTTTTTACGAGCAATAAATTTTCGAGGCCAGAATCGCGCAAAACTTTCATTTTTCTGGGTCGTACAATTAATCAAACCCTTTAGTTTAACGGTTGTTTTTGGTATAAAGTCGTTGTTTTTTTTTAATTTTATTTATTTTTTTTTCAATTTTTTCAAAGATGTACATACAACAGCAACAACATTGAGAGTGACAGCGGTGGTAACAACTCAAAGCAAGTGTTAATAAATTTTGAAACCTCAGCCGCCAGACTGAACTTAATGAGTCTCGTCCCGCCAAGACGACGTCGGCAGCTACCGGTCTTTTTCCAGTCCCTCCCCCCATCCATCCATCCATCTGTCCACTCGTCCGTCCGTCCATTCCTTCCCTGCTCCTTCCTCACTCCCTTCAGCCGCGAGCTCCACTCCCTTCGAGCCCTGGTCCAGCGAGAGCCTCAATTTTCCTGCATCTTCAACTCCAACACGCATCGCTCTATCGCCCTCCCCCCCTCTCGCTCCTTCCCACTCTCTCTCTCTGAGGAGAACTCGTTTGCTGGAGGCTTCTTTAAGGTTGAGATTTTTTTTACCATCGTCTTTCTTCTGGGCTTTTGTATTTGTTTTTGGTTTTTGTGCTGGCAACGATCTGCTACTGTATTTCACTGTCTTTCATTGTTGCTTGAGAGCGATGTTGTTGGTAGTGATAGAGGGAGCGAAGAAGGTAAGAAAGAGTGAGGGGGAGAGAGAGAGAGAGAGGGAGAGAGAACTCGCCGATGCAGGTGTGCATCAAGTGCTTCAAACTCTGTTCTCGAGTTCCTAATAAATTTTCGTATTTCGAATTTTTTAAGTGTGTTTCGAAAACCAGTTTATGTTTCAGCGTGCATTAAATCATCGCTGTTGTTGTTGTTGTTGCGCTCTTTGTTGTTGTTGTGCCACCATTATGGTTGTTGTTGCTTTTGCACCATTTCATTGTTGTTGCTTAGTACCATTATTGTTCTTGTCCCACCATTAAAGTTCCTATACCATTATTATTTATTCTCCCTGCTGTTGTTGGTGATGCCAGAGTTGTTGTTGCTACTGCTAACATGGTTGTTGTTGGGCTACCGTCATGGCAGCTCTATAGTAATTGTTGTTGTTGCCTTCGCCATCATTTGTTGCGTGAACTGATTCCGATTTCTGTGTCCTCAGGTGCTCTTATGGCTTTCGTTAATTCTGGAAGCTGTTTCCCTTCTGCTTTATTTCAGTTCTTTTTTTCTCCACCAATTTGAAAATATTTAATTGAAGTTTCTGAATTTTTTGTTGCCACAGATTTTCTTGCCTTTGGTTTGGCTCCTCCTACCACTTGTTGCTGCTACTGATTGTTGTTTCTTCGATTGTTACCCTTTCTTCGCTTGATAAATGCGAGCTACTGCAGGGTTTGGGACCAGTCGAGTTTTCTATAATTTATGTTAAAAACTTGTCAAGAACCAATGAAGACCTTACCTTAAATAAAAGAAGTAGAAAAGGTGGTAGAAGGAAGAGTCTCGAAAACTGATTAATTTAGTTTGGGTAGAGTATTTTGATAATGATAATGATGTTTTCCTTTGGAAGTGGGTTAGGAAGACATTATCTCTGTTGTGAGATCTGTTTCACTTAAGGGTCTTAGGAAGTTTATAAAAGAAGCTAGATTGGGGATTCGGGAAAATAATTCATTGTTCATGTGTGCAGAGTTTTGATTGTCTACAGAGATTTTATGTATAACGAAAAGAAGATGCTTATATAAAACGGGAAATTTATTTAAATGTATACTCCTTTGTCTGACTTCGCACCCGCTGAACTTTTCTCTGTGTCACTAGACTTAACAGTAAACTTCGCCGCCTCCTTCGGCACCCATGGCTTTTGTTCCTCTCCCTCTCCCACCCACTCCCACTCCAACTCTGTGTCAATCTTCCACCACTGCCAACAATGAACTTCAATGGACGCCGCTCGGACCGCGGTGGCCGACGGTTGCCACTGCCTAGCAGAATTCCCTGGCTCCTTGGTGCGCCCAGAAAGAGACGAGCTGGCAAATTGTTCGAGACGCCTGCGAATGACCAAAAAAGGAGCCTCCAGGTGGGTGCTGCGGATGGCATTTCGCAGTCGACAAGTGCTGGCAATAAACGCAAAAGACGGAGCCGTAAAAGGCAGCAGGTGCTGGAAGCGAAACGACTGTGGGCCGTAAGCGGTGGGAACCGTGGAAAGGAGGGACGATTTTGTTACTAATTCCGAAATTCGAAAGGAAATAGTGGAATTTTTTATCATGTATTATGAAAAAATCCTACATGAAAAACCGCACATACAAGAAATTTCCCATTTTGGGATATTTTTTATTTTTTTGTAAAAATATTGTATATATATAAATTTTGTATATATATAAATAGTATTCGCAGGATTGTCACATAAAAAACACTCTTTCATAAAAAGCAAAAAAAAAATTGAAAAAATTTCCCATGGAAGGAAATTTTGTGTGAAACATTAAAAACCAAAAAAAATTTTTAAAAAGTCATTATTCGGTCAAAATCGATCCAAAAATGTCCAAAAATCCCCTATAAAAAAAATTTCCCAAAAAGGGAAATTTTGAGAAAAACTCTAAAAGTTGACTTCATGTGTTTGAACGAGCCGTCTTAAGTGTTTTTAGCACAAAATAAAAATTTCCTCATCTCAAAAGGTTTGCATTGCATCAAGTAAAACAAACAAGCACACGGTTGCCCACCGCTGGGCTCTTGTGTGAGGCGAGGTGCTGGTGCTGGTGTTTTTGTTGTTGTTGTTGTTATTGGAGTTGGAGTTGTCTTTGTCGTTTTTGTTGCTGTCTGCAGTAGCTGCAATTTATAAAACGCTCGCGACTCTTTGACTGCGGAGTAACCTGAGACGAAGGTGGATCGCGAGGATGCCCCGGGCAGACCCACAACAAAAACCAACGACACAAAGAACAACAACAACAAGGAAAACAAAAACAAAAACGACGACAATGAAAAATATCGTTAGGCTAAAACGCGATAGAAGCCAATAATTGTGGAGATGGTAATAAGGAGGTTTACGTTGTTGTCATCGTTGTTGCTGTTGCTGTTGCTGTTGCTGCTGCTGGGATGGTGTTGTTTACCATCGGCCGTCGGGTTTAAGTGCCGCATCTCTTCTTCCTCTTCTTCACCCTCCTTCTCGTGCTCCTTCTTCGTCGTGCCTCCTTCGATCGATCGATGGCGCTCGACAGTCGTGGAAAAACGGTTTTTTATGCGATGAAACGTCTCATCAGGTTTTTACCTCGGTGCATCGGTGTTGTTGTCACTGCTGTTGTTGTTGTAACTCTCGTTGTTGCTGTCGTTGTTGCTGGCTTTCCTATTTTATTGGCCAACTTGTTATCAGTTTCATCGCTGGGATCTTCAGAACCCTGTCTTGATCGGCCGACCGACCAACCAACCTCCTCCCTCTCCTGTCCCTCCTCCCCCGCCACGCCCCCTTGACCATCGTTGCCACATCAGTGGAGTTACTGTTGCTCGTTGTTGTTATTGTTGTTGTTGTTGTTGTTGCATCTTCTTCTTCTTCCCGGCCTTCTTCTGAACCTACTCGAGGCTCGAGCGTCTCAATTGCAATTGATGGCCCCTTATTATTTTACGCGCCATCTAGCGGCAGGCGATGGCGGCGGCGGCGGCGGTGGCGACATGTGCTGCGCGCATGCGCAATCGCAGTCGTTGTTGTTGTTGTTATTAGGCTTAGTTTCATCGCAGTTGAGATTGTTATTGTGGTATTAAGTTCTAGTTGTTCGTCTTCAGGTGGCTGTTGTTGCCATATAATTGTTGTTGTTGTTATTATTGTTGTTGTTTTTGGTTTCGTTCTTGTTCTGGGTTTTGTTGTCGTTCACCTTGTTGTTGTTGTTGTTGTCTGACTTCTTGCTGTTTTTGGTCTTATTGTAGTAATTGTTGTATTAGAGGTTGTTTTTATTGTTCCACTAGTAGTTCATGCAGTTGTAGTTCATATAGTTGTTGTTGTTGCCATTGTTGTTGTTGTAGTTGTTCTTGTTGCCATTGTTGTTGTTGCAAATATAGTTCCTGTATCTCTTGTTGTGGTTTTTCGAGAGTTGCTTCTGTTGCCTGAGTTGTGGTAGAAGACCATAAATTAACTGTTATAAAGGTGTTGCCGGTGCTCGCAGTATCGGTTGTTGATGCTCCTCTTCTTCTGCTTATACTTTCTCTTTTTCTTCTTCTTTTTGTTGTTGTTATCACCAACAACGGTTTTGCTTCCTCTCCTTCCCCTTCTTCATCTTCTAATGTGATCTCGTTGTCCAACTGTGAATTTGCCGATGTTTGCATTACAACCACAACCACAACAACAACGACAACAACAACTGCGGAGAGAAGAACCAAAACAACAACCAGAAAAACAACAACAACTAATACTACGACAACACTCTTTTCCTCAACTTCATGCCAGATACTTTGTTTTATTTTGTTTTTGTATTATTGTTGTAAGAAAATTATATATTTGTTGTTGTTGTTATTGAACTGGTTGTCCTTTATCCCGTTTTGATTTTTTTGTCTTTTCTCTGTTTTTAGTGTTTTTTGTGGTTGTTGGTCTGCGCATTATTGTTGTAATTGTTTTATTCACGCTGGTAAATTTCTTCTTCTTCTTCTTCTTTTTGTTGTCGTTATTGTAATTGTTACCGTTATTATTATTAGATATGAGCGAGGATGTTGTTGTGTTTATTGTTGTTGCAGTACTGGTTGTTTTTGTGGCACTTTACTATTGTTGTTGTTGTTGCTTTTAATAACTTAATCACAGTCCTCGCTATGACGAGATCCTTCCCGATCCTCGGCCAACAACAAGAACAACAACAACCACAGTTGCAACATTTTCACGTTGTCCACGAGGCCGTTTGCGAAGATTTCCGGGAAACGCGTGAAACGATCCAGGTTTTCCTCCAGTTTTATGAACTTATTTATTGCCTTGATGCCAGTTCTCGATTCCGCAACACGAACGGGCGAAAATTGAATTGAAGTGATTTTATGGATCAATTGACATCAATACGATCTTGTGATCCTCAAGGAAAATAAGAAAAATATATATATTTAATACAACACTTTAATATAAACACGACATCAATACGGGTTTGTGAAATTGAAAACCAAAATATGTCACAAAATATTTGAAAAATACTTAAGCCGAACTTCTATTTATTTTGACAATTATTCAATTATAAAAAAAATTATAAATGTGTACATTTTTTTATATAAGTTCACAATTCCCAAATATCTGCATAAAATGTGTGAGTTTTTTTACTTTTCACTTTTAAGAATAGGGGAAAGAAATCATAGAGAAATATTCCACGTATTATCTGAACTATTTTTCTGACATAAAAAGATGAAAACAAATCGAAATAAATTTATAAAACATTTGAGAAAAAATTGCTGAAAATTGAATTTGCCAGAAACCCACTTTTATCTAAATTGGCAATTAACTATTTATTGCCGAGGTGGTGTTCGTTATATATTTTTATCGTTACGGCTGCTCATAAAAAAATTACGACGCGTGCCCATTTTCGCCCACTCGCCGCCAGAGGGCGCGGTCCGCGAGTGGGAGCTGGAAAAATAATAATAAAAATAAATACATAAAAATTGCATTGTTTGAAAATTCGAGAGTTTTACAAAATCGAGACAACAACAATCGACAACAGAAATGCCAAAAACAATCATAAATTGAACAAATATGAAAAAAAAAAATATCAAGAAATAAAATAACTTCAAACTACAAAAATTAATTAGCAAAAATCACATTTCGCAAGAACACGAAAAAAGCGGCAAGAAATACATAATTACAACAACACTAGCAACTTCGCCTTCGCAATGACAACAACCACTACTATAACAACAACAACAACTACTACTACTGCTACAAGAGCAACAACAACAGCAGCGACGGGCATCAACACCTGCGAATGAAATGAAAAATGACAGCAATTACGGGTACACCAACTGGTACAACAACAAAAACCACAAAGACACGAAAAGAACAGAAAACACTGCCAACTATCGAAGAAGGCAAAACAACAACAGCGCACACAACAACAACAACAACAACAAGCACCAATAAATAATTATTCAAAACGGAGGTTGGAAGTGAAGAGTAAAGACAACAAATTAACAACAACAAATGCAACAACAACAAATGCAACAACAACAAATGCAACAACAACAAATGCAACAACAACAACAAAAACAACAACAACAGCAACACCCACCAAACAAAACGTTCTTTGGCGCGTGGTCAAAACTCGAACGCGAGTCTCTAATTGAAAGCGGAGCTGAGAACAATGGCAACAACAACGCGAACAACAACAACAAAAACAATTAAGTCAACTCATTGCTACAGCCAACTGCAGCAACAACAATAACAACAACAACAACATTACCAGCAATACTGAACAACCACAAGGTTCCAAGAGTTTTCCTCCGTGGGCTTTTTCTTTTACTGCAAAAGGTGTTGGTGTCGCAACTGTTGTTGTTGTTGTACATTTGTTGTTGTTATTGTTATTTTTCCTAAATTTTTCATTGTTATGTTCATAAAGCACTGGAACTCTTTATAAGGAATAAAAACGATACACCTACAACAACATGAGCAACAACTTGGAAATTGTGTTAAAAACTGTTTGTGGTTTTTCTACTGTCATTTCTCCGGGTGTTCGTTGTTATCACTGGGTGTTGCTGTTCCAAGGTTCTGGTTGTTGCTGCTATTGTTGGTGTTCTCCTCTTCTTCTTGTTCGTACTCTTGGATCGCCCTCAACGGCCGCATGTGGCAAACAAACAGCCAAAGGGCCCAAAGCGAGAAGAGGCGGATGACCTGAGTGAAGGGAAATCCATATGGTTGTTGATGGTTGTTGTTGTTGTCGTCATGTTGTTATCATGCCGTTCTGCTGCTGCTGCTGCTGCTGCTGTTGTTGTTGTTGTTGTTGTTGTTGTTGTTGTTCAGTAACACAGAAGCTACTTGCAGCGGGAACAAAAAGTTGCTGCAGAACCTGCGGCAACCATTAAAATCCAATCGCGCCGTTGGTATCTTCATTTTCGTTGTTGGTGTTGTTGTGGATGGTGTTGGTGTAGAAATTGTTGTCGTTGTTGTTGTTGTTCTTCTTCTTATTCTTGTTGTTGTTGGCCACGCAGCATCTCTTAAAGGCATCTTCTCCGCCTCCGCCGCCGCCGCCGCCGCCGCCTCACGACTCGCTCGTCGACTGCCCACTGGTCGACCCTTCTCTGGGCCACGCCCCTGCCCCTCTGCACCCCCTCGAGCAACAACTCGCCACCACCTTGATGTCGTTGTTGTAATTATAATTGTTGTTGTTGTTGTTGTTGTTGCTGCTCCCGGTGAGTTGGCAAGTAATTATTTTTATTTTTAATTTGTTGTTGTTATTTTTTTCACTTGAGCCTCTTCGCTTGGGCGTCGTGCGGCGAGATTTGGTCGTAATTGTTGTTGTCGTTGTGTCGAATGTTGTTGTTGTTGTTGTTGTTGTAGTGCCCCGCAGTGGTGTCTTAAGCCACGTTAAGCATCTGCTGGTCAAGTAACGGTCACCCAGCGTGATTCTCGGTAATGAACGTTCGCACTTTATGCGAGCGAACGAGCCAACGTCCTGCACTGAGAGAAAGCGGGGAGCAACGACCAAAGAATCGTGGAAAAATTCTCCATCAAATTATAAAGTACGTGAAAAAACAAATTAAATGAAAAAATGTGAAAACAATAGATATGAATGACGAAAATTTAGAGACACTAAAATCAAAAATGTATATAAACACAAACAAATTAGATAAGTCGGTATCAACTCAAAAGCTTATTTCACATGCCATAAAATTTTTTTAAAAATTTCACACTTCAGCAATAAAAATCAAAAAGAAATACACGAAACAACAAAATAATTTACATTGAATATTACAACCACATTTAGAACAAAATCACAATATATTCTTCATTCCAATGATATTGCTTGAAATTCTTGCTCTACGAAAAATTGTTTTTAAATTTATAATTGTTACCTTTCAACGTTTTCCCTGATCTGCTGGTATGGAAGATATTAATTTTAGGTTTCCTCTTCAGAACTCGGTGTTTCTTCGATTTGGTAATTAAATTTGCCGTGAAAAATCGAGATTAATCGTGAATTTTTCACTTGTTCCAACTTTCTCTACATCGGGCTGTCGCTCTCTCTCTCTCTCCCTCTCTCTCACTCTCTCCCACTGTCTCAGCTCGACAATTTCTCTCGGTGCATTTGAGCGCGTGCTGGTCGTGGCTTCGACGCACGTCAAAGGCTGGCCAGAGCGACTTCAGACCGACAACAACAACGAAATCACAACAAAAATTACAACAAAAAGCACAACAAAAATTCAACAACCATTTCCACAAAGAACACAGAAAAAATGACAACAACATGAGAACGACAACAACAATAGAAGAGCAGACACGATGGATTAACTTACTTTTTTCTCCACAACAACAACAAGACCAACTAAAAACACAACAACAAGAACAGTGACAACAAACCCAACTCAAAGGCACGAGCTCGGGATCAGCTCAGAGTAACAACAACAACAACAACAACACTAGGATGACGCCGGCTGCCTCTCGAACGCCCACTTGGACGATGGGTTTGGGCTGGTTGAGGTTCTTAACTGTTGTTGTTGTTGTAACTGAAGTTGTTGTGGCCATGGTTGTAGTAATTGTTGTGTTTTTTTTTTTTGTATTTTTGTTGTTGTTGGCGCGGCGCCCCTGATGCACTTGAGCGTCGTAAACTTTTCGTAAACTGATCGCGAGTGACCCCAGCGAGTCGAGTTTTGCCCCACTCTTCTCGCTTTGCCCCAGCTCCGAAAGCTTCTGAACGGAGCTTCGGCCAGTGACAACAGCAACAACAACAACAAATATACGATCTGAAATGCCAACAATAGTAATCGAAGTGATCACAACAAGAACTTCATGAAAAAATCTCTCTCGAGCTCCAGCTGCGTTGGGGCGAGAGAAAATTTATCTGTGCAGCTCGTTGTTGTAGTTTTTCACTCATGTTCTTTTTTTGTTGTTGTTGTACCGTTTTTACTTCGGTTTTTGCTTTTTTAGTTCACGGTTTTCGTTGTTGTTGTGGCTTTCAAAGGAGCCTCCCCAAGTCATATTTTTTCTCTTCCACTAAAATATGAGAACAGAAAATCATAGACCAACAAATATGACGAGAAGTCCCTCAGTCTCGCAACCTACCCTAAGATGAGATAATAAATCGCATGACACTTTTTCCTGACACAAATTTACTACTGACACATTTCCTTTGTCAGGCTGCTCTTTGTTCTCAATTGAAGCGAAGAAAACGCAAAAAACTACACAAAACACACACAAAAAATTACACTAAATTAAAAATAAACACAAAACCACTAAAAACTCAATAAATAGAAAAGTGTGAGAGAGAGAGAGACAAATTTCAAAATTACGCAAATGAAACAAAAATTTGACAAATTTTATCGCCCGCACAGAAACCAGAAAACACTTGGCAGGCTGACGACGAAACATTGAAAAAAAGAAACAAAATACTCTGAAATTTATTGCCTTTGTTGTTGTCTTCGTTTAGGTCGTCGTTTTTGTTGTCGCCTGTCAATATTACGGCGAAGCTTAGTGCTTGATTTATATGTCAGCCAGAGACAAGGAAAATCCGAAAACCAAATCGAAGAAGTTTACGTTGTACACATGCAATATTTGAAAATGTGAGAATTAACAAAAAATCGAGAATTTGAAAAAAATTAACAAAAACGTTAATGTCGAAAAAATGTGTACCAAATTGATTTTTGGAGAATTTAGAAAAAAGTTTGATAGATAAATAAAAAATAATTTGAAGGAATTATTGATATTTTGATATTTTTCAAAAATGTAAAAAGCAGCAAATCACGGATATCACAAAAACAAAGCAACCCCCCGAGCGATGTTTTTGTTGTTGTTGTTGCTTTTGTTGGGGCCCTCATTTTGTCGTCGCTCGAAAGTAGGTCAAAACTTTCTGTTTCGTCTGCTTTGTTGTAGCTGTGGTTGTTGTTGTGGTTGTTGTTGTACTCATGGCATGCGTCACCAAGAGCATAACAACAAATCAACAAATGGCATTGTTGTTGTTGTTATTTTAATAAATTACCAAAAGCAATATTAAAAACCTCACGAGCAACAACAACAACAACAGTGTTAATAATAACAACAATGAGAACAATAACATTGAAAAATAAAATAATAAAAACAACAACATGAAACAATGACAACAACAACAACTTGAAAAAATGACAACAACAACGTCTTTATCTGTGTCCGCAACATGGAAAATGTTTTACATATTTTTCGTCATTTATCACAAATTCTTCTCCCTTCCTTCCTTCCTCCCTCTCCCTCTCGCTCTCGGTCTCTCTCTGTCTCCCGCGTTCTCACGCCACCCCACAATTCCGATACAGCAACAACAACAACCAGTCGACAATCGGCCACTTGTCAACAGTGGCTTCCACAAAATTAAAACTAAATGCATAATTTCTCAAGATTTTCACTTTCTTATCACAAGTTGCATAAGGCGGATAAGTTTTCATTAGCTGCGATAACAGGATTGCTGATGTTGTAACTTCGTTGTTGTCATTGCAATATGTTGTCGTTGTCGTAATTTTTTATGTATTTTTTTTTTCCTCTAAAAGGTTCGACTCCGTTCTTATTTATGATATTATTTTTTCTTCTCTTTAAGGTTTAATTTTTTCGCTGCTCTTCGGGGTTTCGACGCATTTCTCGGCAATGCGTCGCCGCAACTTCCCCAGTCTGCCACCTTCCGCCCTCCCTCTCTAGCTGTCTCTTTCCCTGCCCAACTCCCTCGCCCCACTTTGCCGCGACTTCTTGAGGCATTTCCGTTGCCCGACCGACGGCTCGGCCGAAGGGTTCCTCCACGATCTTATTAAATGCTTAAAATATCGCCGTCTTTTATGCTGCGCTTGCAGTGCTGACCCAGCCGCCCGGCCGACCCAGTGGGAATTTCCAAAAAACGTGAACAATTGCGGGAAATTTTGAATGATTAATATTTTGTAATTAATTTTATTTATTTTTAATTAACAGCATGCACAAATGTTTTTTTATCTTGTTTTGAAAATTGTCCGGTACAAATTACTGCATTCTTTGTCAACTTTTTCCATACAAGTTTGCAACTAAAAATCTCTTTTAATGTTTAAATATAATTTTTTAAATTTAGTTCCTTCATATAATGTAATTTTTTCTCTCTAACTTCAATTTTCCTCGTTGATATTGAAACTACACAATGTGTGCCCTCGGTCATCATTGTGAAAATTTCCTACTGGGTCGTCGCTGCGAGCAGCTGATCCCATGGCTGCAGGTAAAGCGTGCATAATTTTTTGCAAACTCTCAAGAAGTCGGTTTTGATGTCTCTACTTGTTGTTGTTGTTGTAATTGTCTGTTGCTCCCTGTAGTGTTACTGTTGTTGTTCCTGCTGTTGTTGTTGCTGCTGTTGTTAAATCGAAACTTTAAACTCAATTAAAACAACAAACACAGCAACAATAGCAATAACGCCAACAACAACACCAGCAAATAAGTAGTCGACAACAACAACAATAACAACAACATGCAGAGCAAGAAGAAGAAGAAGTTAAGTAGACGACGATTGCCGAGAAGAAGAACAAGCATCCGAGGCGGCCCCGTCGTCGTGAAGTCGTCGATGAGTCATCACGGTTGATATTCTTGTTGTTGTTGTTGTTGTTGTTGTTGTTTGATTTTAACAGTTCGTTTTTTCGCGCAGACCAATGTCCAATGCTTTATCTTCCTCTTCTTCGTTTTCTGCTTCTTGCTCTCCAGGTTCCACTCTTCTTCTTCTTCCGCCGCCGCCGCCGCCGCCACAGCCCGATTCATTGGTTTTTGCCTCGGTTTGTTTATTTTCGATATTATTGGTGTTAGTCTTGAATTCAGCGGCGTTGTTGTTGTAGGATATGGGGTTGTTGTTGTGAAACTGTTGTTGTGAAAAATTGTGTTGTTGTTGTCGTAGTGGGCAATGTTGAGGCCAGGGTTTTTGCTTTGACTACCTGCGCCATGGCCCTGGCAAATCGAGCCGCAGACCGACGGACGGACGACGATGTTCGGACAGACAGGGCGACAGGGGGATGGACCGAGGCCCAGACAGAGAGAGAGAGAGAGAGTGAGGGAGACAGAGAGATGGGTCGAGTCGTCGCTCGTCTGCCGCCCTGAAGCTGAAGCTCGGCTTGTGCGATCGAAGCCGCAGACGGCACGAGCACGAGCTGGAAAGGGAGCAGACGACAACAACAACAACAACAACAACGAAGACGGGAACAACAACAACTAAAAGTCGCCAATTCGGGAAGCTTCGACGCCTCGATGACTCATCGTCGTCATCGTCAGCACAGGTAGACCGAGAGAACTGCAGGGAAAGAGATCGAGATCGCACTCGGGATTCTGGGATCTCAGAGTCCAAACACTCATAGACAAGCGCCTGTTGTTGGTTTTGTTATCGTTGTTGCTGATTTTGTTTCCCTACTCTGTTGGCGACGCCGACAGGTAGATTTATTTGTTAATTTGCAAACGTGTTGGGGAAAAATTAAGAACGAAAAAAAAACACGATCGATCGGGGCGACAAGAGCGAAAACAACGTGAAATGTTTAATTTATTACTTTTAATTTGGGGTGGAAATGGAGCTACAGCTACAACAACAATAACAATAACAAGAAATAACTACCAAAGACTACAGCAACAAAATCAACGGCCAACGATCAACAGCAGGAGCCGCCCAGAGCGACATGAGTCATCGGAAGGTGCTGAAGTTATCGACGTTGTTCGAGTCACTGGTGTTGTTGGAATTACGATTGTTGTTGTTGCATTTAGTCTTTTTACCCCCTTCCCTGTGTCGGCAACTTTTATGGCTGCCGCCGTCGTCGTGGGCTCGGAGAGAAATCGCCGAAGGAAGTCGCGATAGATGGCCAATGGAATTTGCATAATCGCATGCGAGTTCTGTTTTTCATGACAACAAAACATACAATATTGACAATATTAGATGAATATTGAGAAAATTTAATTCAAACATTTTGAAGTAAAAACCAATATTTCTTCCCTCCATAAATCGCCTGTAAATTTACTGAAAATTAACTCTACTACGACTGCTGCGAAAATGAATTTCAATAACATTTATAAATACACACGACTTCCACAAAACCCACTTCATTGCCCAAAAGATTTCTATCGATTTTCGGAATCCAAAGTTTTCAAAAAGGGAAAGAGAGAGAAAAGCGAAGAGAGAGAGAGAGAGAGGGAGAGGGAAAGTGGCAGCGACTCCGCGGGCAAATTATTCAATTCACAGAACAATTAAGCGAGGAGGCGGCAAAGTGCCAAGCGAGGAAAATAGGAAGAGGAGCAAATTAAAAGAAGGCAAAACAAATCATGGAAAAAGAGACAAACAAAGGAGGAACAGGGCAAAAGTCCCAGAAATATTCTTAAAACGGGCCACACTGTGGTGCCGGAGGGAGACGGCGACGGCGACGGCGACGGCTTTCATTCAATGGCAACACTTGGCAATGGAGGCCCAACACATGTGCCGGGCCATTTGTCCGCGTATTAAATGCGCCAAAGTGCAATCGCAACAGCAAAAAACGGTGACAACAACAAAAACAACACTATCAACAGCTCCCTCTAATAACGATCTTCAACACCCTGGGGGCCCCTGGCTTCGGGCCAAGATCCATTTGGCCAGGGCCTCGGGCGCGGCTCCCTCTCGTGTTGCTGTCATCATTAAAGTTGCCAGCATCTAATGTTATTGTTGCAGATTTGTGTTGTTGTTGCGGTTGTTGTTGTGATCGCTGTTGCCTTTAGATGCCGCTTAGAGGGCGCTGCCTGCTGGGCTGGCATTTTTGAGTTTTATTTTTGGATTCGCATTAAAAACGCATTTTTTTCTCTGAGGTCAGGGGCCGCCACCGCGGGGACGTTGTTGTTGTATTAGGGCTGCCTTTCGTTGTTGTTCTAGTTGCTGTTGTTGTTGTTGTTGGGAGAATGTGCTATTTTATGCATTTCTCCGGCAATTATTGCGATTCCGCTGATGGATTCATCGTGCGTTTCCTCCGCTTTATTTCCCTATCCTCTCTTTTTTTAGAATTCTTATTTTTTATATTTATTTTTGTTCTTTTTACAAGTGCATCCCCCAGCAGTGCTGCCAAATTTTGGTATTTTTTTCGCACTGAAGTCATCGGAGTTTTCAATGAAATGTTTAAGTTTTTCCAGCGATATATTTTTTATATTTTGTTTTGTTTTTTTTTTTTTGAATAGAAATGAGTTTGCTGGGAAATTTAATTTCTCGCCAATGGAAATTTCTCGTTTGATGAAATCTCGCGCGCTATGAAAAATTGCATGAGAGAGAGGAAGGGAGAAGAGAGTTGAAGGACGTGGATGAATGGCCAGCAGTGGACGAGAGTGATTTTTAATTAAACCGAGTGATGGAAGCGAATTGTTTAGACGAAAAAAATAATTACACAAGTACTTACAAAAATATTTCGTGAGAGAAAATGTAAAATGATAGCCATTTTGAACGAATTGTGTTTTAAATTTTTCACACTGCATAAAACCAAACTCGCTAATGAAATTCGCCATTTGATTTGCCTTTTAATCTGCTTTACAAATAAACAAATCTGTGCCACAGAAACTCCATCAGGTTGTCAATATTTGTGTTGTTATGACATTTTATCGCATGCTATAAATATCCGCTTTTTATTGCCTCTTACAACCTACGATCTGCGAAGGCAACAACCACAGGAACTCGCATGCGATAAATTTGTTTCTTGCAATTTACCTATTTTTAACTTCGCACAAAGTTTGGTTTGGAAAACAATATTTCGCAATTCGGTAATGGCGACCGTTTCCACAACCGGTGACGGTGACCGGACAACAACAACGACAACAACAATCGCACTCAACAGTAATCAAGCGAACTTAACTTAAAAAAACACCAACAACAACACGGGCAAGGGTATCGGAAAGATATTGCAAATTGAAATTCGCACGAAATCGAAACTCGCCACCGATCGACAGATCGACGAAGTCGTCGAATCGATCCGGCAACTCGTGCCAAGGATGTCAACTTCTTGCGACGATCGCATGATCGCTTGTTGACTCTCGGCAACAGCAACAACAAATTATTGTCGGCCCCTTTTGCGCACCCCGGTGGAAGTGGATCGAATACGATCGAATTCGACTCGATCGGCTCCGGGCTCTCGGATCGCGATGCCTTCGAGGCGTCGATCAGCAATTCATTAGGCCCCAATTGCATCCATCATCGGCCATCGGCGATCGATCGCACCGAGCAGGGATCGATGGATCCGAGCGATCGCCGCTGGTCCAGTGTGGAAATCGCCTCGAAAATGCCTGCAAATAATTGCAATTTATTTCGTTTATTTTTAATCGCTTGCAAAAGACCTGGACAATTTTCATCGAACATCGAATAGTTTCCATAATCGTGTAAGATATCGCATTTTTATGGGGTCTTTAACAATATTCTCGAAAATCAAGTTAGTGAATGGGGCGAAATGGTGCGATTGGCTTACTAAGTATGAGATAAATCGATATTAAATTGCATGTGGATGTGACTTTTGAATCGATCGATGATAAGAAAACATGATCGTTGAATTTGAAGATAGCAAATCTTATGGGTTTTGCTCCGCCGACTGACACGATCTTTTTGAAAAAAAAAAATGGATGAAAAAAATCCTGGCAAAAGCCTGCTTAAGGACATAAAGACCTATCAAAAATCAAGAAATTTAATGAATATTTTCGAACCTCCTCGCCATCAACGATCTCTACTCTTTCTTTTCACCCTTTTTCTCAACTCCCTTTCTATCTTTTCTCTCTTTACACCCTTTCTGTCTCCTTTTCCCGCCCTTATCACCGCTTTTCCCTCCCTTACCTTCTTCTCTTCTTATCCTCGTTACTTGCTTAATACTAAACTGGAGCAGCGACGTGAGTCAAGTGTTAACAAACACGACTCCAGCTCGACCGCAGCACTTGACCCACATCCAAGGCTGCCGGAGCCCGGAGCCACCGGCCATATAGAATTACCGTAAAATCCTCACGAAAACACAAATGAAGAAGTCGTGTATTAAGCAAATAAATCCTCGTTTCGTTTTAAACAAAGCAAACGAAAAATTATTCACTTTAAATGAAAGATAAACGCATTATCCGAAAGGGACAGACAGGACGGGACAAGGGGAAAAGACAGACAAAGCAGGCAAGGGAAGAGGGAAGGGGGAGCGAGACAGACAGAGACGGGCTCCTTCAGACGCATCGCTCTATCAGTTCTGAACGATCTCTTTGTCAGCATCTCAGGCGTGTCGTCCGCCGATCGCGACTGAACTTAATTCGCTCCTCTGTTCCGATCTTTCCTCGCTCTTTTTGCATCATTTTTGTGTTTTTTCTCCTTTTACTGCTTCGTTGTTTTGCTCCCTTTTCTGCTTCTTTTACTGCTTCTTTTCCTCTATTCCTGCTTCCTCCTGCATCGCTCCTACTTTATTACTTCTTCTTTATTGGATCCAGCTCTTATTGCTCCTTCTCTTATTGCTCCTTTTCTTATTGATCCTACATCTTCTACTGCTCCCTCTCTTATGACTCCTTCCGTTTACTCCTTTTATTTCATTCTCATTGTTCTTTTCTTCATCTCGAACAGTTTTTGTTCCGTTCTGATTTGTTAAATGAAGAATTGTCAGCTCTTGTTGTTGTTCACCTTGTTGTTCTTCTTCTTGATGGTCTCCTTGTTGTTGTTCCCTTCGTTAATGCTCTTCCTCTTGCTGTTTCTGCTACTTTGGCACAGGATCCTTTTAATTTCGTGTAAATTTCAAAAGCAGATCCCTCGATAAGATCAGTCGCGATCGCACGAGTGTCGGGGATTAAGAGGCAATTTATGAATTATGCAAATTTATGGAAGTCAACAAAGGATGATCGCGAACGGGGCGGGAACGGGATGGACGGAGGAACCTGATCGGCGAAGGATCGAAGTACGAGTCATCGCATTGACGTTTAATCCAGGGCAATATATTGCCGTGATGTGCAGGGGATATCGGGGATAGATTTATACCATCATTTGAATTTATATTTAAATGCTCTCGTTGATATTGAATCGAGTTTCGATAGATTTTCAGATAAATGATGTTCTGATAAGGAGGCGATAAATTTTAGACTTTAGATTTTTAGTTCCTGAAGGAGTCCAGTGGGGAAATTATCATAAATCAAAGTATTTTTTGCGACAATGTTTTTATTTCAGAGGTTTTTCAATCAGCCTTGTAGAAGCGAAAGCATTTTTTGGATAATTTTAATTTTTGTCTCTCTTAAGCCCATTCTCCTACTCCCATTGATCCTGTTTCAGTTCATCCTATTAGCAAAACAATCTCCACCACAATCCCCACGTCTGGGATTTGATCCAGAATTAAATTAAATTCGAAATCCTTTTGGTTTTTTTCTCAAATTTTGTGTTTTTTTTTTTGGTTTTTTTTCCTTTTGCCAAGACAAGTTTCGTCTGTGGACTGAAACCAGAAATATATGCAATCTACTATCTTAATTTTACGGACAGCGAAGCTCTATATGATAATTATCTGTTGTGAAACAACTGCAACAAATACAACAACAGCTGCGAGTGCAACACAAACAACAACAACAGACATTATTGCGGATAAGAAGGTAATGGCAGCGAGGGAAGAAGAAGAGCCGTTGGGGCGTTGGGGAGGAGAAGAAGAGCAAGAAATAAAAGTAGAATCCGACGTTTACTCTAAATATATGGCGAATTGAAGAGCGGACAAGGAGGAGTGGAGCGGAGAAAAGAGGGAGAGGAAGAAGGAGAGAGAGAAGGAGGAAGAGAGGGAGAGGCGAAGGGTGGCGCTGGAGCGGGAGAGCGATAGGAAGGCGTAGCGCATGCGAGGCCTCGGCTTGGCGACTTGTTATCCACCGACCGGCCGAGAGGCGACCAACCGAACGATCGGCCGGCCAGAAAGCCGTCCAACCGTCCGTCCGTCCCTCTGTCGGTCGATCCCGGCGTTGGTCCGTCCGTCCGTGCGGGGATAGATTGACGACATCCCAGCGCTGGCCAAGTGTCTAGAACTAGTTTTCTCCTTGAAAACGTAACGACGGCCACGACGCCGAAGACCACGACGATCAGAAGGACGGACGGAGGACGGACGGACGGACGGCCAGAGGGAGGGACAGAGCGACAGAGCGACGTGCGGACGGACCGACAGACGAACGTTGGATGGTCGTTTGGATGGTTGGAGGACGGACGGACAACGCTGGACACCTGCATGGTTTCAAATCACAACAATAATTACAGCGGCGATAAATAAAACAACAACAACAATAACAAATGCAATAGGAATAACAACAACAACAACAACTATAACAACAACAACAACTATAACAACAACAATATACAATAACAACCACTTTAGCAACAACAACAACGAAACGAGCGACTCAGCCAACAACAACAAGAGCATGAAGTCGAACTCAAGGCTTGAAGCACCTACAACGCAACAACAACAACAACATTGAAAATTACAAAAGCAACAACAACAATAACAATGACCGCAACAACAAAAATGATGTGAAGCACGGAAAACTGGAGCCAAAACAGACAGAGAATAACTGAAAAAGACGCAGGAAGACTTTGAATAAAAGATCGAAAAAAATGATCGAAAAGTACACTTTAAGTGGGAAGACAAATCATTTTTATAAAGTAAAAAATGAAAAAATAAATAATTAATTACTTTATTGAAATAATAACAATTTATTATTGCAAGAAAATTAAACGTTTAAATATAATTTTTAGTTCATGGGAATGTAAACATAATTATTATTATCAATTTATTATTGTATATGTGCAATTTGAGTTTTGATATATTTAAAATAATATTATTAATAAGGTGAAAAAAAATAATGCAAGCCAAAATCAATAAAACTCATAAAAAATAAAATAAAATTGAACTGCATATAAATTTAATTAAATTAATTACAAAACAATCCCAATCCATGATATGTTTTTACCAAAAATATTTATAAATTTTAGGAAAACGAATAAAAAATCTTTTATATACACAAAAGTGCATGGATAAAAAATATTTATAAATAAATTAAAATATTTAAAATTTTAGTACAAATTTCTTAATATCTTTACAAAAAATATAAAGTCATAGAAGTGGTAACAAAATTAAAATCTACAAATGTACAACCATTCGGACCAGCAACAACAAAAACTACCAAAACAACAACAACAACTATCACCTCAACTACAACAACAGAACACCACTAACAATCGTAACAGAAGGGAATAGAAATTATGGAAAATTTGACTCAATTCGAAGGCGGCGGCGGCGGCCGAGGATTTTAAGTGGATCCGGCAACAACAACAGCAACATCACCACCATGACTACAACAACAACAAATCTATCAACGAGTAGGTAGCGGACGAAATTGACCTTTTTCCATTGTTGTTGTTAGTGTTGTTGTAGTCGCCACTGAAAAGCCTTCTTCAGACCCAAGGCTTTTATTTCCAAGAAATTTAAAACTTTGCCCGAGAACGCAGGCCAGACGAGACTGCGGCGAGCGAGGAAGGGAGAGAGAAAGAGAGGGCGATAGGGCAATCCGGACCCGGACCCGTACCCGGGACCGAACTCGCAGACAGACGTCGTCGACCCATGGACGGACCTCGATCCAAAGACTCGACAATGAACCAGAGGCGGACCTCGATCCATAGACAGACGGACCTCTTTCGAATGGCAGGCGGACCTCGACCCAAAGCCAGGCCTCTCTCAAAAGGCAGACCCCGATCCGTGGCCCAGGAAGACCCAGAGCCTTAGGAAGACCCATAGCCAGAGGCAGGTAGAGAGCGACCAGACGACGGACAGTGAAATCGGCGAAAGGGATGAAGGCGGACGAGGACGGAGAACGCAAATCAAGGATCGGCTGAAAAAAAACAAAACACGATCAAGTGAAGAACGGAGGAGGAAAAGAGGAACAAAAATTCCGGACTCGAATTTGAAATCGAAATCGAGTTCTAGGCGAGTTTTAATTTATGTGGCGAAAGGCACAAGACTGGCAGGACATGGTCGGTTGATCGCTCGGTCCCTCGAACTCCGGCGAAGGATCGAGCGAGGATCACCTGGGCGAAGGTGGAGGTGGGGGAGGAGGAGAGGGAGATGGAAATAAAATGATCAGTCGAGGATCGAGAAATTACGGTCCGACTCGGTCGATCGCAACAATGAAATCAAATTTATGAGGGTTTTGCATCATGTTGAGGGTCGTCATTAAAATGTTGTTATTGTTTTTGTTTTTGTTGTTGTTGTGGCTGTTATTGTTCTTGCTGTCCCTTTTCCGCACCAGTGATCAATTTGGTTGCTCTGATTTGCAGCCATCAAATCAAGGCCAAATCTTAAGGAAGCCTCTCGCGATCGACGGAAATTCCCAACTCAATTCATGACTCGAATGAATAAGATCGAGTCGAGCATTGAGGAGAGAACGGGAGATCGAGCGAGACACGAAAGTTGAGCAAGACCAGGAGGGGCAGAGAAGTTGGCCAATAAATCACATGGTCAAGATCCGTGGAAGCCCTGATAAAGGGACCAGCTCAAAACCATAAATCATAAAATGGATTTGCATAAAAGACGAATAGAGAATGAAGACAAGACAAGGTAATCGAGGACGAAAAAATGCATGTCTAAGGAAACCACAACGAACCAGAAAATCAATTAAAATCGTATTTAATTGGACGAAAATTAAAAGAAAAATAAGGTATAGAAATTCAATTTTTGGACATATAGATATTGAAAATTAAAAATTAATAAAATATATAAAGAAAGAAAATTTACAACTACAAATCAAATATTATTAATTAATAAATTCTAAAACAAAACATTGATTTATTTGACGATATCAGGAGAATTACATTTTATTAGCATTATGAAAAACACTCTCTACTTGAAGAACTTAAAGAATTCAAATCTTCAAATCGATTCAGAGCCTCTTCCTGACCCTGTCGTCGTGGTGGACCTTCACGCGTATCCCCAAGGCGTTGGGCACCTCGAGCGCCCCGCTCTGGAGGTGCCGGTCGAAGGGGAACCCGAAGGGCCGGTCGTCGATGCGGCCGCGATCCCACTGGGAGTCCTGCGACGGCGCCCGGTAGGCGGAGGCGATGAAGAACATGTGCAGCGGCAGCCCTGCGGCCGACCCGCGCGGCAACAACAGACGCTGCGGGAAGCCGCCCAGCGGCGACGACGACGACGCCGTCCCGCTGATGTTCATCGGGAACTCGTACGGGTCCGACGACGCCACCGGGTCCGAGTCCGAGTCGAGGGCGAGCAGGACGAGGCGATAGAGCTCGGTCTGGGTCGGGTGGTCGCGGCTGGTGGCGAAGAAGTCGAGCGAGCGGCGCTGCAGCAGGTTCGCGCCCGCGCTCAGGTTGGCCACGAACGTGTCCAGTTGGAAGAGCGAGAAGTCGGCGTCGTCCGGAAGCGGATCCCGATCCCCGACGACCCCCGGTGGCCCGAGGAAGGAGCGGACGATGACGGTCTGCGGCCGGTCGGCCGAGATGTTGAAGACCAGTCGGAAGGGCCGGTGGCTGAGCCGGAGCTGGCGGGCGAGCAGCGCCTTCTCGCGCATCAGGTGGCCCTCGTAGAAGGACATTTTGTTCGACAGCAGCGCCGTGGCGTCCACGTCGACCAGCTCGAAGCGCGTCGTCAGGGGGCTGACGAGAACCTCCTCGAGGCGGACGCCGGGCAGGTGGAGGTCGTCGCGCTGGTACGGCGGCATCAGCGCGCTGCGGAGCAGGCGATGGGCCCGCAGCAGGGTCCGGCCATATCCGTAGAAGGCCGGGTCCCGCAGCATCGTCTCGTAGTTGTGGAGCAGCCGCGGTTGCTCGAACCTGAGGCCTTCCCGCAGGCCCTCGATCAGCATCTGGCTGAGTTCGTCGAGGATGGTCTTGAAGTTGTTGGCGTTCCTGAGCGAGATCTCGCGGCCGTCGCGAAGTTTGAGGCGCTGCTCGTTGAGCGCTTGGCGCACCCGCCGCAGCAGGTGGTCGAGGAGGGTCGCGAGCGGGTCGGTCCCGAGGCGCCCTTCAGGCCTGATTCTCTCCCCATTCCAGTCGATCAGCGCCGGCTCGAAGTCCCCGAAATCGCGATCCTCCTCCTCCTCCTCCTCCTCCACCGCCTCCAGCCGGTGCCGGGCCACGACCTGCTGCAGCTGCCACAGCCACCGGTCGCGCAGCCGCGGCGCCCGCTCGGCGCTGGCCCAGTCCGGGCTGAGGTTCGCGTAGAACCAGAAGCCGTTCCAGCCCACGTCCTCCGTGAGGTACGACGTCCGCGTCCGCGTCCGGGGCCTCGCGTAGTCCACGGGCAGCCAGAGGAGCCGGACCTCGCCCATGGCCCGCCGCCAGTGCGTGGTGTTGCGGACGCCCTCGAGCCGCCAGGGCACGAGGGCCGTGGCCGAGGTGGCGGCGACGCCGTGGACGCCGTCGTCCAGGCCCGCGAGGCGCCACCACTGCCAGGGCCAGCAGATGTCGTTGGCGCAGGGTCGACGCCCCCAACTGACCGCCTGCTCGCGCTCCGCGTGGAGCTGCTGGGCCCGCGACCAGGTGCCGTAGTCGAAGGACTCGGCCGTGTGCGTGAATCGCTCGGGGAGGAATCGCTGCGGCAGGATCTCGTAGATGCGCGGCAGGATGAGGTCCCTGAGGTTGTCCCGGCGCAGCATCGTCCGCAGCAGGGCGTGGACGAACATCGCCTCGTTGGCGTGGCGACGGGCCCAGCAGATGTTGGCCTGCAGCGTCTCCCAGTCCAGCGTCTGGTGGAGGAAGTCGTGCAGGCCTCGCGCCTGCCGCTCGTGCGCCGGGTCGAGGGGGCTGAAGCGGCGGCCGCGCGGCAGGAGGCGGCGCTCGCGGTAGGCGGCGTAGAAGTCGGCCATGGCCTCGGTGTAGGTCTGGGGGAGGAATAAAAACAAATAGGAGAGACAAGAGGTCAATTTGAGGAACGAATTTGACAAGCAATAAGCCGAAAAAGAAGAGAAAAACGTCAGTAACCAGTACATTCAAATAATTTAGAATGCCTTCCCCATTACTGACCACATACTGGGACTCGTCCAGGACGAGGGACTCGCCCAGGCTCAGCCACTCCTGCTTCATGGGCGGCTCCGCGACGCGCAGCAGGATCTCGAGCAGGAACTTCTCCTTCTCCAGGAAGTACTTGTTGGCTGCGAGGGGGAGGAAAATCACAAATCAATTAATGACACAATAGAGAACTGGCGGACTCCACCTGCGTTGCCTCCAGCGTGGCCGCGTCCTCGACCCAGGAGCTGAGCCGCAATGGCCAGGAGCACAAACCAGATCCCCGATAAATCCATCCGCTGGAGAAGCTTTTCGTCAACTGTCGACTGTTCGTCGCCATCGAGAGGTTGCAGTCGGCGGATTTTTGCCGATCCTCTTATCGGGCCTCCAGGTGACCCCGAGAGTCCAAGGCGATAACTTGCAATTGATATGCCCGCTGCACACGACGGAAAGAGAGAAGTTTGGATTTCTCCATTCATAAATCTTTTGCCCCTGATATGGATTTCGTGAATCACAAAAGGAGAGACCGAAAAAATGCATCTCTTCTGAGACTTTTTAGCATTTTTCTCTCTCTCTCTAGAATTGTTTCGTTCTATAAAAATATTTTGTCCATCATACTGAAAGTAATTCGGTTAAAATTGTTGCTGATAGTAGAAATTTTAACTTTTGTTTTTATGTTCGATATAAATTCTGTCTCTTTAAATTGAATCCATTTATTTTTGTCTTTATAATTCATATGATCAAATTATGTACAAATTATTTTCATTTTTTTGTATTTCTTTTAAATTTTCTCTCAGGCGATCTCTCTAAACTTTCGTTTTTTAATTTTTATTTTTAATTATTTAATTTCGCATTCTCTTTCATTCCCTTCCCTTCTTCCTGATATTGCATTCTTTCACATATTAATTGATCATCCCATCATTATGAAGAATTAGGAGCGAGGAACCGAAAACTCCACAAAAAGGATTCGCTCAAGTGGCTTCCAGAAGGCCGAAAATCCCAAATTGGAAATGTGTAAGGGAGCAAGAGGAGATGCCTAAAAGAACATCAAGATCCTGCGCGGTCCTCCGCCTCGGGTTGACTCCGAGGATGTCGCGGCTTGAGGCTCATTCACAAGAATCCTTCGGAGGATTAGTGAATGAAGCATCGCCCTTTCGTCCCTCTTTTCTCTCTTTTCTCTGCCAGGTGACAAGGCATGTCTTCAGGGATCCTCGACGCCTGGGAATGAGTAGGAAAAGGAGGAGGACCTGAGGAGGAAGCGTGAAAACTGTTAACAAAACGTGACAAAGTGTTTTGCTTGTTGTTGCTTCTTGCCCAATCATCTCAACTACGCCGTTGACAGAGGAGGAAGGTGGGAATGAGGACGAGTATGAGAAATGGGAGGAGGACGAGACTAAAACCCAAATTAAGGGCTCACCCCTAACGAGCCGCCTCCAGCTCCCTCCGCCGACGGGATCAATATGAATATTTTAAACTCATCCGGCGCAGGAGAGGGAAATAAATGATCGCGGCATGATTGCAAAAAAGTTACACACAAAGGTAAAGGGAGGGAGCAGACGATCCATGAGTTTGAATGAAGAACGATCATTAAGCGAGCGTCACGTGTTCAGCCTGCGCGGTTTCTTTCCTTTTCTAAAACGATCTGCGATCTGAGGCAAAAAATGATTTTGCATAAAAACGTTCAATTAACGGCCCGATCACGCAGGGCGGGAGGGGGAAGGGGAGGAAATCCTCCATTGTCGTTCGGTCGCCAGGCTCTGGAGAGCCGGGAACCGGGACTACGGCAATGACAATGACAGTTTTAGTTTTGATCTTGCGCCGATCGCGGCGACTCCATGAATTGCATTAAAAGCCCATTAATCGGTTCTCGTTGCATGGGTTCGGCGATGGGGGTTGGGCGAGGGCAGAACAATGGAACGAAAGCAACAACAGCAGTAGTACCACAACAACAACAGCAATGATGGTGGCAACAACAATATGCAAATTGCTATTCAATACCTCGAGAAGAAGGTCTTCGGTAGGTGTGAGGAGTTTTTCTCTGACACGTCGACTTAACACGAGTCTCTGGAGATTTATGAGATTTTTTGCGTTCGCCGGATTTTTTTTCTCTAATTTTTTTCTCCTCTCAGTCTAATGTTCTTTCCTGCGTTGTTGTTTGTTTTGCTTTTTCCTCGGATCAAGAAGTTTTTCATCTACAGGGTTTTTGTTCTTGGCTTCTCCGAGCCATGGTTTGCCTACATGTGTTTTTTTGAGTGCGATTTTGTCTACTGCGATTTGACGAGATCAGCCGAGCCCCGATATCGCCGTCATTAGCGCGGCATCATCGATCAAGGGGCGGATCGAATTCCGGGAGTGGCCGTTGTAGGCCCTGATTGATGGATTTTACTGAAAACCACTCGTTTAGCACTTTGTTTATTTCGCCGAGGAATAAATTTGAATCGATGAAGAAATTTAGATAGTTCAAAAAATGTCAATCCATGGAAACTATTGAAATTTTAATCATTTTCACAACATTGAGTAATTGAATATATAAAATTTAAATCGAAGTAAATTATATTAAAAATTTCGATAAACATCTTTTTGTAACTTTTTATATATCAAAAAAATATCACGATATTCTTTGGTCATTCTTTGGGATTCCATCGCCAAACCAGGTTCCCATGGCCTCCTTCGAGACCCTCGGTTTCCTCCTTCCATTGGCGCCTCCTTCCTCGAGCTCCCCTTATCGACAGCCACTACCTTGCACAGTGCTTACTTAGCCTGCGACGTGAACCTTTTAAACTCCCCAACGACGACGATGGGGAGGTGGGAGAAAAATCAACAGAGTGAAAAATTATTGGAGCTTTGGCACGATTTTTCACCAGATCGATTTATGGTGTTTGTGCTTTAATTATATAAACAAGAACCGAATATAACTTGAGAAAAATAATTTTTTTTCTCAAAAACGAAACAGAATAAATAAATTACAGAATGTAATAAAAACCAAAAAGCAGAAAAAACAAACACATAACCAAACAAAAAAATGTACATCAAGCTCAGAAAATCAACAAGAGAAATGATTAAGGAAACATGGAAGAAGAAAAAAGTACAAGAACAAAAAATAATGAAGCAAAAAACAACAACAAGTGGTTGAACAACAACAACAACAACATCAATATTCACATAATCATAAGAAAAACTTAAATACGAGTATAGAATAGTAATTATGAATGTGGCAACAACAACAAGAACAAGGACAGCAACAAAACCAACGAAATAACCATAATAACAACAACAACAACAAAACAACAACGAAAACCATTACTACAACAACCACCACAACAACAATGACAACAACTACGATCACAACAAAAGCAAGTGAAGAAATTGTGAAATTCATTTAGTAATCGAAACCAAGAGCGTTCGATGAGTAAGAAGGTGATGATAATGACGATAGTGATGATGATGAGAGTGATGATGATGAAGAAGAAGAAGCACCAATAACAACAACAACAGCAACACGTGCAACTACGACCATCCTCCAAAACAGAAGAAGACCAATTTTGTTGTTGCTTCAAATTTGTGGACGGTTGACAAAACCTCAAAACGACGACGACGACGAAGAAGAAGAAGAAATAGAAGAACCAATTGCAACAACAACAACATGTCGAAGCTCTCAAAGTTATACGTAAAGAGAAGGAATGAGTGGGAGGGACAGAGACAGAGACAGAGACAGACACAGTACAACAGCTTGCGACAGCTGTCACTTGAGCGAGAGAAGAGAAAAAAAGAAAACCCAAAACACAGAAAGGGGGAAACGCTAGAAAGAGACAGGTAGACGGCTTCCAGAAGCCTCTGGCGAGACTCCGCGGTACCAGAAACGAGGTCAACCAGACCCGACTCGGCTCGTGGCTCGTGGCTCGGGGATCCCCCGGAGTGATCGAGGAGGGCTCCGGACGTCTTGGGGAAGGGGGGACGGAAAAACATTTTTATTTATATTTATATGCGATTCACTTGTTTGTTTAATTCACTTGTGTATTTAATTCACCCGAATATTTATTCGCTTGTTTATTTATTTCACTCCGGTATTTATTCGCCTGTTTATTTATTTCACTTGATATCACGTGAATTAAAGGGTTCCAATGCGATGTTTAAAGGGTGTGGCTTGGGGTTCTCAAAGTTGGGGTTCTCAAAGTTGGGTGCTCAAAATTGGGGTGTCGAAGTGGTTGACAGGGCCGCGGCTGTGGCCACAAAGGAAGCCATTGTCCGAGGAAAGCTCACACTTCGATTGAATTAAGAAACTCGATTGAAACTGGGTTGAGAAAGGCGATCCAGAGAGATAAGCCAAAGAAATAAATACCTGAGATTATATTGGGAGGGCTTTGGTGATGGACTCAGCAGACTTGGGGTTTCGAAATTTCCCACACTGGAGTCACTGGGGCTGTCAATTCCCGAAGCTGGGAGTCGGAATGTCTGGGAAAATGTTTGATTTTATAATCAGGAAATGTTTCTGATTTCCCGAACTCTTTCCGAAGACGAAAAATTTGATTTATAGATGAGTCTGTCTTCATTTTTTAAATCTAGTTGACTTTTCCGAGTTGTTTTTATTTTGTTTCATTTTTGTTTTAAATAATATTTTTAAATTCTATCTATTCTTCATTTATTTTATATTTTGATTTCATGTATTTTGGACATTTTTAATTATATATTATATATCTTTTTTCGAATTATTTCAATTTTTTCATTCTTTCAATTGTTTATTTTATTTATTAATATACATGTTTATTTTTAATTTTTATTTTTTTTATTACACATTTATTCTTCTTTGTATTTATTTACATTTATTTGCATTAGTTTGAATTTGGATATATTCATTTATTTATGTTATTATGTATGTATTCGCTTCATTTGATTCTCCGTCATTTCCCGGACTTATTGCAGAAAATTAGCTTTAACTGATTCATTGATCTGCTCCTTTTAAGGCCGTATCAGCTGCCTCCATCGCAGCCCTATCATCAGTGTCATCGTCATCAACACCGTCGCCGTCGCCGTCGTCGTCATCATCTGATCTCGACTCGCGATCGCCTCCCTTTCACCGACGCCGGTCGTAAATAATTTCCGTTGCATGTCTCCAGACGTCCGCCGTCGTCTCCGTCAACGAGTCTGGGTCTGGCTCTCCGTCCGAGCCTGGCTCTGGCTCTGGCCCTGTCTTCGCCCCGACGTTGACCCAGTTTCCCCGCCAACCGACCCCCAAGTCGTCGACTCGACCCCTCCCCTTTCCGGTCGCCGCCTCCTCGGGCCTCCGGCCTCCGCCCTCTGTCTCGCCCTCGCGGCCCTCTCTACCTGAGTGCTTCCCCATGTCGTCTGATTGCCAAAGACAATGCGATCCCATGACTCATCATCATCCGCCTCATCCTAACTGTACCGCCAACGAGATGAAGCCCTGGAGGTGTTTAAAAATGGTTGTTGTTTTTTTCTCGATTTTTAATATTTGTGCGAAATTGTAATCAACAGGTTCGTCATCGGTGGCAACAACCAGACCATCGACAACAGCGGAGAGACCACTAACAACAGGGGAGAGTGATCAACAACAACAATGGGGCTGTTAACAACAACAATGAGGTGATCGCCAACAACAACACCTTCGGATCCCAGTCAGCGATCGGTCAGAAGGATCGTCGAGCCATTTGTATTTCCTTATATGGGGTCTGTCTGGGGCCCGGATGACGTCTGTCACCGTCTCTCGTTCTCTCTGCCGTCTTCTGTCTCGTTCTGGCCGTCTGTCCGTCCGTCCGTCCGTCATAGTTGCACAGCGATGACACCTGAGGAAGAACTCACGCGAGAACTCATGCTTTAAATCCGATCAGATGAGATGCGAGGGAGGCCTGTGGCAGGGAGAGAGAGAGAGAGAGAGAGGGAGGGAGAGAGCAAACAGTGGCGGGTGAGCAAAAGAAGCACAATATGAATATTACGAATTGTAAATAAATATGTCAACTAATCTCAAGAGTTTTCAAGTCAAGTCAAGATTTCGAAAGAACATGATTAATTCAATAATCATTCAAGAAAATTCTCACAATTAGTCAGGAAAATTCACTGCATTCATGACTATATTTATTGACATTTATTTATATTTTCATTCATCAAAAATTTAGTTTTCCATTAGGAAGAGGGTTTTTGTTATTTCTTTAATTAAATTCGTTAAATCAAAATTTGGGAAAACAGTGAAAAAAGAACTGTATTCGAATTTATTCTTCAAATTCCCGCCCCGACGCCGCCACTGGACGCCGCCTGCGCCGCCCCCATGATAATGACTATTTATTAGTCATCATTAACGACACTTACTCAGCCGAACGGAAGGGCAGACGGACGGGCGAATGAGTGGACAGACGGACGGACAGACGGACAGACGGTAGGCCGGCCACTTTGTGAAGCAGGCTTAAAAAGGCTTCGTTCGGATGTCGTGTCTTCAGGAATTGGCTATTAAGGCGATAAAGAGAGCGACCGGGGGAGGGGTGGGGGGTTGGCTACGAAGCGATGGGGCTGGCACCAGTGCGAGGAGTGAGAAAGAGAGAGGGAGAGGGAAGCGAGTGAGAATTCGCCATGCGTAACGGATTATTGTGTACGCAGATTGTAGTTAATTATAATTTCAGTTAAGAGGAACTACAACAACAAGGCCAATCACGGCAACAACAATGACACAAACAACAACAACAGCAATGCCAACAACCACGACTACAACAACTGCATTATGAACAAAAGACTTTTGACGCCAGCTTCCTTTATTTTCAGATAAATATTGAAATATTTTCATTCATTCCATGGAATTATGACATTTTAATGGAGGAGACAGAAAAAAAAAAAAACAAGACGAGAAAAAAAATTATTGGGATTGCGGGGAAAATCAGTCAAATGGAACACGTGGAGATTTTGCGACGATAAATCTTACGCAAATACATTTTTATTGAACAAAACCCAGCACAGCTGAAATTTCAATCAAATTCTAAAAAATAAAAATATTTATACTATTCAACCCAAGAACAGTTTCAATTCGACTAATCAGGAAGTCGCTGAACAACAGGTGGATCGTTACAAATTTATATCTTCCTTAACGGAGGCCTGGAGGACCCAAAAACGTGATTTTCAGGCTTCCATCGACAGCGGAATGGCAGACGAGCTCTGCTAGAGATCGAAGATTGGCAATAACTTGTTGCAGAGGAATGGGAGGAGTCGATGGAGGAAAACTGAGAAGGGGCGGGAGCCACGCCCACCACAAGAACCTCCAGCAATTGCATTCATAAATTCCGCTCTTTTCCCTCCTCCTCCTCCTCATTGGGTTTTCTCGAATTCCCTCTCAAGACCCCACCAAAAGAAGGGGATTTTGCTCTTTTTACCTAATCTTTTATTTCTCTGATTCTCTCTGGGTTTTCTCGCGCTTCCTTTGCGACTTGTCATCGCTAGACATCAATTCTCGAAGCCAAACGATTTCGATTTGATTCCTCGACTTTGTCACGACCGCACGCCCTCTCTCTCTCTCTCTAATCCTTCTCTAACATTGTCTCTCCCCCTCCCTTCGTCCCCCTTCCCTGTCGCTCTCTGCCTTGTTAGAAGTCCCCAGTCATCGCCTCAACTCCTACTTTGTCGTCTTCGCCCCTGCCGCCTGCCTCGTCCCCGGTCTACGAATTCCGTCATTCTTCCCTCATTAGCCGTCGCTTTCAGGGCCTAAGCTCCTGCTCTTCCTCTTCTTCACATCGTCGCCGGTCGCCGGCTGGAAAATAGAACAAAATTTTCCCCTGTAACTGTAAAACTTTTGGAAATGTCATCGTGATTTGAGTTTGGGTTTGGTTTTTTTCGCTCCCTGTTCCTCGATTAAAATCGCCATTTTAGAGCAGCGACACCGTGGAACGAAACAGTGGAAACAATGGCAAATATAAGAAATATATTTAAAAAAGAAATATATATAATAACCTCATAATAATTTTTTACATATTTGATGTTTTGCAAGAGCTGCAAGAACAGAAAGTATGTGGAGAGAAAAATAAAAATTATTAAAGTTAAACATTACGGATATAAACAAATTAAATTCTTCAAATGAAAGGAAAAAACTTTTATATTGTACAACAAATGACTGAATAAAATAAAACTATGTGGAAAATTGTCGAAAAAAAATAAAAAATCCCAGAACGGTTTAATGAAGCGAGGCGAGGCGAATCGAAGAAAGGAACAAGAGTGGAAAAAGCGAATCGGAAACGAATGAACGCAGTCACAGGTCGTTTAAATAAAAACGATTGATATTAAAATCGCATTACGATGATTTCTTTCTCTCCTCCTCTCTCTCTCCCTCCCTGGCGCTGTCGCTGCCTCGCTGCGTCTCGCTTTTTACGAAGGTCTAATTATTGCAACTTTTTAAGAGACACATAAAAGACATTATAAATGAATTAACAACGTTGTCGCGCACATGTCACGATTGACAGCTCGGCTGACGGCGGCCGGTCGTCGGTTCGGTGGCTTCGGTGGCTCCGTCGGCCGATCGTCGGGCCGGGTTCGCGGCAACGGGACATTTGACAGTTCGCGCAACGCGTCATTTGACGCCAGACTCGTGGTGACGGCGTTTTTCGCTCCTCTTCGCCTTTTCCACTCCTTCTTTAATCGGTCTGTCTTCGCCGTCTGGCGATCGTTCTGTCTGTCTGTCCGCCTGTCTGGGGTTATGTCTGCATTTTTGCCGGTCCCCTGTCTGGATCTCTGTCCCTACAGCCGTTAAATTTAATTCACATCATTATGATTCACATATAGTTTCCTTCAATTTTATGTATTTATTATTTTTTCATTTTTTCGTTGTTTTTCTTCTCTTGAAATAAAATATTTTAAAGAATTCCAAATCTGACTTATTATCACATCAGTTACACAATTTTTTCATTGTTAACTTTTTTAAATGAAATAATCAAATTTCATCATGCAATTATTATATTTTCATTATTTTAAATTTTTTAGGAACATTTATATTATTTCCTTTTTACCATTTATTAATGTTGCTTAAAATATTTAAAGTTACATTTGCATTTAACATTTTTGTGAATTATTCATTTTCTTGGATTCTCTAGTTTTAGTACTGAACTTTGTTTTTAGTTTCCTAAATAAACTCGATGATTATTTAATTTTAGCTTTAGGTCGTTTTTGTTGAATTTTTTTGGATGGTTTTTATTTCGATCTCGTCTTCTTTTGCATTCTGGTCGGGTTTGCGGAAGAGGCGCGTCCAACGCGTACAAATTGGCTCCATAAATGGCAATCATTACAACGACGACGACAACAACAACAACAACGTAAACAACTTCCAACAACGCCAACAACAACTGGCTTCTGACTGACAACTTTATTTACGGCAATTGTTGTTGTCGAATCGATTTTTCATTTCATTTTCCTCGCACGAATTTTTTTTTAATAAAAAAATCTTATTTAAAATGCTGAAACTCACATTTCTCTGCACTTCCTTCTTTGGAGGAAGCCGAAGAGCTTTCACTTGGGGAACCAGAGGCCGAGCCTGGGAAGAACCTGGACTTCGGACTTGGACTTCGGAACCTGACTCGGGGTCGGGGTCTCGTAATTATCCAATTGATATTCAAATGCTTGCACCTGGAAATGGAACGCGTTTCCCATTCGTCTTCGAGATCGGAGATAGGATGGGTTCGCAGATGTTGGACAGAGATTTGGAGCCTTCACCAACGAGGTCTTTATCTTTTTTTTTTTTTTTGACTATTTTCCAAGTAACTGGTTTTCAATTCCCCGACTTTCGGCATATGAAAATATGTTCATTAAAATAAGTGGTTGTATACAAGCAATTACAGTAGGAAATTCCATACGAAGTTGTTAAATGAAACATTTTTTAATTGAAATTTTTGATGTGAAAAAATTTTAAAATATGAAATTTTTGCGAAATTAATTATGATTTTAAAAAGGAAATTTCTCGCAGTGGTCGCTCTGCCATTTTGTGCAGTTTTATAAATAAACAACCCAGTCGCGGGCACATCTGGGACCCCGCCCCAGGCGCTCGGCACGCTTATCAGCCCCCTAGTATCTCATGCGATAAATGCGAGTCTCGAGACACCAGCCGCGCCCCCCCCCCCCCTCTCCCTCCGCCAGCTCCTCCTTCTGGTTCCTCCACGCCATCGTCGTCTCAATTAACGCGCGATGCACTGTTATTTTTGTATATTTTTCCATAATCACTTTTTGTTTGTCTGCTTTTATTTTTATCGGTTGCTTCTATTTTTATTATCTGCTTGTTAATATTTCAGTGTTTTTCTTGTATTTCATATCTTTCTATACGCGTTATTTTCCTTGTGTATTCGCTTATAATTATTCCTCTTGAAATATTATTTGTTCTCTTCTTTGGATTCTTATCCAATTTTTATTATTTACAATTACTTCAATTTAACTTTAATATTTATTTTATTTCTCCTTTACTTTACTTTACGGTTTTTAATTCTTATTTCTGTGCACCTAATTTTTAATGTTTAATTTTTACGTATTTTTCATAAATAAATACCACATAAATTTTAATTATGGGCGACTGGACCTTTATTTATTACTCTAATTGTGTCATTTAATTTATATTGCTTTTTATTTTAGAAATTTTCCCTACAATTTGCATGAGTTTACATTTTGCTTCATTGACTGCGATTTATTTGGTTTATAGCTAATAAATTGACTTTTGAATTTTTTAAATTTATTTTCGAAATTTTTATTTGCAGTATCTTCAAGTATGGGATTTTGGCATACTTTCCAGATCTTCTCATCAGGGTGGATCGATTGGCCTGAACAGTGGGCATAATTAATCTCCTTCTGTCTCGTCGACAGCAACACATTTGCACGAAATTCGACGGACAACGAACGACGAACGAAGGAAGGAAAAGAAAACAGTGTCAAAAAAGGACAAGCAACGACGTCGACAACTACAAGAACAACAACAACAATACGAGAACATAAAAGTATCGGGATATGAAATAAAATCAAGAGAAATCGCGCGACACTCGGCCGGATCGAAGGAGGAGGAGGAGGGAATTCGTTGATTATTACTTTGGGCTGCCAAAAGACGATAAAGAGGCAGCAGCAGCAGCAGCAGCAGCAACGGCAACGGCAGCAGGAGCAGCGACAACAACAACAGCAATCGTCGAATTGACTACTATGAGCAATAATAATAACAAGAATAACAACAACAACAGTAACTGATGATGAAGATGAAGATAAGACGCTGTATGTTCAAGAAGAACACGTCTCTCGATCAAACAATTCACGATACGCTGAATGCGAACATATGCACGGGCAACAACAACAACAACAACAACAAAAACAAAACCAACAGCAACAATGACAGCAACAACGATAATAAAGACAACAACAACAACAACGACAGCAACTATACATGTCATGTTAAATGCAGCCTAAGGGGATTTTTTCGTTCCTCCACCATGCATTTTAAACTGCAGCATAAAAGCGCATCGGCGTTGCCACCTGTTTGTCGGAAATTACATGAGTTTTATGCCGCTCGAGGAGATTTCGCAAATACATGGCTTCGAGCAGGAGGGTGTGGCAGGTGAATTGATTCGAAGCCGGAGTCGAGTCGGGTGAGTGAAATAATCTACCGAAGGAAGAGTGAAGGAAAATTCAGACAAAAGTGGTGGTAAGTGGGGATTATTGGAATTTTCCTACACATCTAAGATCTGTACTGCAATCTTCTGCAATAGTTGATAGGAAAAATATAAATTTTCATGAACAATTCCTCCATAACTGGGGAAATTTCAGCAGTATTTAACTTATTTCCTTTCTCCAGCGATTTTTAGAGTCTTCCCTCCACGATCGCCGGGATCGACCCGCAACCTCCACAGATCTGGCACCTCAGGCCGCGCGTCTTCAGAGGTCCAAAAACCAAAAAAAAAAAAAAACAAAAAGGAGAACAAAGAGAAAAAGGCAACGAAATGAAATGAGCAGAGGGAACTTAAAAACGCATTCGGTGTAAGACAGGTAGCCAGGGTACTTATTGTACAGATTTTGTTGCTGTTGTTGTCGTCGTCTTATGGGCACTGTTGTCGTTGTAGTGTTGTTGTAGCACAGCCCCCGATCCCTGCGCACCAGCCGAACACGCGTACTCGGCCCGCCAGCCAGCCAGCCAGCCATCCATCCATCAGTCCGTCCATCCGTCGGTCCGTCCGTCCGTCCAGTCGTCCAGAGCGATAAGCGAGCGACTCCAGTTCCAGAGCCTCGGCCGCGACCCGGGACCGAAATGAGTTCGGCTGGGAGGGTCGCGGGAGGGGTCGGGCCACGAGGGGACCAGGGGTGGGGGGACGACGGGACCTCGTCACACACGCACAAGGAAACACACAAAGAGACGCACACGTAAAATCACTCGAAAAAACCGTTTAAGTTTTAACAAAGAAGAAGTGGAAGAAAGCGAAAGACGTCGAGACACAACAGCGACAACAACAACAGCAACAACAACAACATGAACACGAACAACAACATCAGCGGTAGACCCTCTAAAGAGCTGAAGCTGAATCCAAGAGCCACACGATCGTCTCTTGAGCAAGAAAAAATGGAACCCCATAAAACGCAAGTGTTACGGATTAGAGGCGAGGTAAAAAATTCGAGAACAGAAAAAAACAGCAAGAGGGTCCAACAGGCGGGGAAAACAACAACAGCAACAATATCAATGGGGTAAAAACAAAAATATATCAAATACAACAAAGGTTCTAAGACTGCTACTGAAAAAAAGCTCCCGCGACATGACAGAGCAAACGATCATCATCATCACGTTCGCGCTCGGCACGATGATTGCCAACAGCATGGGGCCGACGACGGTGAGGCCGACGATCACGGTGGAGACGATGATGACGAAGAAGTTGGCGAAGCTCGAGGACAAGAGGAGGCGGCCCCAACCCTGCCTCGAGACGAAGTTTTACAAATTATGGTCTCAGCATCAGGCGACGATGATGGTGGTGGTGGCGGCGAGGAGAAGGCGGGAGCGAGGGAGAGGGCGTGAGTTGGTGGAGTGAGAGAGGTTGAGGTGGAAGAAACATTTGGCAAGTTGCACGATCGACACGATCGGGCCATCAGACCGTGAGTAGGGTACGACGAGACATGGACAGACGCCGAAGGACCGCGGGAAAGAGCGAGAGGACAAAATGGTGGTGGTGGGTCTGGCGGAGATGGCGAGCCGCAAGGGGAGTGAGGGAGAAGCAGTTGAGGCTGTGTCTGGTTGTTTCGAGGGCAAGTGATGAGCTTCATGCTCGGCACATAATGATTGCATTTATCATTTTGGACGCGTCAGGCCAAATTATATGCTTGAGCTTTTGAATTTTAAACACTCGCAGGACCGAACGAACCTGGCCAAGGAGTCTCTTGAGGCGAGGAAGAGAGAGAGAGAGAAAGAAGTAGAGAGAGCTCATGGTGCGAGGGAGAAGGAGAGTGCTCTGATTGGGGCAGCGATTTTAAATAAATTGCGATCTTGAATTGGCCCAGCGAGACGTCGTTGCCTCGGGGCAAGGTGGCGAGAAACGGCTGGCGGAGGGAAGGAGGAAGGAACAAAAGAGTGGGGGATAACGTGGAGAGTGGCTGAGAGGGGGCGGCTGCGGGAGACAGGGACAGGCAGATATCGGGAGCTGTTGATAATAAACGGAAGGCAACAGACAATGAACAGAAGTCGCACGGATATTGAACGAGGACCTTGCCGGGATAATTAACGAACCAAAGGATCTCCTCCTTTGGTTCGCCCGAGGGAAGGGGATCAAGCAGCCAGGAAGAGGGAGAAGAGAGGATGGGAACTGCCGGAAATGAGAATGAGTGGTATAAAGAGAATTTAAAAGAGTAAAATGAAAAATACCCCAATAAGAGCAGGAGAACCGAGGGAAAAGAAGGTGCCAGAGACACGGAGGCCACGGATAATGAGTAAAAGCCTCCTGGCGACGTCGCGATGGCTGGCCATTGCGTGCTACTCAAGGAGATTTCATGTCCTTGGGTCAGGAGGCAGGAAGACGATACGAAGCCTGGAAAGGTGCAACGAAGGAAGAAGGAAAGGACAAGAAATCAACAGAAGCCATCGACTGGGAGTGGAAAAAGAGTTAACGTCAAGTTGGGGAAACTCTGGTGGGATGAAGAAAAAATTATAAATACACAATTTTTAAATATGAAAAGAAAATTACTTTCGATGGATGATGAAGGAATGAGTTATTTAAAAATAAAATCTCTTTTGATTGAGAAACAAACTGAAAAAGCAGGAAAAGGGACAAATAGCGTTATTTAACTTAAATATAGATCTTTCCCTCTGACTTCGCTTCACCTCCAACTTTCCTCGTCGACACATGCCAGAAGAAATCACTTGAGGAAAACATTTTCCCATTTGCATCAAAACAAACTCTTAATCCATCGGCCAACAACAACAACAACAACAACAACAACAAGAGCTACGGAGCTACAGGAGCTGCAACAGCATCATCGTGGTCGTCGTCATCGGCAAGATCGGCAACACAGGGAAATCCACGAGGCCTCCAGGTTTCTGGTGCAATTAATTTCCATCATGTTCGCCACATTATCCTTCATCTACGGGGCATTATCTGGGAGTTGGATCCGACATGAGTTCGATTCTAATTTGCGGTGCGTGTATGAAATGACGCCACGGCCGAGCGAGACAAATGCGGGTAAAAGAGAGGGAGAGAGCGAGCACTTGCCAGAGAACGAACGCGTTGCGGACTCCAGACCACGCGAGCCATCCTTCTTCGGACTGCAGACTCGATTTTATTCGACTCGACTTGTGTTCAAGAAGTGAATTCAGTCTGGATTTCTGTCTTCAGTGTGGATTTTAATAATCAGTCTGGCTTTCGATCCTTAATCTGAATTTCAATCCCCAGCTTGGATTTCCTTCTCCACTTCATGACGATCGATTCTCCTTCCTGTGCAGTGACCGGGAACTTGTTCAAACTCCGCTCAGGCTTTGGGAACCCCTGACTCCGGGCAGCCCAGTCGCCGGACTCCCAGACTCCCAACTCTTTCACTCCTTCTAAACGTTCGTCTGTCCGTCCTTCCCGCTTCTTCAGCAACTCCGGGAGCTCGTTCGTGGTCCATGTGGGAATCTAAATTTAGGTTTGCCACGCGTACAAATAATTTGCATCTGGTTGCTGGTGTTGCTGTTGCGTTTAGTGTTGTTGTTCTTGTGGTTCTTGTTGTTCCTGTGCTGTTGATGTTATTTTGCTGATGGACGATTGAAGATGATGATGAAGAGCAAATAAATCCAGCCGCACTTGCAGCACCAGCAGCAGTCGATGGAGTCTCGGCAGAGTCAAACGCAGAAAATCATATCTAGATGCAAATTGTGCAGGAGCAAAAGGAGGCAACAACAAGTGTATTGCAACAACAACGAAGGAAAAGCCACAGACACCCAACAACGAGATGCAAAATAGTTACAACAACGAGAAGCGACAGAGCTACAACAACAATGTTGCTGATAAATCTGAGCCGGATTCGCTGTTGCTGTTGCAGAAGCGCGAACTCCGACGAAATTCACGCCACGGTCGCGAAGAATGAGAGGATGAAATCAGTGCAAGGCACGAGTGAACGGCGAGTGCGAGGAAGGGAGAAAACGAAGGAAATTTATTGAGGAAAGAAGAAAAAATAAGGACAAGGATGGAGGTGGGCGGAGAAGAGTAGAATTTGTTGCTGAGGAAGCCAACAGTTTGTCAATTCTAAGACGGCTGTTGGCAGAGGTCGAGTAGAGCGAGAAGGGGTGATTATGGAGGAAGTTAAAGAAGGAGGAACGCGAAATGGAACAACGAGTAGAAGAAATGGTGAGGAAGTGGAATCAGAAGTGAGAAACGAACTGCAAGAATAGTGAGAAGAGAAGTAGGAAGAGAATTGGAAGGAATGGTAAGCGAAAGGAGATGGTAGGATAAAAGGGTTGTCAAGAAAAATTCAGTAGAACTAATTCATGATCTTCATTGAAATCTCATTATCATCTACCAGAGAGAAGAAAGTTCCAAACTCCTCCCCATCCCCGATGTTCACGAATTGGTCGAGTATCATATGGAGCCAACCCCGCTTCCCCTGACCCCCCATGCTGTCAGTAGGTCTCCACGGACAGTGGTCACTGGTCGCATGTTCCGACTCTGCGACTTCACTCTCTGGGCTTCACTTTCGCGTAAGCAAAATCGCAATCGCTGTGCTCTATTAAATTTAACCCCCAGAGGACGTGGATCACAGCCAGAACGATCCATAGAGAGAAGGGCGAGAAGACGGGGAACAAATTCAAGGAAGAAACGCCAACACAAAGAAGAGAGGAAAGAACAAAGAACGCCGCGGGGAGGCCCAGTCGAAGAGGAGAGGGCGGAGTAGGGAGAGGGGCAAAAGATGAAAAGGGGAAAACTTGAGTGAAGTGAAAAGTGAAAGAGGAAACCGCATCGTGGCGGCGGCGACAACGACGAGTGACCGACCGACAAATGAGACGGGGACCATCGGACGGCGGCGTAGAGAGAGGGAAAAAGAAAAAACAACAACAACATGAGACCCCGCTGTCCCTTCGCTCCTTTCTTCTTTTGGTCTCGTTCAAGCAGCAAGTTAGCCTATTTTCATTTCCACGAAGAACTTCTCTCAAAGAGCCGCCGACGATTGGGGCAGCGGCAACAACAAGAGGAGTAGCGACAACAACAGCCAGGGAAGTAGCAACAACAGAAGTCAATAGCATCAACAACAGCGGCAGCACAACAACATCTCTAGCGAGATGAGCAGCGGCAGCAGCAGTACAAGAGAGTACCAGAAAAGAAAAAGCAGCAACAACCACAGTAGTCTCAACATCACCTCTGGCTGCAACAACAACAACAACAACAATGCAACCAGCAGCAGCTGCAACATCAACATCGACTGCAGCAGCAGCAGCCGCAACAGCAGCAAGTGCAACAAGCGCTTCTCGTCTCCCCGACCCACCTCGACCCAACACCGCCCCCTGTTGCCCATTCTTCCTCGTTCCCTCCACCCCATCCGCATCTTTCATTTTCTCTTTCTTTCAGATTTTCTTTTTCATTCTAGTCCTGGTTGGTTCTCTGGCCTTTACCAGTCCTCCTCCTTCACCTAGGCCTCCTGCTCTTTCCCCACCATCCTCCTACTCCTTGCTGCTCTCCTGCTCTTCCTCCATCAACCGCCTGGTATCCTCCTGGCCCATCCGACGCTTCCTCCTCGCTTCCTCACGATGACGACACCTTCGGCTAGCGCGTTGCCAACTGAAGTGAAGAAGACACTCTGCTGGTGCCACTGGATTTACCTCCATTCCTCTTTCCCTCTCTCCATCCTCCCTCTCCCTCGTCCTCGCCCTCGTCTCCCGCTCGTCCTGCACGACCCGCTCGGTCGACTCCTCGCCGGTGACCCTCGTGCCCTCGTCCGGCGTCCCTCGTTCGCGCCCCACGGTCCCTGGAGCAACATGCGATTTATAGGCGAGCGACAGGCTCAGCAGGCCGCGTGCTCCCGGCCGGCAGCATTGAAGGCTCTGTTTTTTCTTATTGTTGCTAGCTGTGCTGTTGTTGCTGCTGCTAGCTTTGTTGTGTTTGTTGCAGGCATTGTTGTTGTTCCTGCCGCTGTTGTGGCTTCTGTTGCTGCTGCGGCTGCTGCTGAAATCACTTGATAGGTCAGCGACCTAGTTGAAAGCATAATTGTTTCATCTGAGTGTGAGTGCGAGCGTGTGCATGGGACACGTTGGGTGTGCGTGTGTTTTTTCTCTTTTTCGTACGAGCCTCTCTCTCTCTCTCTCTGAGTGTGTATGTGTATAAGTAATGGGTTCGTGTGTGCTGGTGCTGGGGCTTGTGCGTGTTCGCCCTCCGCTCAACCGCTACTGTACTTCGTTTACGTCACGAAAATATTTTCGCGCCAGTCGACAGGATGCGGCACACGTTGGACCAGGGCGCGACGGGAGAAAAGGAGGTAAGAGAAGGGTGTAAGAGGAACAAGTGAGGGGGGAACCTTGGGTGGATGTGGTGAGCAGAAGGACAGAAGAAGGGATGGAAGGAGGGAAATAGGCGGAAATAAGAGAAAGAAAGGGCCACGAGAGGAAAATAAGAAAGGAATGGATACGACTAGAAGACAAATATTAGAAAAGAATATAGAGTCAAAGGAATATTTAAAGAAGAATAAGGATAAGGATCAGTAGAGTGGTAGACGGAATGACCTGGAGAGAGAGAGAGAGGGACGTAGAAGGAGAAAAGGCCCCCTAAAGAGAGTGGTGGAGCCAGGATCACAGCAACTGAGAAGCAGAACCGATCCGTGAAACACGTTCCCCCGAAACCTCATGAAGTTCGGGAAGCTAGCAACAATTTACAGAAGTGCCTCCAGCGGAAGGTGGCAACACTTGTCGAGGTGGCAATTGGCAACAGTTTCCTAGCCTAGGTGGCAATACATACGGAGCTACAACAAGATTGTGGGATGATGGAGTAATGCCGGCCAGAGAGGAGGAAGAGACGCTAAAGAGGAACACAAAGTGCTGGAATAAGAGAAATTGGGGGTGGCAGACAGAAAGAGAAAGCTGTAGGAAAACGGAAGAAAGTCAAGAAAAATATAAAAAATACAGTTATTCAGAGAAAAAGAAAATAATGAAATTATTAGTAAATTGTTTTAATTTTAGATTCAGAAAAAGACTCAGCCTAACATCATTCGTGCGGAAGGGACGACAATAACAAGAAAGCCAACAACAGCAGTGAAAAGACAAGAAGTGCAAGAAAGAAAGAAAGAAGGAGACCAACAGCAACAACAAAAACAACAGCCACAGGAAGACCAACAACATCAACGACCCCGACATGAAATGGAGGAAAAGAAAAACTCCAACAACACCATGAAAGGGGGCAAAATTACGACCATGCGTGTTGTCCCTTGATCCCGAATCGCCCAGATGTTCGCATGCGGTTCTCGCGCTTGCTCTTTTCCCCTCACCTCTTCTCTCTCTCTCTTTCTTCCCCACCGATGCCTCCTTCCTCTTGTTCGCAGTCATCTCGTGGTCGCGGCCTGAAGTCGGCTTCTCTGGTCTTCTGACTTTGGAGCGACTTCGACTTTGTCTAGGTTTCATTGCTTTCTTGTGGTTGTTGTAAACATTGGCTGCCCCTCTTTGCTCCCCCTTTCTTGGTTTCATAATCCATGCTGACAACTGCAGCAGCAACAGCAACAACAACACCAACATCTTGACTTCTGCAACCGCATGTTGCCATCCGATGATGCAATCGATGCGTCTCGAGTCGGAGCCGGAGTCGCCTTCGATTTCTCTGAACTTCCTCTGCTCCTACTTCCCGGTTGTGAATTTCGCCTTCTGCCTTTCCATTTATTCCCTGTCTTTTCCTTTCTTTCTGCTCTTGTCCTCGTCTTGATTTCTGACTTTTCTAAATTTACTTGATTCTTTCCCTGACTTTCTTTCCATTCAACTTATAGTTTTCATTTTCAAACTCCTGACCTTAGGTAGTTCCAGGGACTGATGAATGAAACAATTTTAGATTAAGATTTTTTTGAATCTTTTCTTAAATTTTGTCAACTTAACATAAAGATTCTCAGTATTTTCATTTCTACTACCTAAGGTAATGGGCCTATGTCCATGTCCATGTCTTTAATGAAAATAAGTTTTCTAATTAATTCTAAATTAATCTTCTCTCTTAATTTGCTCTGCTCTTTCCTTAAACTACACTGTCCATAGTTCTCGATTATTTTTGCAGCCTTTTTGCGTACGTCGTGGATTCGTTCAGTGTCCATGGCTAAACATGGCTCGCTCGCCTGCTTAATTAATAATGAACAACAACTTTTATTATTGTTGCTGCTGCTGTTGAGTTGAGTGCAGAATAGACGCTGCTGTTGTTGTTGGGATGCTGATCGTGTTGCTGTTGTTGCTGTTGTTATTAAAGAGTTGCTTTTTTTGCTAGCACAACTTGTTGTTGCTTTTGTAACTGCATGTTTTTATTATTTACTAGTTTGTCTCTTGCTTGTTGTTGGTTGCTACTGTAGATTGTAGTAGTTTCTATTACTCCATATTGGTGTTGTTTTTGCCATTGTTGCTGCTGTTGTTGTTGTTGTTTTTGCAAATTTTATTATTACAGCGTTTGTTGTTGTGTTTATTAATATTTTCAATTGAAATATCTAGTTCAATTGCGCTGCTTCTTCGCCACAATTTTCCTCCCCACCTCCATCTATTACCGCGTGTCTTCTTCCTTCTCTTTCTGTACCATTTCTATCTCTCTCTCTCTCTCTCTCTCTCTCGCTTTGTCCCCTCTCTATTTTTCTCCCTCAATTGCAGCTCTCGCTCGTGTCGTCGATCGACTCGTGCTGAAGGCACGCGATTCTAAATTTTAACCCGACAGTGGGAGCATATTTGGTGTTGTTGTACGTTCTCTTGTTATTGTTGTTGTTCTTTTTTATTATTGTTATTTGTATCATTGTTTTTGTTGTTGTTTTGACATGTGATCAGTTGCCACCACTTTTGTTGTTCTTTCTGTTGTTGTCGTCGTCGTCGTCGTCGCCGTCGTTGCTTTTATTTTTAGCGAATCCCTATTGTGGTAGTTGTTGTTGTTGGTGTTGCTGATGTTGTTGTTTTTCTATAGATGCAGATGGTGCTGTTGATTTGTTGTTGTTGTTGTTGTCTATTTGTTGTTTTTGCTGATGCATGTGTTTCTCCTGTTATAGATTTGATTATTAGTCTTTTTGTTGTTGTTGCCACGCATTTTAAGTGCGTAATTTGTTGTTGTTGCAGTTGCCATTGTTGTTTTTGTTGTAGCGGCAGTTGTTGTTGTTCTTGTTGTTGTCTCGTTGCTGTTGTTGTTGCCGTCGCCGAGGCTTTGTTTAGCGTGATCGCTGGTTTATTATTGTATTGTTCTTCAGCTTGTTGTTGTTGTCTTCCACTGTGCCACATTCATGCACCCAGAGTTGTTGTAATTTCTACTCTTCCCTTCCCTTAGAATTCAAAATTGTTGTTGTTGTTACCGTTGTGCAATAAACAATTTACAACAATTTGTGTTCTTTTAACATAATTCGGTTTTTTACTTTTATTTTTTGTTTCTCTTTCAACACATGCTCTACTTGAGGCCTAATGGTGTTGTTGTAGTTGCAGTAGTAAATGTTGTTGTCGTAGTAATTGTTGTTGCGGTAGTCATGGCTGTTGTTGTAATTGTTGTCCATCTTTGCATGCCCTGCCCGGTTCGACTCGACTCGACTCGGCTCTGCTCGACTCGCCCGATCGTTAAGTGTTTAGGTCGCTGACCCAGAAATGTCAACAGGGAAGTAAAAAATCATCATCAGTGCTCATGCCATCCTCCGCTTCTTCTTCTTCTTCTTCTTCTTCTTCTTCTTCTTCTTACTCGTGTGCATCGTGTCGCTGTTGTTGTCATGTTTGTTGTTGTAGCATTTGTGGGTTAAAGTTGGATTTTGTGTTGAAAATGTTTGGTGTAAATTTTATCGAAGCATAATTTTTTGGTGTAAAATGAGTTAGGGTTAAATTTAGTGGTGTAAAATTTTTTGGCATACAATTTTTTGGTGTTCACTTCTTTAGTATAAAATTTGTTTGGTGTACAATTTTTAATTACAATTTTTGCTGCAAAATTTGTGACTTTTGGAGTTCTTGAAAAGCAAAAAAACATATTATTTCATTTTATTTATGAAACGTTATTTTCGAGCATTATTTGTTTAATGTAAGAAAATTAGATCGCAAAATATGAAAGAACGAAATTCGAACATAGAACTTTTAAAAGCCTTTTTCATTACTAATTTTAAGCTTGAACAATATTTAAATTTTGAAATGAAAATGGAAAAATTTTAAATTAAAAAATATCTTCAACACAAAATTAACGCCAACACCTTGAGAGGTCCTCGAAGATCCGGCAACGCCTCGGGCGATTTCGTGATGTTGTGAAATTCAGGAAAAAACACGAAGCATAAACGAAGACCACGACATAAGCATAAAAACATGAAAACAAACAGAACGAAACGGGTAGGAAGAAAAATTAAAAAAGTAAAACAAAAACAAACAAAAAATATCACAAACGATAAGAGCAAGACAACAACAACAACAGCAATAAAAGCAAACGTGTCGCAACATGTTCTTGAATCCGGACACCTTGCGAGCAGGGCTGCCGCGGGCCGATCCAGGGCCTCCCTCCGCCACCTCCTCTTGTTCTTCTTCTACCTGCCAGGCCACTGTTTTCAGGGTCCCTCGGCGGATGCTGCGAAGGGCCGTCGAGGGCGAGAGGGAGAGAGTGAGAGAGGGATGGAAACAGCTCCAATTCAAACGATTAACGGAGGGAAAGAGAGCGAGAGAGAGGCCAACATCGAGCACGTCGGGACAGGAAGAGCCTCGGTTCGTTATTTTAAATTCAACCGCCGATCGACCAGTAATATATGAGGAGGTGCATACAAGAATACACATGCAAGTCCATATGTAATGTCGTATGTATAAAAATAAAAATCCATAGGTAAATCCATATGTAAAACTATATGTGAATCAATAGAGAAATCCATATGTAAATCCATGGTAAATCCATATGTAAATCCATATGTAAATCCATATGTAAATCCATATGTAAATCCACATGTAAATCCCTATTAATTACTTAGTTCGCCCCACGTCCCGGGCGAGGGACCCGCGATCGAATCCATCGATCGATCGATCGTTCGATCTCCGAGTCGCATCGCATCGGAAACAAATCAATTCTCATAAAAATTAATTGCCTTCGGCTCGTAGGGTTTTCAATTTCGGGGCATGCCCTCGCTTTTTCTCTTTCCTCTGGCCGTCTGTCCCTTTCCCACCGCTCTGCCCACCTGTTTTTCTCCCACCCTCCTCCTGGTCGCTCTCTGTGCCTGCGCCTGGCCACAGGCTCGGTTTTTCTCTCGCCTGTCGTCCGACTCCCCGATCTCTTTCCCTCTCCTCTCCTTCCCTCTTCACCCCCTCCCTCCCTCCCTATTGTCCTCTCTGTCTCTTGCCACAAGCGCGCCGGCCACACCTTGAAAGCCTGTGAGGAAAACCGTTGAAATTCAAAATGAAGCAAATTGTGAGGGAAAATTTATTCAGAACTCGTTCAGAAGTTTCCCGTTCTTGTTGTTTCTTTGCTTTTCTCTTCTTTCTGACTTTTTCCCCTCATTTCTGATTTTCCGCTTCATTTTGTTATATCCAATTATTTAATTTGCATGCTAAATGAATTTCTTTGTTCATACTAATATTTTTGTTTTTCTCACGATTAGTTATTATTTTTATTTTAAATAGCATTTTTATTTCATTTAAAAAATGTTGCACACATTTTTTTTCAATATTTTATTTTGTTTAATTTCATATTTGATTTAGATTTCTGTTGCTTTTTTATTTATTTTGTTAAATATTTAAAACAAATTCTTCTCTTGATTTGTCCACTGGCTTATTGGAGTTTCACACTCTATCTCTCTCTCTCCCTCTCTTTCACTTCCCCTCCCCGGCGAAGATTCGTTTTTCATGTTTGTTTTTGTTCCATTTCTGTTTTGCTCTGTTGCTTCGTGTTTGCGTTTGTCTCGAGTTTCGCCGGCTGCTGTTGCTGTTGTTGTTTTTGTTATTGTTTCGGCGTCGTCGTCGTCGTCGTCGTTGTTGTTGTTGTTGTGCTTGATTTCATGGTTGTTGCGAGTCTTCGCTTGTTCGAACGTGTTGTTGGAAAGAAATCGTGAAAGGTGTCGGATGAAGGGAGGGAGAGAGAGAGAGGAGGAGAGAGAGGACGTGAAGGGAAGCGAAAGAGGCGAAAATATCTTTGAAGAGAGGAGGAAAACATATAAAGTGAATATTTTGTTATTAAATTATTAAAATGTGTTAAATTAATTAAAGTCGGAATACACCAAACTATATAAAATGTTGTGTAGGAACAAAAATAAATAAAATAAATATACATCGATTCTCTCAACCCAAAATATTCTCCCGCTCTGCTCCATTCTCTCCGACTAGAACTCGAGTCCGCTCCCGCTTCGTTGGCGCGCTTTTCGTAGGCTGCCGCCGTCGACGTCAACGTCGCAGTCGGCGCCGCCGCCGCCGTCGCCACTACTAAACTACTTTTGCTCTCCGGGAGCCTCCCGAGTGCCTACTGCGGTTTTCCTGTTTCCTCTCGCGCTCCCAACTCAGGCTCTCTGGGGGCTCCAGCGGGCGCTTCTTCTCACTGCCTCTGTCTCTCTCGCGCTCTCGCTCGGAGCTTCGTGTATTTTTCTCTTTTGATGCATTTTTCGCTTCGCTCTGTTGACGTCGCTCGCCCTGTCGCACTCATTCGTTTCAGTCTGTGCCTCTCCCTCCCACCCCCTCAGGCGTTTTCAATCTCATTCGATTCGGATTCTTTTTCAGTTTCTTCATCTCCTTATTCTCCCATTATTCTCTTCTGATTTAGGTGAAAAAATTTCTTTTGTTCCCGCTTTGGATTTTGTTTTCGTTTTCTCTTTCACAACAATAACAATGGCAACAACAAGAATCCAGTTGACAACGAAAACATCGTGGCGAAAAACAACAACAACAACATCATTCGAGCAGATAACGAACTCAAGTGTACACAACAACAACAACAGCAACAATATCAACAACTCAACAAGAACAACAACAGCAACAATGGTAACAACAACAACACAAGTTCCTTCAATCCAATCATTTTTGTTTTGCTTCGTCGTTCGCGTGCTCGATTTTGTTTTCCATCTCCCACTTCTTCTTCTTCTACGCCTCGTCGTTGTCGCTTGCGTTTTCTAGTATTTATTTTTTACTTTTTTTCGATTACATTTTTTCTTATTTCTAGATTTATTTTTCGTATTTTTTGTTTAGATTTATTCCATGTCTTATTGAACGTTTATTTTGTTGTTGTTGTTGTTGTTGTGTGGCGTTTTTCGTGTTGTTGCCATTTGCAGCACGTTCTCTCGGCTTTGTTTTGCCTCCTGTGCGTTGCACTCGGTTCGTTTCGTTTCTCTTCGGCTTCTCTCCTCCATCTCAACTCATAGGCTCCTCTCATTCACCCTCTCCTTCACTCCCACGGTCCTCAGGCACTCCATCCCTTTCCCACTCCCACTCGTTCTTGGCCACTTCATCGTTTTCTTTGTTAATTACTTCTCTCTCCACACAACCTGCTCGCGGTCTCTCTCTCTCTCTCCTACTCTCGTTCGCTCTTTACCCAGAGCAAGGCCTGCTGTAGGCTCCCGATTCCCACTGTGGGCCTCTGTGCTGTTGTTGTTGTTGCCCGGTTTTTATTATTGCTTTATGTGGGTTTCTGTGTGTTTGTGTCGTCGCGTCTCTTGTTCTTCTCGTAGGCTCGCTCGCCTGCTCTTTAAATTTTTCCTTTCCTTCTCTTCTAAAACACTTTTTCTGTTCTCTGTTTCTTCTGGATTTTTTTCCCTAGGTTTTCCTTTTCAATTCGCTCTCAGAACGTCACTTGTTGTTGTTGTCGGCGTTGACTCTCTTTCTCTGGCGCTCCTGGCGTTGTTGTTTCTGCTGCGTAGGCGCTGCCACTGTGTTGTCGCTGGTGTTGTTGTTGTTATTTTTCTTATTCTGCTCCCTCTCCTTGTTGCTGTTTTACGTTCAGCTTGGGTCGGAGCGTCGTTGCAGTTGTTGTTGTTCAGTTTTGCTTCTGTTTTGTTGTTTTTGTCGTTGCTCTGAGTAGGAGCCGATTTCGTTCTTTCTTCCTCGTCTCCTTCCTTCATTCACCCACTCCTACTTCTGCTCTTTTTCTCGCTCTTCCACGCCGCTTTTCTGTGTCCCGAGCCTCCGCCACAGGCTGCGGTTGTGTGGATTTTTTCACAAGTGCGTCGGGATGTGTGTGCATGTGCGTGTGTTTGTGTCTCGTTCTCGCTGCTCGAATGTTTCTCGATGTCGGCGGCGTCGTTATTGTCGTCGTGTTGTTGTTTTTGTTGTTGTTGTTGTTGCATGCGATGCGACGCGATCCGATGCGATGCGAGGCCCGTCGTCGGTGCCGCCGAAGCCGGAGCCGCCGCCGACGTCGTGTCGTCGGCACCTCGGCTCGGGCGCTGCATGTGCGCAGCAGCAGCAGTTGATTGCGAGCTACGAAGCGAGTCAGACGTGTGCAGCTGTCGCCGACGACGTTTAAGTGCTTTCTGTAGTTAGTTTTAGAACCTCTTCGCCTTATTCTCACAGCCACTATTTTTTCTTAATTTTTCGCATCACTTTGCGCCGTAAGACCGACAAAAACAAAAAAACAAACAAAACACAAAAACGCCAACCACAACAACGAAGGAAGAAAGGAAAGAAAAGTGGAACCTATTTCGGGGCTTCCTTTTGTTCTCAGTACCTCTGTTCGTGAAGTAAATTTTATTAAAAAAACAATAATTAAAAAAAAATTGAGAAAAACTAAAAAAAAACACTAATTAGCGGCCAAATTAATTTTAATAAATTAAAGGCACGAATTGAAAAGAAAAAATAAAATCTAAAATAAATCGCACAAATTTCGAAAATCAACATTTGAAATTACATAAAAGACAAAAATTTGAACGAATTTTAAAAGTTAAAAAAACTAACAAATTTTAAAAATTTAAACATTTGTGGAAAAAGTGTGAACCAAGTGAGGAGCCGACAACGAGCGACGACCGCTGCCCGAGCACGTCTGCAGCGCAGGACCCGCTCCCGATCGACCACGTCCACGTCCACCTGCTCCTCGGCCCCAGCCGAGCCGTGGGCGAAATTCCAGCGTACAGTTCGAGAAAACGAGCGAGGGGAGTCGCCACGCCGCGAGGAGAAGCAAAAGCATCGGAATCCATCGAAGAGATACAGGAATCGCGTGAAAGATACAAGTTGCATCCACCAGATACAGCGGTGTCTGTTGGGGATTTCGGGAACCGAGTGAGAAACGTGAGAAGCGACTCTTGGAACTGAAGAGACCTTTGCGCAATTGCAACAAAAGTGATCACTTCAAAATATAAAACACAACAATAAGATACAAACGCATCTAGATACGAGAGATAGAGAGAGATTTTGTAACAATAAAAAGTGCATTATTTCAAGTACAGTTGCGCTGCACCGCACAGAAAATCGCGCAAATCGCGCAAATCGCGAGCCGTGAATTGTATCTGAAAGTGCGCGCAAAGTGTCCGACGGGTCCAGATACACGAGTGTCTCCGGACCACATGTGAGCCGAGGGGATCCCAGCGATTTCCCAAACCAAACTCAAGCGTTGAACGTTGGCCACGGCAACAACAACGAGAACTATTGCCAAACTGAAGATTGAAGATTGAAAAGTATCGCGATACTTGCAGCAATCGTATCTGCGCGGTGAACGCGAGTGCTTTGGTGTCTTATCCGGAGGATACTTTCGCGATGGCCGTGCCCTTCTACGTGCCCGAGGGCGGCCCCGACGACGGCGCCTCCTCGGCGAGCGGGTCCTCGTCGGACGGGTCGAGCACCAGCTCGAGCCAGTCGCCGAACACGACGACCTCCGCCACCCAGACGCCCCTCCAGAGCCCCGTCAACAGCGAGCACCTGGTGATGGCCTTCTGCGAGGCCCTCTACCGCTGCTCCATCAACAGTGGTGAGTCCGCAATCCTTCTACTCTTCTCTTTGGCTTCCCAGGGAACTCCAGGGAACTCCTGGGTCGCCCCTGGGTCCCCGATCGCTTCTGGGTCTCCCAATCGGTCGCCGGTCTCCAGAAATCGACCCTCGGTCGCTTCAATCGCTCCTCGACCTCCCCAATCCCTCCTCCTTCTCCTCAATCGCTCCTCCTTCACCCCAATCGCTCCTCCCTGCCCCTCGTTGTCTCCCCGATGACGCCGCGACTTGAGTTATCGATTTTTTCACGCCCAGCCCTCGTCGGAGGCTGGGACCGACTCTGCTGCGGTTTGGAAGGAAGGCCAGGCCTTCCTTTGTCTCGTCCGTCGAAGTCCTCGCAGCAACGAGGGGCCATCGATGTGTGGTTTGGGCCAGGCGTTGGGCGGAGGCTGCGGCAAGAGTCGAGAGGAATCGATTTTGTGGATTTCTCTATTTGAGAAAATGAATTCAAGAATTTTCAGTCTGAGATTTTAGTTCCTCTCTTGATTGGAAGAATTTTTGCCTAAGTTTTTCAATACTCTGAAATTTTTTTCATCATAATTTTGGTGCAATTTTTTCCTTATTTTATCAAAAAGTTTTTCAATTTGTCCAAAAAAATAAGAATTGTGTATGAATTTAATATTTGTATTCAATTGTTTACGTAAAATATTAATTTCATAAATTATTTGAAGATTCTTATTATAATTTTGGAATTTTTTATGCCGGTTTTGTAAATATATAACTCAAATTTTTCAATTTAAATTTTTGCTCAAATAAAATTATTAAAATTTAATTTTTATTCACCCATTTTTGCAAATGTGCCACAAAATTATTTAATATTTCTTTATCAAACAAAGTTCGTTTACAAGTCACGACTCCTTTGCAAAGATTTATTCTGAACGAATTACGTCACAGTCGCCAGCCTCATTTCCGCACCTGACCCCAAAGACGAGTCGCCGAAACCCCATAAAGTCGCGAATCGAGTCCGAAAAAACGCAACAACAACAAAAAATCGCTTCCTCCCAATTTGGGTCATTGCCAGGTGCCGGGGCCGCCGCTCCTTTGAGTCAACACTTGATATTTTTCTCGACTCGGAAATAAAAAATAAAAACAAAATAAAAAACAATAAATAAAATTGAAAACATTTTCAAAATCGCAGAAAAGCCCAACTTGATAAAAACAACAACAAAAATGAGGAACGATGAAACGATTCTACCTAAATTTCATGAGGAACGTGCTCGAAGCCAGAATTCAAAACGCAACTGATCGAATCGTGCGATGAAGGAGAGGCAGAAGAAGCACACGAGGGGAGGGGGGGAGGGAGGTAGGAAGAAGCACTGGGGATTGTTGTTGTTGTTGTACAACAAAAACAATTAAAACAAATGCCATCCTCAGCATAAAAATTCGTTTCGAAGAAGCTCCGAAAGTATCGACGACCAGCAACAGCGGCAAAGGGAACAACAACAATAACAGATACAACAACAACAACAACAACAACAGTAGAACTTCACACCTGACTTCACGATTAACGGTTTGTCAGATATCGAGTTTCGGATCGCGGATCGCGGGCGCCGATCGAGGGGTTCGGCCGAGGACGACGACTCATGAAACTTAATTATTTTCGCTGAATTATCAGTAAAACTTTACGTAGAGTTTCGTAGGTATTTATCGGATTTATAGTATCCATGAGATACTGCACTTGCGGTCTCAGATATCCTCGAGATACAATTACCTATTGTATCTTATAGAACATTGCAAATATGACATATAAAAATATATGCGAGAAAAATACAAAAATGCGTATAAGAGAAAATATAACAAGTACGTAAGAGAAAATTAAAAAATTCATATAAAAACACAAAAATACATATGGCAAATATATAGAAATCCACATAAGAAAAAATATGAAAATCCATATCAGAAAAACATATCGACTTGCTAAAGTAGGATTGAACAGAATTGAAAGGCTCGAGGGAAAAGACAGGAGCAAAATAATTAGGCAAAAAATTTCATGACTCACCTCAGCGTAAAGGAGAGAGATAGAGAGAGAGGGAGGGAGAAGAAGCCCAAAGGAAATCGAGACTGCCTGAACAATTGGTCTGTCATGACGTCGCGGAAAAACACGTGAAATTAAAAGAAAAATAATAATAAAGGTATATATGAATGAAAGGCATCAATGGAAAGGGAGAAATAAATTGGGGAAGATAAATTGATGTAAACCAGAAGGACAAATACTTTAAAATCAAAATATATATAAAAAATAGAAAATAGCCAAAACAAGTAAACTAGAGAGGAAGTTAGATAAAGAAGTCGAGTTTCGAATTGAAAAGTATAAATAAAAAGTACACAAAACACAGACAAATGCGAAATAAAAGAGCAATTGCAATGAATAATTGTCTGCAAGCTGCAGACAATGGCGGGAGAGAAAAGGAATTGAGAAATAGGAGAACTGTAGGTGGGTTTTAGGGCCAAATTGTGTTGTCGACAGCTGTAACTGACAGATGCTGATGTGGACATGGGCCGTAGATACACATTGGAGTAGTGGGCGCAAAAGGAAAAATTATATTCGCGGTAAATTCTTCGATTGGGAGGAATTGTTGCGGAAAAGGGAAAAACTCGTAGATCGCCGAAAGTAAAGTTCAGGCGAGTATCTGGAGGTCCAGATCCATCGTCTGAAATTGCGAAACTCTTAGGCTGAGCTGTAATAAAAATAAATTGCATAAATCGACAAAAAATAAAACCAACCATGCAATCTTGCAACGATAACAAGTTACTATAATTATGTGATAAAAACTTAAAGCACAATTTCCAATCAAAATAACTCCACAACTATAAATTTTAGTATTATAAAACTGGAAAAAAATTAGCAGTATTGAGAAATACAGTAAACCAAACAACAAAAATATAAAAATCATAAAAATAAATAAACGAACGATATTTAATCATCAAATAGAATTGGGAAAATTACTAAAACAAAGCCATAAAGCATGAACTCCTGCAGATTGCCAGAAAATAATGGCTAAATAGGCAAATGTAAATAGAAATCGTTGTCGGAGAAACAACAAGTAAAAAATTGCTAACAACAACGACAGAAAACCCGGCAACAAGGACCGAAACGAGAGCGAAAACCACTTGCAAATTAAATCAACGCCCGCAGCCAAAGCAAACATGAAGTAGCCGAGGAGACACGAGAACATGGTGTGCGAGAAGACAAAGCCAAATGGAAAAACGTCGTGGAAAAAGGTATAAAAAACACACCAAATCTTAACAAAAAATGGCACAAAACAATGGAAAAAATATATGAAAAATATATGAAAAATATATAAAAAATGTACAAAGGTATATGTAAAAAAATAGAAAGAAATATAAAACGATACAAAAAGCGGCGCAGAAAACAATAGGAAAATGTATAAAAACAATGCAAAATTATATCGGAAAAAATGTCGATAGAAAACCGCTCGAAAATTGCAGTAGAAAAAAATCGACCCCGCTACAAAATTGCAATTGCCACGAAAAACACACAGATACACGGAAAACCAACACACGCTCACTCCATGACAGTGGGCCACGCGTGCCTGGGGTCAAAAAGCATTTAATAATTTGGGGCGAATGGACAAGAAGTCGGCGGAGGACAGACAGATCGGCGCACGGACAGCGGGACGGACAGACAGACCGATGGACAAGCCGTCGGACCGAGCTCGGCCTGGTCCAGATACAGATGCAGATGCGGATGCAGATACATTTGGGCGGCCAGGTCGGCAGTAACGAGATACGGGTTGTGGCGGTTGTTGTTGGTTTTGTTGTTGTTGCCTCCGTTCTTGTTGTTCCTTCTGTTGTTATTGGTATTTTTTTTTTGTAGTGCTTTTTTTTGGTCGACTTCAAAAGGCGTTCGAAACGATTGCAGGACTCGTGGCTCGTGCCGCGGCCACTACTAGTTGTTGTTGTTTTTCAATTGTTGTTCTGCTGCTGCTGTTGTTGTTGCTATGAATTTCGTTGCTGCTGCCTTTGCAGTTCCAGCATCGGGCATTAGAGTCAACAACATAAAGTGCAGCGATTGTCGTTCCAGACCGCCGAGCACACGCCCACACCCACGCCCACCTCCAGCACCCAATAACTATAAAAGCAACAACAACAACAACCACACTAGCACCAACGTCTTAGGCATCGGCAAAAATGCTTTTTTTAACTCGTTTTTAACTCACAACGCTGGAGCTTTGCGGGCCATTGTCCCATTGTGTTGTTGTTGTAGTAGTTGTTTTTCGAAAAAATAAACAAACGCTCCTCTCCTCTCCCGTTGTCTCCCTCTCCCTCTCGCTCTCTCTTTGCGTTGCCTCCTCGGTTTCTTTTCGTTTGCAGCCGGAAAAACTCGTTTCCTTCTCGCTGGTCCAACCTTAAGGATCATTTTACGTAGTCCACGTTGGTGTTGTTGTTGTTGTTGTTGCTGGAGTCGTTGCCGTGGTCAGTGCTGGAGTTGGCTGGGTTATTGTTGTTGTTGTTGTCGCTTTGACCCATGCAGTTTTATTGATTATGGTTTTTGTGTTTGCTATTCTTAATATGAGGTGTTGTTGTTTTTATTTTTTTTATACATATAGTTTTTATTTTTTTTTATTTGTTATTTTTTCTTATTTTTGTCGTTGTTCTTCGTACTGTTGTTGTTGCCTCTGGCGATGTTGCAACCAGCGGTCAGTTGGTCATTCGTTGACGTGTCCGGGGGCCGCGCCTGTCACGAGTCCAACGTCATCAACTTCCTCGTCATCGCCATCGCCATCATCACCTTCGTCATCGTCATCGTCATCCTCATCATCGCCATCGCCATCGCCACTTCTGCCTCCCCCCCTGTCGCCATCGTCCTCCTCGTCGTCATCTTCCTTATTGACGTCGCTCGACGTTCGACATTCAGCCGACGGCTCTGGTTTGGGCTGGCGAAACCGCTGACGTACGGCACGTAGACTTCGATCGACTCGAGTCGGGGAAGAAAATCCAGTTTTCGTCTGAATTTTCCCGTCAATTGAAAACCCAACGGCGGTTTGCGCGGTCGCCAGTAAATCCAAGGAATGCGGTTGTAATAAAGTTATTGATTTAACCATTGGTGAATCAGTTTGGACGCCATGGGAGCTGTTGTTGGAAGCTGGGGAGGGTTTCAGAAATAGGATTTTTATTATGTTTCTAACTATTTGCAAATTAAAAACTATTTTCTTACGATTTCTTCCAACGTTTCAATTTGTAGAAACTGAAGAATAATTGTTTTTTATTTTTTCTTGCTCGACTTAATTTTTTCCTGTTATTATCTTAAAAGGTTACGAAATTATTTTCTTAAATTTTCTTTCAACCTTCTCGGTCTCAATAATTATTGTTTTTTTTTTACTTAAAGTTATTGAAATATTAATTTTGAAATGCTCAAAAATCGATGTCGTTTCCATTTGAATTACTTGAACAATTTTCTTGCATTTGAAATAAGTCTATGAATATATTTCTGAATGGGATCGAAAAAAAAACGCGTTACGAAGAAAACTTCTCTTTTACGAAAATTCACCTCGGCCCCGGTAAAAATCGTGGTTTTCCCACCGAGAAGTGCAAATTGTGGAAACTCCTTTTCTGCCATGCCGAATCGGCGCGAAAACCACACGTAGTCGGCGAAAATGTCCGTAAAATTAAAATTTCACGGTCAACGCGAGACGCGAGATGTTCTCGTCGGCCGTCCCTCTCTCTCTCTCTCTCTCTTTCCCCCCCTCGGCAGCCCTCTCTCTTCCTCGCTCGGCTCAGGCTGAGGCCAAGACGCCGAGCTGAAGATTTATTTTGCCTCGGGTCGCCGCGAGTCCGAGTCGAAGAACGAAGCGGCAACAAAGACAGCTGGGAGAGGCAGGAAAAACACAACAACAATCGACGACCCACTACAACAACAACGCCGCGGTCTGAGCTCGAGGAGGAGGCGAGGGGAAGGAGGGAAAAACCAAAGAAAATCCACAGCTTGGCAACAACTCGACCACGCCGAATGCAAATTTGCACAGCGAGCGAACGACGGCGACGACGACGATGGTCTGGCAACGCCAGCTGGGAATTTTTCGCTCAGGCGGCTTTTGCCGACACACAGAGGGGGAGAGAGGGAGAGTGAGAGAAAAAGAAGAGCACAATTTTCGAGGTGAAGGTGGAGGCAGCACGTGTGGCGAGAGAGAGAGGGAGAGTGGGAGAGGGAGAAGGGGCGAAAATGGGAGCGAAGACCAGAAACAACTGGGGACGAAGGCACTGGCAACAACAACAACAAAAACAAAAACAAGAGCGGAACTCTCGGCAAGAACGACAACAACAAGACCGGGCCGATTTTCCCAGTTGATGTCACAATGTCAAAAGCTCGCAGCTGTTTCCATGCAAACGGAAATTTCTCTCCCCCTCCCTCCCTCCGTCCCTCTCTCTTTCCCCTCCCTCTCCCTCACTCCCTCCTTCACCCTTTGTCTCTCCTTTCCTCGCTCCCCGTTCCGTTGGCTCGCGTTGTTCGCCCGCTCTGTCGAAGCTCCAGAGCAAAACAAAACCAGACGAAGCTTCGCCAACTCTTTCTCCTTTTGGTTCGCTCTGTCTTCTTGCTCGCTGGAAATCAACTTTCCTCGCTCTCTATCCTTCTCTCTCCGCTTTCCACTCTCGTTCGTAAACAACCAATCGCTCTCTCTACCTTTTCAATTTGCATGCCATTCCCTTCAATCAACTTCGCCGTGCTCGGGCTTGGGCGACTTCCCCTATTTCTCGCTCTCGCTCTCGCTCTCTCTCAGTCTCATCTCCCTCCTCTTCCTCGCCTCGCTCCCTGTCCCTCTCGCGCACCACAGTTTCTCTCACTCTCTGTTGCCGGGAGGCCTCGGGAAAACTTGACGAAGCTGCGGAAGACGCCGACGTGCGGAAAACTCGGCTGACAACAAGCGACGGCGTCGACCTGTTTGGCCGGCCGGAAGGGACGACAACAAACACATTAAGGGGGACGGAGGGAGAGGGAGGGGCGACTCCGGGGGAAACGGAAAAGGATGCCAGGAACCAGGAAGGCGTCAGCGAAGTGGAGCGACGAAGAAAAAATGAAAAGAACTCTTCAGACCTGATGAAAAACGCCAGGCCTAAAGCGAGATGGAAACACTTTGTGCCCTCTCGTCGCTGTCGTTGTTGGTGGAGCTGATGGGGCTGATGTTGTTGCCCATGAAGCCGTGAAGTCGTTGTGACGCCGAGAACCCGCCCCGGGCCAGGACCGAGAACGCGGAGCAGCTGCTGGAGATCCTCGAGGATGCCGACTCTGCGTAGCTGATGATGGGGGAGCGACTGTGGCTGATGATGGGGAGGATAACGATTATGGGGCTTGGAGGGACGAGGTTCACGAGTTCGGGGCCGATGACTAATCGTGGAAGTCGTCGAGGGCTCGAGGGAAGTCACAGCGAGCCGAGGTGAAAATTGCAAAACTTCACATTAGCGATAGAATCATTCAGGTCGTGAAATTTCCTCGTGAACTTCTCGATATTCATATTATTGACGGACTCTTGAATTTCATGCAAAAACGTCCGCTAAATTAAATCAAATTAAACGACATTCACAGATTATAATTGCGATTTTATAATCGCAGAAAAATATCAAAGAAATGCTTAAATACATTCTGTTGAAATGTATTTTTTGAAAAATCTTGTGTGAATAAATGAACTATCTTCTATATAATAATCCATGTTCAAATCATAAATATATGATCGTATTAAAAATTATCAAATATTAATGAAATATCAAAATCCCATTAAAAATAGTCAAATATTAAAATCCTATTGCAAGAAATCTTATCAAAACTCCATTACAAATAGTCAAATATTAAAATCCTATTGCAAGAAATCCTATCAATCAAGAATAAATTAATAAAATCTCAATTTTTAAAGCAGTTGAAATTAATTAGTGAGACATTTAGTCTAAACCGGACTACTAAGCAAATTAGTAAAACAAATCGCATGAAAAAGACAATGAATTATTATTGAATTATAAAAATCAAACAAGACAATAATTGATCAATTAGTTCGAAAAAGTCGCTGAAAAATTAATCCAGCTTTCGTCAAGTTCAGCCCTTCGTTGAAGAGGCCATCAATCAATCAAGCCTTAATTGAAAAATTATCGTTCAGCGATTGGATGTATTTTTTTCACATTTCTCTCTTTTTACAACCGGTTTTTTCAATATCGCCATTGTTTTTTTTTTGTTTTGTTTTTTTTTTTTGTCACTACCTGTATTTTTTCCACTACCGCTCTTTTGTAAATAGTTTTGTCACTTGGCCAAGTTCCTGGCCGACCCTCTGCAAATGACTCATCAATCAAGCATTAATTAGAGAATTAAATGTTTAATAAATATTAATGTCTCTGCCAACAATTTGCGACGAGCTTTTCGTGCTTTTATTCTTTTTGTTTTTCTGTCCTCTCTTGGTCGCACTTTCGTTAATTTCTTCGCCGCCTGCTGTCTCTGAGTCAGGCTTAGCCTAAGCCGATTTTTTCTTTATGTAATCGTCTCATGGAATAGAAATCCCAACAACAACAACGGCACAAATAATACAAGACGGTTGCTTGTTGTTGTTGTTGCTTGTTGTTGTTGTTGTCTGAGCGATGACTAAGCGCCGCGGCTCGAAGTGGCTGAAAGTCAAAGTTGTTCGGCGGCGAGAGATTTGCAAGGCCTAGAGCAGGAACAACAACAGCAACAACAGCAATGACAACAACAAAAGCAAGTGGACAACAACGTGAACAAGGTAGAATGGCAAAACAACAACAACAACAACAAGCACCAACTACTGTCTGCAACAACTTCGTTCCGAGCTGCCAACAACAGAGCGAAGCGCGGCCCGAGCCAGAGTTGAAGTGGCGTCAAAGGCAACAACAACAACCCGAACAACAACAACAACAACAAGGAGTGAAATGTAACATCCCGCGAGCGCAATGAACCTTTTCTTCCCTCTCTCTCTATCATTTTACTCTCGCTATTCTTTTGCACCTCTCTTTTTTGCTCTTGTCTTTTTTGCTATTGTCGTTTTTTTTTTTGCTCTTGTCGTCTTTTTTTCCATCTCATTCGGATGACGAATGCTGCAGCCATGCAGGAGATTTTGTTAGTAGAAATAGCAACAACAACAACAACCCCACACTTCTCGCCAGTAGAAGATGAACGAGCTGAGGAAGAAAACAGTAGAAAAAACGAAATACGAAGAAGTGGCAACACTTGTGCAAATACCTTTCTCATAAACTTGAAAGCAGGCGGATGCGTGAGTGACAGAGACAGAGACAGAGCGATTGGAATTAAAAATGACAACAGCAGGAACTACAGGGAAAACAATGAACCACAAGAACAACAAAATCGTGGAGAAAAAATACAAATAAAAACTAGGAGAAAAGTTCATAAAAAAAGTTCAAAAAAGAGTAAAAAAAATTGTGTACTTTTTTGTGTACAAGAAAGTACAAAAAAAAAACGAAATACAAACTAAGACATGCTTGAGTCTTGACAAACACTAGCTACAAGAAACATTTGCAGTAACAATATTTACAACTACAACAACAACAGCAATCAAGCCCAACAACAACACTCATGAAGAGCCTTTGTCTATTTGAGCTGAAGACCCTCGAGCCGCCAGAGTTTGTCCAAGGAATTATTTCCAAAGTTTCGTTAAGTTGGAGCTTAGGTGGAAAAAATAACAAAAAAATCATAAAAATAACATTAGTAAAAAATGCTATACAATTCCTTAAATTTTCCATATAAAAAACCAAGAGTAATTCGAAATTTTCAAAAATATTAACACCACAAATCTAAATATCAGATCATAGAATTCCGAAAATAACTAATTTTCCGCTCATTCATTGAAATTCATTCATTCAATTCGAATTTCAATTGATTTTAGTAAACAAACTACGCCACAATCTCTGCTTCCCTCAGTTGTGACAATCGCTTAATTATATTATTTTACGAACCCACACAGATCGTCAATCAATAGAGACGTCCCAGACGTCAAGAGTTTCGTCAAGTTGCTCAAAGTACTCATTTGGCGTTTCAGCTCGGTCTCCATTTCATTGAAAAGCAAAATAGAGAAACGAAAAGAAACACAGCGCGAATTAAATGCAAATGACATCAAAACGTTGTTAATTGACTTAATTAGAGGGAAGGAGAGAGAGAGAGAGAGAGAGAGAGAGGGAGAGCGAAGACGACGCGATCGCGATCGCGCGATGTGCGAGATGGGTTGTTAGACAGATAGGCAGACGGCCAGCTGCTCGCGACGGACGGACGGACGGACAGATGTTGATGATTGTGGAAACAATATAGAAATGCGACTGAGTTTTCGCAGCGAAATCAAAAATAGACGTTGCTGAACCGTTTCCCACCATGGGCTCCAACGTCGTCGGTCGCCCGTCGCCGTAGCCCCCCCCTCCCCCGCCCTTCTTCTTCTTCTTAATTGCTTTCGCAATTAATCGCTCACGCATTGCATCGCAGCAATTTGCGTTTTCTGCTGGCACCGAGGCTCGCTCGAGCTTTCGTCAAGTTTCGCAATGATGGGGAGTGGGATCGTTCAAGTGTTGTTGTTGTTGCTGCTGCTGTGGTGGAGTAGATGTTGTTGCTGCAATCGTTGCAAGTGTTGTTGTGATGGTTTTTATTCTTATTGTTGTTTTTGCTTTTGTTTCTTCGGACGCCGTCGCCCGCTTCGATAAAAACCAAGGACACCGAGTGATATCTGCGTTTTTCACAACAACAACAACAACAACAACAACAACAGCAAAAACAATTTAAAAAATTAAAAAAAAAAATGTGCAACAATTTTTACAACAACATGAGAAATCGTCCGCCTGCATGTGGTTCGGCACCTCGACCATGTTGTTGTTGGTTATGATGGCTACTGTGCATTGTTGTTGTTGTTGTTGTTGCAGCTACTGGTAATTTCCTTAGGCGTTGATTTGATGTTTGTTTTTCAGCATTTTCGTACTATTGTTGTTGTTGTTGTTGTTGTTGCAATGATGCACTTAATTACATCGAATGTTAATTGTTGGAACAACAATTGCTACTGTTACTGCCATTGCTACTGTTGTTGTTGTTGTTCTTGCAGTTGCCCCCGCTGATCTTTCGCTTGCTTTAAAAGAGCAACAACAACAACACAGCAACCAGCAATTTTCGTGGAAAATCGCCGCCAGCGATCGTGCAATTATTTCGTTCAATTCATTTTCATTCATTACTTGCGTTTCGTTTCTGCGCCGCAGTAGTTGGCAACCCTGTCATCACCGTCGCCATCGCCTTCGGCGGCGTCGGCGTCCTCCTGTCATAATCGCCACAGGGTGTCGCGGCGAGCACGACGTGACCCTGTATCGGACTTAATTGTTGCCTTTTTGTATTCCTTCAGTTGCTTCAGTTGCTTGCATGAGTCACGGAGGCGAAGTTTCGTTAAGTTGTTCTTCACCTTTGAATATAAAATTTCACATTACAATTCTTATTGTTCTTAATTTATTAATTCAAATATTGTCGAAGTATTTTCTATATTTTTGCAAAATTGTTTTTATTTCCTCTTTTTCATTGCCACTTGAGGTTCGACAATTTACGCGCCCAAAGTCTGAGGAATCGCCAAACACCCAAATCTCTCCAAATATCCCTGCTCTTCCTCTTCTTCCGTTCCTTTCTCCTCCCTTTCTCCTCCCTTTCTCCTCTCTCACTTGACGAAAGCTTTACGAGCTGCTAAAGGATTTCGTCTTGGTTCCATCGTCGCCGACTTGCTTTGCATTCGTCATCCTCTCTCTCTCACTGTCTGCCTTTCTTCCAAATGCCCTCGAGGCCATCGTTTGTCAGAAGTTTCTCGGTGGAGAAGAAAGCAAGAGCTTGAAAGGATTCCAGAGCCATGAAATTCATGCAATATTTATGAGTTTTCGCTTAGAAACATTTTCCCGAGAATCGGATCGTTTTCGGATTCCGCAGATGATTTTTATTTCTATTTTATTTTTTCAACTTTTGTGTCCTTAATTTTCTCTTTCCTTGTATAGTTTCAATATTTGTCTGTTCTTGCATTTTTCATTTTCAGTCCTTTTTGTTTTGTTTTTTGGTTGAACATTTTCATTTATTTTCACCTTGTTTTTATTGAATTTTTTTCCTTCTTTTCATTCAATTTATTACTTATTAGAATTAATTTTTTCAGTTTTATCAATCCCTTTAATATTCTTGATTTATTTGTACAAATAATTGTACGATTCTTTTCATTTTTTATTTATATATTTTTTGCATAGTTGTTTATTCTTTTATTGCTTGGTGTATCTAATTCTTATTTCCGCTTTAAGTTCCCCTAGTTATAAAAGCGAATGGAAATCGTAAAAACCCGACGTTCGACGAGATCTTCCTATTTTCTTCCTTCTTCCTTTTCCAGATCCCCTACATAACCGAGGACCTGCATCTCTTTCTCCCCAGCTCCTCTCGTTCTCGCTCGTTGCCATCGTTGTTTATTTTATCGAAAGTTATAAATTTCTTATGGCTTTCAGCTGTTCAGCTGTTGGGCTTCCTTCTGGCCATTTGATCGCCGAGTCGTTGACAAGGAGCCTAGGGAGGGGTCAGGGTGGGGAAAAATCACAGGGTGGTGGTCAAAAAATCCCTCTCGAACAAAGACAAATTCCTGCCCTGCGGAACCTCGACGGAAGACGCGAGACGACGAACGACGAGTCGATGCCAACCAAACGCCAGCGAGTCTGCTGGGATCGTCTCGTCGGCCATGTGTGTGTGTGTCGGTATCTTTCGTTAAGTCAATGCAGCAGTTGCTACAACAACATCACCGCCAATCATAGTAACGACAATAGCAACAACATCAATAACAACAACATGAAAACAGCAGTTGGTCTGTCCCTGAAATTGAAAAATGCGCATTTTTCAGATGCACGATTTTTCCGCAAAATCTACACAAAAGGCAGCAATAAAAACACAACAAAAACAGAGAAAAATATGTAACAAAAATACAACAAGAACACTACAACAATACAACAACAACGGGCAATGGAAACCCCAGAAACGAAACGATTGCCTCGAGCCACTCGGTTCATCGATGCAGATCGATTGCCGCCTGCGACGTGACGCCGCGAGGCACCGAGGCAGTCGACGATGACGATGACGCTGGCGATGACGACAACGACGATGATTACGATGATGAGTTATCGACCAAAGTGGGGGAGAAGGAATCACCAAAGTCGTGGGTAACGGGCTGCAGGATCCGAGGAAGAGTTTTTTCGGTCATCGAATTTTTCCTCGAGTTCTCCCAGAATTTCCATAGAAAACTTTTCGACTTGAAGTGAAAGGAACAACATTAGATAAAAATTTGGAATATATTCAATTTATTCACATGTTTTTATTGATCAAATTCATATCAAGTTTCATTTATTTTTCTTAAATTTCTTTAATTTTTTCAATCAGAGAACTTTTCCTCGATTTTTCCCAGAACTTCTTGGGTAGAATTCGGAATATATATTTTTGAAATCTGTTTTTACAGGAAAATATTAATATTGCAAACAATTTGGAATACATTCGATGTTTCGAAATCTGTTTTTATTGAACAGTAGTGAGAAGTATATTTTTATAGTTCTATTTTTAAACAGACCAAATTGTTTTAATCATTAAAATGTATCTATTAAATGTATCAAAAAATTCTTCTTTACTTGACTACATCAATATTTGGTCTCTTTTCGTCGTATTATGAAATCCCATTCCCAATCTTTTCACAGCCACCTCGGACTCGAGAACAAAAGTCTAGAACTCGCCAAATTCAAATGTTTAAATTTAAATCTCAATCGCGCTAAATCCCAATCTCTCAATGCTCTAGAGTTCGCAGTTCAAGCCTTTTAGCCCGCGGCAACCAAAGGCATGATTTTTGATTTTCTCGGCTTGGGCCAACGTTTCGTTCGGCTTCGTTGCCTGGTTGCACCAGGTTGGGTAATTTGCATAACGAGCCCAATTTCTGAACTCGTTTAACCTCTGACTAATTATGCACAATCGCCGCGATCTGCGCCTGGCCGCGCCGTGCCGCGGGTTCCATTGAAAAAACACGATCTACAGACGGACTGGCCTGGCTCATCGAGAGTGAGGGAGGGGGGCAGAGAATCGAATGACCTCTTGTGGCTGCCATTCAGGCGACCAAAATCAGAGACGGCCACGAAATCACGGCGCTAATTAAACCGTTAGCGAAACTTGACGCAGCACTCGCACGTCCACGGCGACAGGCGTCACGAGAGACACGCGGCGATAGAGAGGGCGACAGAGAGGGGGGTGAGAGAGGAATAGAGTGAGTCGCAGCGACAGCGACGTCATCGGGTCCGCTCCCCGGGGGCGCCGACCGCGGGGTGGTCGTCGTGGGGATCCTCGACTCACACGTAGGTGTCGCGTAATTAACCAAAAACAGACGCCGACTCCCGGAACTCGGCGAGCGAGTGGCGGACAGACCGACGGACGAGCAGGCAGAGAAACAGGCAGACAGAGGTCCGGACGGACGGACGGGCGGCCCCACAGACGACGGACGGACGGTCAGACGACTTCGCGCCATAATTGTTGACGTTTGCCGTCAGGGAATTTCGATGAATTTGGAGCGGCGACGTGTTGTTCTTGTTATGGGCATTGTTGTTGTTGTTGTTGCAATTTCGTTGTCACCCTGCAAATTATACAGTTAGACCTCGCCACTTGGAGAAGAAAGTCTGCCGAACACGAAAATGTCTTTAAACTCGCGATCGATACAAAACGATACGCGAAATCCTGTTTAAGCCAAGAAGATTTATGGCAGACGTCGCAGACGCTTTTGCCTCAGATTCGTTGATTTTGTGTCTCGCTCTTTCTCCACCCCTTCCTCTCGCTCTCCGTGATTTTTGATATTTTTTGAGACTTGGCAAATCATCGAAAAATGACGAAAAAATAATGGAAAAAACTGTGCGTTGGTGTCGAAAAGTTCATGATGAAAATTTCGAGAAATACTGATGATTTATGGAAGACATTTATTATACAAAATGATGAAATGCGATGATGGAATCAAGAAAGACGTGGGATTCAGAAACCCAACTAAAAAATTGCTACAAATTCGAAAATGCAATTATTATCACTTTTATTATTTCAGTTAAAACTACTTAAAGCTACTTGCACTGAATTCCATTGTCGAAGATATCATTAATTCCAAATAGTTTTCACGAGTTTTTCGTAATTTCAAAAACAATAGAAGATACAACCACACGAAGCAAACCATCTCAAGACAATTTCATTTCACTTTAATAGTAAAAAAGACACAAGTCCGAATACTACTTTGCCACCTTATGGCCAAATCTAGCCCGAGGAAGGCCAAAAGCTTCGTCAAGAACGAAAGGCAAAAACAAAAAAAAAAAAAAAACACGAAACAGCATTAATTAAAACGACAATTAAAGTCGAACAAATTTCATATGATCTGACAAAATTTTGCCACAAGTGACTGACTTGAGTGACTGACTGGTGATTGAATGGGAAATATTGGATGGAAAAACAATAGAGAGAAAAAACCTGTGGAAAAACTCGAAAACTAAACGAGCCGACAAATCGTGAAAAATTCCTGCTAAATCATTCATTCATTGTTGCCACCAGCTGGCCGAAGCCGACGGCGACGGCGGATCGCGGACGTGCGAAAAAAACATTCGCCGACATGCGACGTAGGGCCGGAGGGGACAGACAGACGGACGGAGAGATAGACAGAGAGACAAATGGACCGTCAGTCGGACGGACAAATGGACGGATAGACAAGGCGCAAATGTTGCCACACGGCGCTGCCATTTAAGCCAATAAGCGGAATTGCCAAATTCGGCCGTCGAATTGAATTGATTGCGATATCGCATGACGAGAAGCGACAAAAACTTCAGCCGTCGCCGCCGGACGGACACGGATGCAGAATATGATGGGTTCGACATGTGAGTGGCGAGAACGAGGGACCTCCAGGCCGGCTCGTGTGAATTATGGGACTTTTCCCTGACTTCCAGTTTCGGAGTTCTCCCAAATAAACTCGGAAAGTTTATCGAATTCTCTCCACTGTTTGGAGCCATTTACGAAGTTCCTGCTTCTCTATTTCGCATTGGACATTTTCAGTTTTCCTTTCATTTTAGCTGATTTGATGTAAAAACATTTCAGATGTTTGATTTCAGGGATTTTTGAAATTTTAATATTTTTTATTTACTTCCTTTACTGTCCTTTTTGTATTTTTTATTCATTTCCACGTTTTCCATTGTTTTGTTTGTTTTGTTTTTTTTTTTTCGATTTTCCCAGTTTTCACAGTTTCTTTATAATTTCTCAACATAAAAATCATGCTTCTAAAGATTCTGGAATTTTTTCTGATTCTTCTCTTCCGATTTCCGCTTGTTGTCAACCCAAATTGGACAGTGCAATTACTCAGCAAATTGACTTGCTATTGGCGCTAATTAGGCTCCTGTCCTCATGACTCAGTTTCCAGTCCTAAATCGGAGCCGAGCCGGACATCGATCGCTGTTTTTGTGATGTATTTTTTTCACTTCCCCTGAGAATCGTTTCTCACTCGAACATTCCGTGAATTTTATTAATTGTTTGAACTCAGCGAAACTTTTGCCAAATCATTAAGTTACCGTTAAGGTGGGAACGAGGTCGTCTGGATTAAGGAAATTAAAAACAATAACAAAAAAGGAAGAGCTTTCTGAGATCGTTCCTTTTTTTCGCTCTCTCTCTTGTGTGAGAAATTTATTGCCTTCACTCGTTAATCTCGAAAACGTTTATAAATTTCGGGAAGCTCGTGCTCGCGTAATGAAGTGTTTCGCGGAATTTGTAAAACTTAACGAAGGCCTACCGCAGAGTTGCAGATCGTTAAAGATCCGTCTGTTCCTGGGTCTTGAGTTATGGGAAATATTTTATTGTGGAGCAGTTTGTCTGAGTCGGCGACCGACTTTTGGCGAATCGATGATATCTTGATGAAGCCCATGAGAAATGTCGTGGGTTTTGTGGTTCAGGATAACTGAACGAGGCTTCATGATGGGATAAAAATTCGTCTCGCTTTAAGGGTCCTGTGAAATTTCACAGATTTAAAATTTTTATTTACGTATTTGGTTCGACCTTCTACGAACCACATTCATTGCTATTTTCTTATTAAATTGTCTCTCACTGCAGTAATAAATTTAATAAAATTACAAATTTAGGTAAAAACGAAGAAACTCCGTTTGCGATGCAACCGCGATTTATTACGATTTTATTGTTGAATTAGCAACTGCTTTAATCACACTGGAGCAAATGCTGCAAGTTACGATCATGATGAAAATAGAGCTGAATATAAAAACCATTAATAGTAAAATAAAATAAAAGTGAAAAATTAACATTGAAAAAATGCTTTGGAGAACTACTCTAAAAAAATACTGGACAATTTCACAAGAACGACTGCAAACACCGTGAGTTTACAACAACAATAAGTGGAGGAAAACCAACAACTTACTACAATAAATTACAACCACTTTGTACTGGAACAGCAATTGCAACAACAACAGCAACTACTACAACAAATTGTCGACAACAACAACTAAAACAACAACAACAACGACTATTCTCAGACCTCCACAACAGCTGCGAATCTTCAGCAATCGCTCCACGAGCTGCAGCAAATTTTATGCAAAAATTCGAAACTTGCGCCAAATCCTCGGCGATCACCGCACAGTGAGTGGGGGCGAGAGAGAGGGAGGGAGGGAGGGGAGAGTGTGTGTGAGCGAGAGAGGGACACGGAGTTCTATGGGGTTCTCTTTGTCGCACTCGCCCTCGGTCGCCGCAGACAAAGGCAGCCAATGAGTCTGGTTGCCGCAGCTGTCAATCATTAATCAGGCGAACAACAGACGACTCCCAGGGAGGACGGGACGGGACGGAACGGGACGGGGAGGGGAGCGAGAGGGTTGTGGGGACGACGGTGACGACGACGACGGCGACGACGACGGCTGGAGCTCAGGAAATTTATCTGCAACGCGCCGCTGAATGCGCCAGCTTGTGGCTTGGCCTTGGGCGAGCGAATGAACACAGCAACTACAACAAATGCAGTGCAAAGGCAGCACAAAACAACAACTACAACAATAACAACCACTATTACAACAACAATTACAACAACAACTGCAACAACAATATAATGATTCCTACAACAACAACACAAAACTTCAACAACCAGCAGGCGCGACCACGTCGTCTACGAGTCGAGAGAAAAAAATTCTCAACAAATTCTCTTATTTTTCATTTATTTATTTTTCCACTTTAAAATGAAAATCAAGAAAAGCGAAGGGGAAAATGTGGGGAAAAGGAAAAAATATGCATGGATGTGCGAATAAAGAGACGAAGAAAAAACAATTTGTGGAGAAGAAAACATTTAAGTCGATAACGAAAGAAAAATATATAAATATATAAATCGGGAAAGGAAAAAATATTAAAGAAAAATATAGTTTCACAAAAAACATAGTTGAAGAAGTAAATTAAAATGTTTTAAAGAAAAGAATATGAAAAAATAATGCAAAAATATTTACTGACAACTTAGGCATGGGAAAAATTTACTAAGGAAAAGAGATTTTATTGATATAAAAAATATATTAATATGAAATGATGAAATAAAACAAAAAAAGAAACTAGAGAGATGTAGAATTAGAAAAATATTTGTAGAGGGAAAAATATAACCAAGATTACAACATAAAAAATATTAAATCATTTGAAGCCGTGGCTCGTTTGAATGCGTTCCGTCTGTGGAGCCAGAGGCGAGCGCGACTTAACGAAGGAGCCGTAAAACCGCTGCCAAGTGTCGCCAGCAGTGGGTTGGGCCGTGGTTGCGACACGACGACTGCAACAACAACAACGGCAACAACAACAACTACTACTACGACGACGCACGTTCGCTGCATTTGACGCTGGCGTCCGACGTCGCCTCGCCAAGTCACGTTACGTAACGTGCCGTATGACATTTCATCGTTTATGTTTTTCTCCCTCTCCCTCTCTGTCTCTGTCTCTCTTTCTGAACCTCCCTCTGTTCATTCCGTGAATTCGTCTTTTTTTGGGCGCGAAAATCTCGCTGAACAGACAACAACAATAAAGTTTTTGCTGGTTAATAAAAAATGAAATAAAAATAAATATGAAAAACCCAAAAAATTATTCGACTTTATTAAAGGAATAAATTGAGCATTTTTATATGCAATTAATAATTTCATGACGCTAACGAGAAAATGATTCACCAGATATCATGATTCAATTAACAGAAATTTCTATTACAACACATGTTTCTGGGTTGATCGTCAGATTCGTCTTTCGACGAGGAAATCGCTGGAAAATACAATAAAATTGGATCGTAAATCTTTTTGATGGATTCTGATTCCCGTTGTTGTTTTGAAATTACAACAACTACAAAGATTCTAAAAACTTATCCAACTCTCGAATTAGGTTTATTTCATCGCAAAATCGCGATCGTTTATCGATGATTTAATAACTGCGAAACTGTTATTGGTTTTTAACATCGTCGTT
>OX376699.1:5482430-5564147 GCA_947389925.1 Coelopa pilipes
CAACAACAACTGCTGTTGCTGCTTCTTGAAGCTGCATTTGAAACGAGTTTGCGATTCGAGTCGACTTCACGTGTTCAACGACATCGTCGATCGTTTGGATCACTTGTTGTTGCTGTTGCTGTTGCAGATGCAGGTGATGCCGTTGTTGTTGTTGTTGTTGTGGATGCCGCTGTCGCTGCCGGCCATTGCGAGCCTAACCTTGAAAAACAGCATCATCATTAATTGTATCTTCACTATTATTATTATTATCATTATTATTTTTATTTTCATTGCAATGTGTGTTAAATGCAGAAAAGTGGAAACGTCCATCTCGGCCTCTGTCTGTCCATCCGACGACGACGGCGGACGATCGCTGCGGCTGCTTTTATTACGTCGCTTCGATAAGTTGCAACAACAACAAGTTCAGCATCATATTGATAGCTACTTATCTGTTGTTTATGAGCTTCAGGCATGCATAAAATTCTGTAATTGTAAATTATTCTTCATTCTTTTTTTTGTGTTATTTTGCTCACAATTTTCAAACGTAATCCTTGGATTTGCATAATCGAAATGATATATCTCGGGACAGATCTATCTTCTATATCTGTATATAGTCGGCGTCGTCATCGTCTTCGACGTAGACAACGACATATTGCTGCGAATATTGCTAATTAATAATAATGTGAATTAAATTGCAGGAGCCAACAATGGCGATCGTTTCGCATTCGAAAAAATAAACAAATAAGAAATAAAAAATCAAATCAATTAATTGTCGGCAACATATGAATATACATATGTGTGTGTGAGTGTGTGAAAATATACATATTTATGTAATGTAAGCAATTATTTATTAGGAAGTCCGTTGAGCTGCTGAAAGCGAGTCTCGCTTAAATGCATCAGCAGCGATATTAATCACTATTTTTTGTTTCTAAAAATAATTATTGACATCTATTGGAATCGCTAGAAAATACAGTTGCCGATATGTCGTTGGGTTTCCATCGTATTTTGTCAGTAGTAGCGAGTTGTAAAGTTTTTCGTTTAATGCTCAACACACTATTGCAACCGTTTTGTTGAATCCTAACGATTATTTTATGAACTTAACTAAGTTTGCGTGTTGTTTTCTTAACTGCCATACAAATGGCATCAATTATAACGCCATTTCAGTGGAAAAACTATGTTTTACACGGCGGTAGAAAACTTAACGAAGGCCTAAAAGGGGCATTCGAAGGTTATTTTTCTTAATAATGATTTTGAACTCATCAGAATTGACATTAAAATAGAGATTCAGTTGCAAAAGTAACTTAACGAAACTTTTACTAAACTTAACGAAACTGTGATTTTCCACCCATCCAATACGATTTCGCACGATCTATTGAAAAATGCATAGGAACACGTTTTTTCTGCATGAAAACACTTGGGAAATTACCATAAATTGCACCATTTACACCCACAACCAGAACCGAACGAAACGGAAAGAAACTAAACGACGACGGCGAGAATCGTCGTAATTTTATGCTTGAGTGCAGGCATTAATTAAATTTGTAAATATGATGGTTTTTGTTTCTATTATTGTTGTTGCTGCTGTACTCCCAACAGCAACGACGACGACAACGACAAGATGTGAAGTGAGCAAAATTACAAAGTCAACATCTGATGCCAATTGCTGTCATTATCAACGACAACAATACAGAGATTGAGAGAGAGGCGTGTCGAACCCTCGAATGTGATAAACTTGGAGTTTTATCGAATCACAAACTCCGCCTGTCTCTCTGTCTTTCGTCAGTCCGTCTCTTAATTCCTTGGTCTATCCATCGGTTGGAGCCTCGTTCGGTGCGATTTGCATGAAATTGCAATTCACTATTAAAGTGTTTTATGGCGTTTGTTTGAATTTTTTTTCCGAATTTTTTTTCTCAATGAATACTTTACTTCTACTAAACTGAAGTATTTTCTTCGACTCTTTTGCACCTCATTGTTTTTCTCACTATTTTTGTAATTTACTATTTTTCCATCCAGTCTATTTCATTTGTTCTTCTCCTTGATTATTTTTTATTTTTACACCATTTTTCACTCGGATTTAATGAGAACTTTCGCCTTGATACCTGCTCGACCCCTCACCTGGTCTCCTCGGCACATTCGCATTAATCATTCGCGTAGCTCCTTGAGTTCAGTTCTAGATTTTAATGCAACTTCAGTTTATGGCGTAGCATTTATTAGCGGCAACAAAAGCAACAACAACAAAAACTGCAGTAACCTCTATGAAGAGCTTCAGCGCTATCAAGAGCAACAACTACTAAAATGAGCAAACCTAACAAAAGCAATAACAACAGCAACATACAATGGATCGTCTTTCGTCTTTTGTCTTGATGATAATTATTATTATTATTAACTACCTTTTGCATTAATTCCATTTATTTCACTCGCACTTTTGCCCTTCCCCTCACGTCTCCTATCTCTTTCTCTCCCACTCTTTTGAGTACTAATGAAACAATAAAACTTGAAGGAACTTGAGAATTATTATTGTTTATCATAAAGTGGAAGAGAGAGCAAAAAGACGTGGGATAAGGGGGCGAGCGGGTGGGCGAGACGAATGGCTTTTGTCTGATTAAGTGTCGACGGCGCCATCGTCTCGGGTCGTTATCAACTTCTTAGCTGTTTCCCTTTCCCGTGCTTGGTCTACAACTGCATCCTTTGGTTCCCACTCCAGGTCCCCAGCAACTTAATCCGTTAGTAAGAATTCTTAGTTTTTGATCCGCTTCTTTTTAAGAAAACATTTCTTTGAAGAGCTTCTCCATGTCATGGACTCCTACTTCTTTTTCCTGGGCTGTCCTTTCTCTCCAGAAATCTCCTTCGCTCGAGGAACCTCTGAGTCCTCCGTACTACTATTCTATATCCTTCGTTTTCTTCATCATAAACTTCGAATCTTACCTTTAAGTTCTCGTTCATCCTGCTCATGCCTTTCATCTGCTTCATCCTACAATATCTTCATCATCTTTGTCGTCATCATCATCGTTTCTTCACCTCATCGCCGTCGCCTCGTCGTAAATTTATATTCATTTTTGTTGCATTTATGATCTGCCGCACCCACCAGCGCCACCTCCTGCCACAGCAACAACGAAGGTGTCACCAGCCAACAACAATGACGGTAGCACCAGGGCACACAATACCTACAGCAACAACTACGTCGACAACAACTCGCACAAAGCGAACGGTATAAAGAGCTCGCACGAGAATAAATTGAATTAAAGGCGTGCCGTAAAAGATGCGTTTTTATTATCACCACAGGACCCTCTGCGCTTCTCCGCTACTCCCCATTGCCATCTCTTTCACTCCTTCACTCATCATTCATTCCGCTACCACACCTACTGTGCCATCCTTCTCGCTGTTCCAACGCTCTTTTGCCTTCATAAAATCTCTATTCAAATTCGTGGCGAACCCTAGCAAAACTTAACGAATCGTTGACCTTTCCCAGCGAAGTGGTCGTATTAAAAACTTAACGAAACAGCTAAGTTTCTCCTTGCAACGGAAGCTACTGCATCATCTAACAAGAGACTTGAGAATATCTTTGCCAGACCAAAGGAAACTCCGCAATTTGTAACCTAAATTTTGAATTGCGGAAGCATCACATAAAAGTGCTTTTGATTCTGACTCCCTATCGCGATCACTCTTTGTCTATCGTTCGCGGAAGCCGCAACCAATAAATCGTTCGTTCAGTGCCCTCTGATCCTCGCCTTTGTCCACCAAAGGGTCATTTTTATGATTTTACCATATATAAACAGAGTCGTAAAGTTGAATTTCTTCTTCGAAATAAAACTGCAGACACAATAGTGTTGCCATTTTACGAGCATATCATCATCATTCGTTCAGTTCGTTCAGAGTTCTACGAAAACTCACGAAACGCAACAAAGATTAACATTTGTGCGTTTAATTACAGTCTGTCCACGTACGCAGCGACCGGCCACGAGACGACGTCCAGCGGCGCCTGTCGTCCGGCTGTCTGTCGGTCCGTCTGTCCGTCTCCCATCTATATGTCTGTCAATCGGCCCATCTGCTCTGTCTGTCCAGCCATGCACAATATGCCTGTCTGTCTGTCCGTCCGTCCTTCCGTCGTCGCCGTTCTTATCGCTCGACTTTGTTCTTCGTTAAGTAGCGAATTCATAATTGACTTTATGCGATTTTATCATCTCTGCATCTCTGTCTCCCCCGTCTTCACGCAGTTGGCTTCTCTTTCTCTCGTTTCTGCCTTGCCTCTTGCCTAGTTCTTTCCCATGGGATCTTTCTCGGCGATATTTTCGCATGTAGATTTTTAGTATTTTTTTAGTTTCTCTGAGTGAAATTTTTTATTCTTTAATGCGATTTCAAAACCGTTTTCCCATGGCATATTCGTCTGTGGGGATTTTCGTGTCATTTCCTAGTGATATTTTTGTGTTTTCTCCATCACTGCCTAGTGATATTTTTGTGCTGTTTTCCCAGTCAATCAAGCTGAATTCGTGTGTTTCCCTTCCATTTCAGCCTCTCCCGTGTTCCAGTATCCGCCGCCGCCGAGTCCCTCCTGCTCGGTCCACAGTCCCTCGTACAACGGGGGCGAGGTCTTCTTCCCGCGCGGCCGCAGCACCCCGCGCACGCCCCGCACCAGCGTCAGCTTCGGCGCCGGCGAGGAGATCAGCTTCTTCCGGCACCCCCAGTCGATGCCGCCGCCGCCCCAGTCGGCGCCGCCGATGTCCTCCAGTCAGCACGGCCAGTCTCAGTCCCATCAGCATCAGCATCAGCAGCCGCAGCAGCAGCAGCAGCAGCAACAACAACAGTACTTCCACCATCACGCCGCGTACCCGACCCACCACTACCAGTACACGCCGCCCCCCACCCCGACGATGCCGCCGACGAGCGCGACGCCAGCGACATCGGCCACGACATCGGGAGCAACGTCGGGCGCAGGAGCGGCTGCGGCTGCGGCTGGAGCAACAACAACGCGGTTGCATCGCAGCCACTCGGATGCGGCCAGACGGTGAGTGGGAAACTTAACGAAATAATGATATCTACTAAAAAATAAAAATCTTAAAAAAAAGTAAATTCAAAAATGGGGGCAAAATCTCGGTTTACTAAAGAAAAACTTAATCTGAATATTCGCCAATTAATTCCTATCTTCTTCTCAAGAATATTAACATCAACAAAATTAAAAATAAAAATTTTAAAAATTGAAACCATGTTAAGATCTCAGTCTCAGTTTAAAATTTAAATTCAACAATTAATATAAATTAACGAAACCGGTCGGGAGCTGGGAAACTACTTAACGAAGCCTCCATTCGATAGTCCACTATCGTCGGATCAGGTCTATAAATAATCCAACGAAAGTGTCAACTCATTAAGCGCTCCTGGTGCAGACGCCATAAAAACTTAACGAAGCTCGACAGAACCGAGGCATCGCCGATCAATACTTAACGAATGCAATTCCCATGCACTTTGATCGCACGGAGTTGCCGACTGGAGGCCGGCGATCGGTTCCCATGACGACTGAGTCTGAGGACGGGTCAAAAAAACAACAAAAAAAAAAAAGAGTATTATTGAAAAAAAGAAATAAAAATAGTATCATAAAATAGTTGGTTGAACTCGAAAGGGACAAAATTTCACAGGAGAAAAAATATTTAAATTAATAGTTTTAAATTTTCAAACTAAACAATAAACTCAAAATTAATTGTTCATCTCTCTGTCTCTCTCTCTCTCCCTCTGTTCCTGCAGTGCGCGCCTGACGTCGACGGGCGAGGACGAGCGCGAGTGCCAGAGCGAGCACGAGACCAGCTGGGACGAGTTCGACGATCGCTTCGACAACTTCACGGCGGGCCGCGAGCGGCTCCAGGAGTTTAACGGCCGGATACCGCCGCGCAAGAAGAAGAAGGAGATGCCGAAGCCCAAGCCCGAGAAGAAGGTGAGAAGAATTTTCGAAAAACTTCATAAAAAGAAATATGTAAAAAATGCATACCCAAAATTATCACAAAACAATTGGGGCAAGAAAAAATTGATCAAAAAATGCATCAAAAATGATTGAAACATTAAAAAAATGCACAAGTAATGAGTTAACTTAACGAAACTAGGAAACTTTACCTTCAAAATTATTTTGGTTTTTTGTTTTCGCATTTGGTTCGATAAACTGAATGAAGCCTATCACCCGATGAACGCGTGCCATGAACTGCGTTTCAGCTGGATTGCCGTGAACTTTGCACGACCGCGAACACGAGTGTGGCGGAAACTTAACGAAAGTTCGCAACCACACACGCTTATGGCGAAGGGAATCCTTTGTTCGGAGGCAAACAGTGAACATTTTTTATCAGCCGCAGCTGAATCGACAAACTACGAGAAATCAAAATAAAAAAATACGGAAAATAAACAACAAAAAAAAAACACAAAATCACACACGACACACGTTCCGAGGAAACTGAACGAAACTATGGGCAATCGACTCAAAGGCAAGACAACAACAACTACAACAACAACTTGCGACGCCATTAGTTTTTATCGCAATTTGCATTCAAGAAAAAAATATACACATCACAACTCCTAGAGAAGATAATAGTAGAAAATAATAGTAGAAAATAGTTGAATGAAAATGTAAATAAATTGCAAAAAAAAAACATTTAAATAACATTTAAAAATAACTAGAAAAATAGAAAAGTTAAACAAAGGAACAACAAGTCGAACAAAAAGGCACGAGAGGATAAAAAATATAGACAAAGATATTTAAAGGAATGGCAAAACCAATAAAAGAAGAAAATCAAGTAAAAATTTACTGCAAAATGGAAAAATAAAAACTGTCGAGGAAAAAATAGAATCAAAGAGAACTATGCACATAATTGAGGGTTGGAGGAAAATTTCATTAAGAACGACGACGGTGCCGATCATTTGTCACTCGGCTTGATTTATTTCGCGCGGGAGCTGCGAGAAAATCGCAGGCAACAACAACAGAACAACAAGCATTATAACAACAACGACACTAGCAACAACGCCAATAACAACATCGACAACTGCAATGCAACAACAACCAGAGAACAACATCGCGAACTACGACGAGCGAGCGAACGCCCGAACGGCCGAACGTGTGAAGGCAAAATTCACAAAAAAAAAAATAGTAAAAAATTAATTCTGTTTATTTTTGAAACAAGAACAAAAGCAAAATGCAAACAAAAATCGTTTGAAAATAAACAAACTTTGAATGTTTCTGCTGCAGCACGTGCAACAACAGTTGCCGTCGACGTCGTCGTCGTCGGCGGCGGCGGGCGCAGATGTTGCCGCTCGAAGTTAATGACCTCCACATCTGCGTCTGTGTGTGTGAGTGTTTGTGAAAACAAAAGTATGAAATAGAGGAAAACGCAGACACAAAACTGAACGAAACTCATATCGCCATGATTTGCATGCATGCAGCGCGTTATTTTTATAGTTATGGGAATTTAGAAGCAGCAGAAGAGGAGGCAAAAACACCGACTCGTCAATTAGCAGCGGGATTCGCGTTATCGCCGGGTGGGAAAAGCATCGAACTTAACGAAGGACTCGTTCGGAGTTTTTCTCATACGATTGCGAAATACAACGTAGGAAAAAAAACCTAGTTTCAGATAATAACTCGGAGTCCGTTTAAGACGCAATTCGCTCGATCGCTCGACGGCGGTGTGAAGTCATTAAATCGACTCGCCGAACTCGAACCGCAGCCTAACGAATGTCTAATCTGACAATAGGAACGAAGCGATTTTTCCCGCTCACCTCCTTCCACCTAGCCTTCACTTAGAAATTCCCACCACATCGCACTAATCCACCCAGCCCTTAGTGGGGCTCTAAATGCAACTTAACGAAACATTGTTTTCGCCTCCTTTCCCCCTCACCTTCGCCCTCTTCACCGACGCAACGTGCCCTAATCCGGTTTTTTCGTCATCGCCTTGCTTGAAACAATAAACAAGGCAATTAATGGCACATCAATACATCGAGAACAACAACAACAACGTTTGCTTAGGGAAATGCACAACAACTTCAACATAATTCACGACAACTCAAATCCCAACAACAACACTGCAAATCACCAACAAGATAAACGAAAATCACCCTTGAAAGAAGAACCGAAGTCTGGGTTCATCTGGAGCAACATTGGCTACCTTTTCTTTCTATCTTTCTCTCTATCTCGCTGTCTGCCTTCGATATCCCTTTCACCTCACCCTCTCCCCCTCTCTGGCTCTCTCTTTTGCTGATCCCCTTTAACCTGATTCATAATCTCCAGTCGTCCTAATACCTCCTCAGGGATGCCCTTAAATGCTCGACATGCACTATTTTTTCTCCCCGTCCCTATTTTTCTCCCTTCCACTCCAACATTTCCCTCCCCTCTCTCTCTCTCTCCTTCCCTTTGTCCCTGCCTTCTTCCTTCTTCAGTTCTCCCTCTGGCTGGCTTCCTTTCTCCACTGAAGCGCGAAATGTTCTCTAATATCATATTTATTTTTATTAACCTTTCCATTGTTTTCACTTCACTTCCTCTCACACCCAGGGATTTTCTCTCTCCCTCACTCACCATCCCCTTCACTCCATCACACATTGCCGTTTCTCTCCCGGCTCTTTTTGTTTTTCTACCCTCTCGTCCTCGGTCGTTGCCATAATTCAACGTCGGGCATTTTTCTTTGACAGTTTCTTGTTCATGAATGGGCAATTGATTGCCAGATGAGACCGTGGTAAGAGGGAGAAAGAGGGAGGGTATAAGAGAGAGGGAGAGGGAGAGAGAGAGAGAGAGAGGGTGGCGAAATTCCTCGTAATTATTTTCACCACTTCGGCCACGAGGGCTCCGGGACCGAGGTCTCGGTCGTGGTCATCGGTGTCCACTTGTTTCGTTCGCTTTTACGACCAGGCACTTGATCATAGGGGATGGGTCGCTGATGCTGGCGACGCTAGCGTTGCCATATTTCGGACGTATTAAAATTTATTACCTTTTCGGGACGGACGAGTTGATCTAATTGTGGACTATTGTGGAAGTTGGGGGTTTTTTCTTTTAATTTATTCGTTGTTGCTTCTTTTTGTTCAATTCCAACACATGGGGGTTGTCTGTGGTACAGGGGATGAGAGGGAGGGAATTCTATCGGCTGGAAATCGGGATTCATGCAAATTAATCGCGTGTGAAGCTCGAGAAAATCTGGCCACATTTTAATAGAAGGAAAAAATGGAACATTTCTGCAATTTTTCGTTAGCAATACAAAATATTATCCTATTTTCGAATATCAGTAGAGTAAAACTCTACTCTATTTTTTGTTCATGAAATGCATCTTTTTGTTTTAATATATATATATTCTGTTTGTTTAAAAAATATTTTTTTTTATTTAATTAAATTTTGTAATTTTTTTTTCGTCTTCCAGGAACAGAGCTTCACCTGGCCGACCGTCGTCACCGTGTTCGTGTTCGCCATGGGCTGCGGCTTCCTCGTCGCCCGATGATTCGCCAGAACTTAACGAAACATTTGTTTTTTTATTGTGTTTTTGTCCGAAACCTACTCAAGAGAAGACAATGAGAAAATGAGAAATGAGAAAAGAGAAAAAAGAGAACATGAACAAAACAGAAATATGTTGAGAAAAATGAGAAAAACTTGTAAATTTGTGAGAAAAAAAAAATTGTTTATTTTTTTTTGAATGTTTGTTTTGTGGCCCGAATGCGTCGAAGTCGGTCGGGATTGACGTCGGTCGTCGGCGAGGACGTCGTCGAGATCGGACGCCGGTGCAGGGCGTTGGGAACCAGGACACGAAGGATGCAGATGCAGACGCGGCCTCGGGCTGCGGGCATCGAGAGCGGTTCGGAGCGGGCAACGAGCAGCAGCTGTTCGAGTGGCAATTTTTCGGGGAAAAACCGCCCCAGTTTCAACGAAAGCGAAGGCAAAATAAATAAGAAAAAAATAATATATATTTATATAAAAAGAATCGGAAATAATCCAAAAACGAGAATTATTCGAGAAATGGGAAAAGAGCAAATTTTCTATTGATTTTCAGAACTGAACCCAAGTCGACCTCAAAGTCGGCGAAGGTCCGGTTGCTTCTTAATGAGACTTTACAGAAATGTCCACTATTTCAAAAAATTTAAAAAATATTTGAGTCTCTAAGAAACATAATTAAATTCAAGCGTACAAGGAGAATTATTCACAAATATTCTCACAAATATCTTCGGAAAAAAATACTTTTCTGAACTAAACCGAAATCTCTTAAAGTCCACATTAATTCATTAATTAGCTCTCTACTTAACTTCGTTTTTAGTGGATTTAAAATTTACTTTTTTCTCATTTGAATCGAATTCGTTGTCAGTTGGAAAGAATCAAATAATTTCAATCCAAAAAGCAATTGTGATGCAATTAGGAAAATGCTTAAAGTAATTGGAACAAGTGTTGGTAATATTTTAAATTTTGCCGCAATTCACACAAGTTTTCACTGCAAAAAAATGAATAAAAAATCACAAAAAATTATATAAATAAAAAAAGGAAAAGCAAACATAACATGAGAATTGAAATAAAACACAAAGCTTTTAAAAAACGTCTATGATATATATAGACATATATTGTCAGAGTAATAAATGGAAAGCAATCGGTGCTAAAACTAATTCAAACTCATTTTGAAACAATAATGAAAGTGTGAAAGCCAGAAATCTTTGTCTTCTCATAATTTTAGTTACATTTATAATATTTTAATGTTTTTAAATGCAAATTTTAAATATTCTTTATTCTTTATGGTTCTTCTATTTCTCGTTCTTCGTGTTGTTTTTAAATTTTAATCCCTAGCTTAAATATTATACGTTTTTTTGCATATTTGTGTCAATATATATATATATTTTATGAATTAGTTAAATTTGTAGCCGTAATCTTATTTCCAATTTTTTGAACACTTAAACACTTAATGGAATATCCAATGCTTCAATGAATATGCATATGTAGTTTTAAGATTTCTGCCATTTTTGTGATTGTTTCATGTACCATTTGTGAATTTAATTTTCCCTTAAAGCAAATTTAATATTAGTACAATTTACAGCAAACTTACATTGCAACAAATAAAACAAAGCGAAAAACAAAAAAAAATGAAAATGAAAAATGGTTTAACGGAAAATTTTAAACAAAGTTTTCAAATTGGTCTCAGTAATTGTTAAGTTTTCTTTTTTGCTGCAATTTTTATTTCTAATACAACATGTAAAATATTCAAGTGCAGAAGATTCATTTAAGTTCTTTTTTTTTTCAATATGAGATAAATAGTGAAATATTTTTATTTTCATTTTTGACGGTTTTGTTGAAATTGGAATTTGTCAAGAAATATTTCACAAATTTAACAGATTTACAGATTATATATATATGTGTATTACAAAAACAAGTATAGTTTCATTTATTTCTCTGCAACTCATGCTAATCGAATTGTGAAACTAAAATAATAATGAAAGCATAAAAATAGTGAATTAAAAATAAGAACAGTTCCCAAAAATGTTGATCTCAAATTTTTAAAAACAACAATGAATAAATAAACGAACACATATTTTGTAAAGTTAAATTTTCATTTCTTCTAAACAAAAAAAAAAACGAAAAAAAAAACAAAATAAATAAAAACAAAAACAGCAGAAAATAAAAATTAGTGAAAGACGCAAAGCGTCGTTTTTATTTTTACATATATTTTTAAAGGATTGAAAAGTTTTTATTTTCTTGTCATTTTTTAAGAATTTTTATTCATGTTGGAATATAAATAGTTTTGTAATTTTATAGTTCTATTTTTATTTTTTTTTGTCATTTATGTTTTGTTTAATAATAGAAATATTTTATTTGTATATATAGAAAATATTTAGTTTTAGTTGAAACATAATAGTTTACAACAATTACAATAGATTTTTTCTGTGCATTTCTTTAAGCGTTTTAAGATTTTATACATTTAAATGGAATATATCAAAATAATTTTTGAGCAAGAAAATAGTATTAAAAGAAGATTGTGTTGTGCGCGAGTGAGATAGAGAGAGAGAGAGATGGAAAATACTTCACTTTCGCACGACAAAGACATGAATAATTCCCAGCAACAAATACAACAACAATAGTACAATTTTTACAACAACCACACAGATATACATTACAAACATAAGTTTATTAAAACATACAAAAAAAAATCGTAAAAAATACAAATTGTAAATTTTTGAAATGATCAGATTTTTTGCCAAAAGAAACTTCGATTTCACCCGTAAACGGAGGAGTTTGCAAAAGGTTTGTTCGTTTTTGTAGTTTTCACATGATCTCGGTAAAAACTTTGCGCTCGCACCAGGCTTGCGACCCCCCTCAGCCGCCCCCGCCCCAGACCCTCGGGGCGGGCCGTGGCCGGGAGCGAGGGAACGAAGTCAGTGTTGCCAAAACAGAGGAATTAATTTTAAAGACAAAAACAAAATAGAGACTTAAAAGGAACGATATATGAAAAACATATGACGAAAGATATGCTAAAACTTTTGATAGACACTTTTACAACAACAACAAGAAGAAGAAGAACAAGAACACTAACTATTTCGATAATATTTCAACTAAATTCGTACACTAAGTAACGAAAGAGTTCTGTACAAATCCTTTGAAAGTAACGTGAAATTAAAGACTAGAGCATTTACAAATTAAAACTAAACAAACGAAACGAAACAAAACAAACAGAGAGAGTATTTTTGAAGCCGCCATTTTGTACGCAAAGCATTAAAATTAACAGTAAAATTAAATCTAAATTTAAAATGAACATCTTTAGGGTTAAACTAAGCTTGTAATAGTTTTAAATGTAAATAGAAAATTTCTCTAGGAAAGCGAATAATTTTATAAAATATACAAGAGATGATAATAGAGAATTAAAACGCACCTTGTAATAAATATTATTATAAAAAAGAAAATAAAAAAATACGAAATAAAGCAATAATCTTTTTCTAAAAAAATCTGCCATTTTACGATTTTCGTTTTCACTTCCATGTTGCCAATTAAAAAGCACGAGAACGCGTTGCCAACAGCTGCCAACAACAACTTTTGTCATTTTATTCTATTCTTCATTTTACACGTTTCGCTTTGAAATGTTTTTTTCTCCTTATAAAAAGAGAAAAATGTTTCCTTAATAAAAATAATATTTTTTTTCAGTTGTCGTTATAGTATTTTTTAGTAATTTCGTATTTGAAGTTATTTTATTTTTTGACTTGCTTTGAATATCTAGAAATGTTTACTGTAAATTTAATGAGAATTATATGTGTTGAAATGATTTTAAATATATATATATATAGATATATATAATATGATTATAAATATTATTACAATTCTTATTATAATTATTAAAAGGAAAATCCAACAATTGTATATCAGAATATTATTATTATAATTATGATCTCATAAATGTTCATAAAAACCTTATAAAATATAAAATCAAATGAAAATCATTAAAGAAAAGCGCATTTTTTATTCATAATATTTTTTTCTTTTATAATTTTTTTTGTTTTTTTTTGTGATGATATCGATTCTTTTCAAGCGATTTTGTGGATGTCGAATTAATTTATTATTGTCATTTTTGATATCCGTTGTTTTGGATCATTTTTTCTCATGGATGAATTTTTGTGGCTGTCAAATTTGTGTGCATCCCCTTTCAATCGGCCAAAAGACCCTGTCATCAGCGACCAGAAGAATCGAATCGAGCCACCGAACGAGCTGTCAAAATGTCGAGGGACGCGTGACAAATCAAAGGACGTCTCGTAACCAGTCGCATAATCGGGACACACTTTCGAGCACCGGAGACAAAACTAATCCATATTTAATGCCCTACTCATACTCTCTCACTCTCCCTCCCTCGCTCCCGCTTCACCCGGGTTCGCCCTTGACGTTGGCTTCCAGGACGTGTCAATTTGGGCGAAGAATCCTTCGTGGAAATCACAGTTTTTCACTCGCACCCTTTTCATCCTCCTCTTCAACCTCTCGCCTCGCCTCGACCTCACACCCTACCACCCTCTCACACTCCCCTCCCACCCTCCTCCTCTCCCCCGAATCGTCTCTTCTTTGCTCGAACCGTCTCCCTCCTTCCTTGACATCGATCTTTAATAATCCTTAATCTGCATATTTTTCGCTCTGATTTCGCTCGCCTGTCAACCGCCTATTAAAGTGATCCTTTCTCTGCGGTTGCTCCTTTTTCCACGCCCCCTCCCCCCTTCCTTCTCTCCGGCTCCCTCACTCTCCGTCGCCTCACTTCTCGCCAAACCCTCGGCCACGGCTCACTTTGCCGCCCTGTGATTGACAGCTCGGTTTCGCCGCCGGCTCCGCGCACGCCCGGGTCACGCCCTGGTCGTCTCCGTTGACGCCGTCGTCATTTCCCGTCATCCTTTTCTCTCCGCCTCCGCCACCGCCTCCTTCTCCCGCCACCCCGTTCCCGCCGCTGGCCTCTCGCGGGCCACGCGCGGCATCTCGTTTCCGTTCGTGCCGCCTTCGAGTCGGGATAATTGCAGGATACCCGCCAGGACAAGTGTGCCCGATGTCCTGCCCACCGCGTCATTCAGCCCCGGTCGACCGCCGAGCCTGGGCCTGGGCTTTGAGCCCTCGATCTGGGCCCTCGACACCGCAATCGTCGGCCCGGGACCCGCAACCTGAGGCCCTCAACCGCGGCCTTTGAACACCTCGAGCTCAGTCTCCGAAACCTCGGCCTCGCCCTCTTCACCACCACCCCCACCCCTCTCCATCGCCCCAGCCCGACGCCGTGGATCTCGTGTGTCGAACGCGTGCTCCTCGCAAATTATGACAATTTAATCTCGACCGCAATGGGACACGAAATTGAAAACGCGCACCACAGGACGCCGCACAAACCGAAGCCGGTGGCGAGAGGGGAAGGAAAAAAAATTGGGAACAAACAATCATAATAATTTTTCCTCTAATAAGCAATTTCGGCCTGTGAAAACCGCACCCTGCATCCGGCACCGGCCTCCGGAGCGGGGGGAAAAAACTCCACCCCTCAGCCTGGATTCGTAGCTCGGGTCTCATGAACTCTGCTCACCTCGGCCCTTGGCCTGGACTCGTCCTGCCGACTTATTTGCCTCCTCCTCTCCTCTCTCTCACTCTTTCTCTTCCGATTCCCTTCCCCGAAAAGAGAAAAATATTTCGCGTGCCGGCGGCCGATCCTCGTCCTAATCGTCCTTGTAATTGCCGCCCATTTCGAGCAGGGTTCGTGCCTTTAATTGCGGTTCGATTGGCTTCCTTCCGACTCCGGTTGGCTCCCTGTTGGACCCGGCGTGGTCAGGAGTCCTTTTTATTACTTTTCTGCATTTCCTTCAGTCCTACTCAATTCCATCCTTGTCTTTCAATAATTTGTTTCTATTTTCATTAAATTAAATCGCTTCGAGAAGCCTCGTCTTCTTTGGGTTTACGATTTAATCAAATTTGTTTTATTTGTCTAAATCATTTTATTTTCCAATTCTACTCGTTTATATCTATTTATGTTTATTTGTTTCGTGTATAAAAATGTTTCGAAATATAGAGAAACATTCGAAACTGGAAACTGAAGTGATTAAGGCAACGAGAGGGAGAGAGAGGGTGGGAGAGAGAAAGGAAGGTAGATTACAGTCAATTGCAAATTTTCTAATTTCTAATTAGAGTTCAATTTGAGAATCAGAAACAAATCAACAAAACAAAAATAATTCAGTGAAAACAAAAACAAGTCATTCGAAATAAATGCAATCCATTCGAAATAAATTCGATTTATTTGAACTAAATTCGATTTATTTGAACTAAATACTGTTAATTTGTAACAAATTCAAATCACTCTAAACACAAGCGATTTAAAGGCAACAACGAAACCATTCTGCAGAAACAAAAACAATTCGATGGAAACAAAAACAGGGCGCGAGAAACAACAACGACAATGATTACAAGACAACAACAAAAACAAACCTCAAAAGCCTTTCTAGAACAACAACAAACGCTCTCTCCCTCTCGCCGTTGGCAACACTGGCAATTCATTCATGTCCGCCTCCTCCTCCTTGTTCTCCTTCCATTCATCGCACGTCCATCGACTTCCGCTTCCGGTCGACCGCAAAAATGTAAAACCCAACCGGAAGCCGGAGCTGATTTATTGCCAATTGCCGCTGGATGGCGTGAGTGCGGCAGGGGCGTGGTCGACACGATGAGTGCAACAACGACAACAACAACAACAATTACACTAACAACAACAATAGCCACAGTAATAACATCAATTACAGCAACAACTAATTGAACATCATCTAAACACAATTCGATTATTTTGTTTAATTATTTGAAATTTTGTAATTTATGCAACACCACGGGACGCCATGTTTTCCCTCCCTCTCACTCCCTCTCTCTCTCTCTCTCTGGTGCGATTCGCCGCCTCCGAGTGTCGACAGTTGTGGGCTGTGGGCGAGGTCGGCCCTAATCCAGGCAAAGTAATTATTTTGGCACTCCTCGCTGATTATTGAGCGCTGAGCGGAGCTTATCGAGCTTATTTGGCTTATTTGAGGCTTCCCTGACCGCCCCTCGTCCTCCCTGACCTCTTCCTTACCTCTCTCGATCCCGCTCGCTCGATCTCGCGAAATCCTCCCGAGCGCCTCGAAGTCCCGGCCCTCACAATCGCCGCCAACAAGAGCCTGGCCCTCAGAGCCCCGTCCCTCGAATCCTCGCCCCTCCACCTTCCACCGGCCTGCCCCCGAAATCCCGCCCCCCTCCGAACTGGTTTGTGTGTTTCCATAGTTTACGATAATTACATTTTTCCCCCATAGGTGTCCATGTGTGAGCGTGTGTGTTGACGTCTGTTCGTGTGCGTTCGCGCCCTTAAAGCCGTGATTTACTGCAGAGGGACCTGCGGCCGTGGCACTGTGTGCGAGTGTGTGTGTTTGTGTGGGTGGAAACTCTGTAATAACTTAAAGTTCACCCAGAGGAGAAGGAGGAGGAGGAGGGACGAAGAATGGAGTGGTAAGGGAAATTAAAGAAATCGCTTTTAAAGAGTTTCCTCAAAGATTGAGAAAGTATGACGAAATTAAGATAAATATAAATTGTGGAAACAAATCTTGATTTAAAAAAATTATGGAAGGGGAAGAAAAACAAAACTTCTAAAACCTAAATTTCAGAAACAAGGAACTTCGACGCACATCAGAATTTTGTACTCATATTCATTTAATTAAAAAAAAAAAAATTCAATAATTTTATTAATACAAAAACGTAAATAAATTCACAAGAAATATTCAATATAAAACACATGAATAATCAATGAAAAATCACTTAATATTCAGTCTTTGAAAATAATAAATTTTCACTAATTTAAAAAATTCTTATTCTGAACCGTTTTACTATGAATTTATCATTCTTCTTATATATTTACATTGCGGGCTTCTTCTTACTCCCCCTGCCCACGACATATTTGCAATCCGTTCAATAAGACCAGAATAATTGAATTCCCCATTAAATTGAATGAAATGAAGACCCGGGAAAAACTAAACGCCGACTACTCGGTTGGGCTGCGAAGGACACGAAATGGAGCTGCCTCCGACTGCGACGTGGCCCGATCCCTCGCTCTCTCTCTAGCTCTCTCCCTCTATAGCTCTCCCTTTCCCTGCCCGCATCAGCTGGCGTTTCCTCGAGTCTCTGCTCCTGGGTAGCTGGAAACATTTTGTCGAAAATCCAACGCACTTGCATGGGGAACTTATGAATATTTAAGTGGTTTTTAAGGACGACAACCAACAGCAGCAACAACATCAAGGGGACAAGGACAGCAAGAGGTTTGACAAGAACAACAACAACAACAAAAACAACCGCAAATTCGACAACAAAAGCACTTTAACCGACGGCATTTAATCAACAACATTTGAGCCAACAAAAACAACGCCGACGAGACATGGATCAGGAGGAATTTACAAGGATGCGCTTGCAGGCGACATGGTCGTGCCCTCAGCTCCCCACGTCCACCCGCTCCGCCTTCTTCACTTCTCTCTCTCTCTCTCTTTTCCCTCCCTAAATGCATCTCTTCACCTCCTTTCACTGCCTCCTCACTCCCTCTTTACCCCCTTAACGCCACCTCTGCACCCTCTCGTCACCCTCTTCCACCTCCTCTGTTCACCCCGACGACATCCTGCCTTCATCCCTCGCTCAATCGGCTCCTCCTCTCGCTTCTTCCACCACCGCCTTCCCTCGTCATCGCCACTCTCCGCTTCTGGAGCCTCGCGTCTGCGAAGATCCCTTCTACACTCTCTCCCTCTCCCTCTGGCGCACTTCCCTCGGGTTCCTTCGAAGCCCTACCCTCCAGCTCCTGCCCTCTCGCTCCCGCAAACCCACTCCCATGTGGGGGTGTGAGGGAGAGCGAAACATGTTGCAACACGGACGCCGTAACATGTTGCGCTGATGAATTTTTAATGCATTTGAGCTGCAAGGATTCGCAAGGATATTTCCACAAACACACTCCTACACACACACACGCGCGCGCCCCTCCCTTCCACGTCGGCCAGCATTTGATTAAATTAAGTGCGTTGCTTAATTTTTAAAAAGGATGCGGATTCTGGAGTCCTGGCTCTAATTAATTTCTAATTTAATTACATGGCTTTCAGGCATCTTTCGGTATTTGCTCACGTTGTCGCCAGGAGGTAGGAGTTGTCGTTGTTATTGTTGTTGTTGTTGTTGTTGTCATTTTCGTTGTTGTTGTAATTGCTGCGGTATTCGCCGCCATCGCCGACTGCTAAATTACGCCTGCTGCGGTCGCGTTTTCGCAAGTGCAAGTGGAAAATATCGAAACTGCGGTCGTTTCGACGCCAAGAACGCGAGAAGGGATTTTTAATTGATATGGAAATTCCACGCCCAGCCAACGAAGGACTTCCGGCCCTCCCTCAGCATCCCTTCCCTTTTCCTTCCATCCCACAATTAGTCGCCAGGAGGACGACGGCAGGCTGACGCCGGGTGGGCGCCGCGGTCGACGCCAGCGGGGAGTCCTGTGGACCGGCAGGCGCCAGGATGCGCTTTTCGCTCGCTCGCAGTTGCAACAAAGCAAATAATTACAACAACATAAAATATAATATAAAAAAATATGAACTTCTTTGCTTGCTTTTTTCAATTAAAATCTTCGTTATCACAAAATTTGTTCATATTTTCATATTCAACAGCCAGCGAAATACAAAAGTTGAGTTAAAAACAAAAATGTCTAAATAAAAACTAAAAGGACTTATTTTCGATCATCTTGATAGAATAAAACAAAACTATGCCTTGCAAAATAAAAAACATATTTCATCAATGTCATTACCAACAAAAAAAAATTCAACGTAAAAATCAAAAATTGGTGAAAATCCCATCATTATCGAGAGGACTCCGTCACGCACCTTCAGAGGACTCTCACGACGATAGCGCAGTCCCTTCACATCTTTTTCCAGCCCTCCTTCCCTCACTCCCTCCCTTTCCCGCCCTCTCCCACACCCCATCGCTCCCTTTCGCCTCACACCAGCTCGCCCTGGGCGTTTTTAACGCCGTTTTGACGTCCGCCGCCGGCGCCGGGCGCCGCGAGGGCCGCGTGGCCTCTTAAGCGAAAATTAGACGTTATCTCGTGACAGCCGACGACGAGGACGACCAGGACGACCAGGACGAAACGTCAATTGCCCGTCACGGCGTGGCCACCAGCGGCGACCGCCGACGACGCCTCGTCCCCGTGAAAATTGTTTTCAAATTTACTTTTCAATTCCGAACAAGGGCTCGGCAGGACCTCGACTGCGACGCGCCGGAGCTCGTGGCGTGACACGTGGGCTGTGAGCGGTGGGCGTGGCCGGGCCGCGGCGTCGTTTTGCGATTTAATCGCAGCGTCCGATGTGGTAAAAAGAGGACGTCGTGGTGCTCGTGGGCAGCCGAGGGGCGGACGAGGGCGGCCCGAACAATTAGGAGGGAGAGAGACAGAGCAATTTAGATGTCTTTGAAGGATGCCGAGATTCCTGAGATCTCAACGAAGTCCGTCATGGGTTGCTTTGGGTGGTAAAAAAAAACTTAATTTCCTGAATTTCATTTTTCTGGCATTCTATTTTTCTTTTCTGTTTCAGTTTTTTTTCTCTATTCTTTCGATTTCGCATCCATTCCATTTCCCTATTATTCTTCTATCTTTCTTCTGGCTCAAATCAATAATATCTTCAATAAACGTTTACAAAATTCTCATTTTAATAGTTTAAAAAACACAACAAAAATATGTTTAGTAAGCTTCTTTGTCAAGTTTTCAATTAAAAACTTTGCAAAAACTATTTTCATTTTTTGCTTCAAATTTCCTGTTTATCCCTTTCACTACTTTATTTCATTTAGATATTCAACTCAACTTCTGTCTTTTCTGCGCTGTCTTTTCCTACAAAAGCCTGGCCGTCCTTCCATCGTCCGTCCCTCTTTCGTCCCTCTCATCCTTCCTCTTTACCATCCCAGAGAATCCCTCCTTTCGTTCCTGCCGTTATTGAAATGCGAACCTCGGTCACCTCGTTCGTCCTCCCGAACCCTCGGTAGCTCTGCCCAAATAATTCTGTATTTATCTGTCCGTCGACTGTTTGTCCACCTTCCCCGGCCCATTCAACCTCCATTCCTTTCTCTTGATTCCTCCACCCAGCTCCTCATTCCGTCGCCAAAGGCCTTCTCTTCTCTCCTCTGCTCACTTTTGTCCTCCCCCTTTCTACTACTGCTATTCCTGCACATATCCATCACGATCGCCTCATAACCGAGAATTATACGCCGGACATTATGAGGTCCTTATGAGGAGGACATCGCCGGCCATTCGGCCGTGGCGGAGGACGCGAGAGCGTTTCGAGTGATGGCAAATGTTAAAATTATTATTAAATGCCATGGGGAGGACGGCGCGCCAACAACAGCAATAATAGCAAATGGGAACAACTAGGATATGAAAGGGCAACAACTACAACGTCGAGAGACAACAACTACAACGTCGAAAGACAACAACTACAACGTCGAAAGACAACAACTACTGCCATAAGTCGGGAACAACTACGATATTTAGTTACTACAACCCATCTCTACAACTACAACGAGGACTTGGGGCATCGTAAAAGGACACATGAATTATGCGCTCTTGTCCTTTTCCCACCCACGACCTGTCTCTCTCTCTCTCTCTTCCTCTGGCCGTCCCTCTCCAACCCTCGCCGCTTTCCACGACTTCCTTCCTCATTCTTCACAATTCTGCCTCCTCGTCCGTCGCCGTGCATCGTCGTCCTTGGATATAAATAATTTGTCGTGCCGTGTCCTTCGCTCGCCTCGCATTCTCCACACACACACACACACGCGCGCGCACACATGCAATCGGCCGTCGGGCTCGCAGCTGATGTCCTTTACGACGTCCTGATCTCATTTATTACTTTCACAACCGAAGCACAAACACCAACACACAGGCACCGGGTGACAGATTGCAATTTGGTTGTTGTCGTCGTCTTGTTCTTTTTCTTGTTGTTGTTGTTGTTGTTGTTGTCAGTAACGCTTGACCATTAAAGCGAGAAGGAAATTACTCATATCGTCATAATCGTCCTTTTGCGTCCTGACGAATGACTCGAGCGATGGACGAAAAATTCCTGCTTGTCGTCGCTTTCCATAAATCCTTCCCTCGGCCAAGCGGCCACAGAAGCTTCGGAAGGACCTCCGGGGTGCGGTGGGACGTCAAAGGAACGTTCGACAGGACGTTGGCCGGGACATTTTTATTAGAGTTTCATTACAGCGTCAATGGAGGTGGAGTCGTTGGCCCGTTTGATAAGTAAAGGAGTCCAGGAGGGGGCCGAGAAAGGGAGTTGGGAAGAGCAGTGGTTGAAGGAAAGGCAGGGGAGGAGTAGGGAAGGACAAGCGCGTAGTTGGGTGGAACTAACAGGAAGAGGACGTCGAGAAATCCATTCAAGGGAAGTCCTTCTCACAGCCAGGACCCCTGGCTCCGAACGAGTTCGGAGTTCGCCAAGAGATTCGTGCAAAATTAGGCGATGCTTGACGAATCGCAGACCATGAAATTTAGTCAATTAGGATTTGATTGAAAGAGATAGAGAATCTGAAGTCGTTCTGTTGAATTTTTTGGTATATATTCAAAAGGTTATAAGGTGATTATAAAACTAGTAAAAATAGCATTAGACTACAATGAAAAATAAAACAAAGACTTCGTTTGAAACCCCATCTTGGGAAGCCGTCTACAAAAGACGCCACTTGTTGTCGACCACCCGCCTAACTTTCTTCCCACCATGTTCCCAAATATTCGAGCTACCTCAACAATGGCCAAAATCAATCATCGCCCTGTTGAAAATTCACGCAACATCCGCAGGAACTACATAAACCAAAAAACAAGAAACGATAACAATAATAAAAAATACCAAAAATCCACCTGTTGCGAAAATCGGTCAAAACTGTGTCAACAGCGCGTTTTTCGGAAATGCCGAAAAAATCCACGCAAAACAAGCGGCGATAGAATAATCGATGAATAAATAAGAGGGGGAGCCGAAAATAGATGGTAAAAATGTAAATAAACTGAGAGGAAAAAGTAAACAAAAATTGAAGAAACTGTAAACAAAATAAAAAATGTAAAATACAAAAAATAAAAAATTCAAATAAATATAGAAAAATCCGAAAATAATAAAATTTGGAGAAATAATAACCACAAAATAATAAAGAAGGGTAATAAAAAAGTAAAAAAATAAAGTAAAAAAGTGGTCCGCATCGAAAAGGGGACAAAAGCGAAGACGCCCAAAAAAAAAAAAACGAAGCCAAATCAGTCAATAGCCTCGATACATAATGAGCTTTTTATGGCCGGCGGCCACCACTTGTTGGCCCACTCGTTCACACCTCCGTCTCGGCGTCGATGGAGCCCGCGGCCGCCGTCTCTGTCGGCGATTCGTCATCGATCGTGGATCGATCGACCGCAGTCGTCTTCACTTTCATTCAAATAAAAAGTTACCTCATCGCGACCGCGTGGAGCCGGCTCTGCGAACACAACACACTTCTCTCTCTCTCCCTCTCCATCTCCCTCGCTCTCACCAACACTCTCCCTCTCTCACTCTCCTGTTCCCTCTTATTATTTTCTCGCTCGTGTTCGCTCTGGGTGAAGACAAGGAATATCGTTTAAAATCAATGATTACTTAATTTTGGCGGTTTCCGCTGGACGAGCAGCAAAGCAAAATCGACAACAACAAAGAGACGAAAAATTAAAAAAGAAAAAATGCAACAATTTCGAAGAAGCAACAACAACATTTGTAATAAACAGCAAATGTCAAAATAGCAAAAACCGGCGCCTCACTTTCTCTTGAAGCCGAGGTTCGCGGTTCAGCGACTGCGTTTTAAACCTGTAGAGGCAGCCAACAACAACACTTAACTTCACAACGCTAACAGCAACAACGCTAAAATCAACAACAACAATAGCAACAACAACAACAGAGAGAACAACAACAATAGGTAGTTTTGTTAACAGACGAAGTCGATCGTGGATTTTCTGTTTCAAGTTTAAGCGTCGTCGAGCGAAGCCGGCGACCGGCATGGGTGAGGGAGGGTCAGGCGGAAGGGAAAGGGGGTGACTGGGGTTGCCAATGTGGGTGAAAGCGGTGGAGAAACTGAGAAAACGGAGTGTTCGTTCACTCGAGAAATTAGCAGAAGGAGAAATAAATATTTATAATGATGGGAATGATTCGAGAAGGTCTCATGGGATTTTCATGAAAATGATATAAATATGCATAAAAGAGTATATTTAGAAAAATTAGTTGAAATTTAAGTTTTTACACAAAAATTCATTAAGAAAAAATGAGTTTTATAGGGTACTATATTCCAGAGAAATATATATTTTTATTACCATGGAAAAATTTGAAATAATGAAATCAATAAATTACCAAAAAATGTATTTACTTTTTTTGAATTTAACTAAATTAGTAGTAGATTTTCCTGCTAATTGGTCGATGAAACCCCAGCATGATTTTCCAGATGAATTTTGTCAACTACTAAACCGAGTAGTGGACTCTTTTCCACTACCAAATGGCCATTAACTTTTTGCTTCTCCTGCTACAATTTCCCAACTCCTCCACTGCTCCTCTGCACACTTTCTGCAATGTAGGTTTATCGTTGTTTTCGTTACCGTCTTTCGTTTTCATTTCATTTTCAACACACGCGACTGGAGCCGTGGCTCAAGCCAACAACCTCCGGCCAGATCGGGCCGGGCCGGACCGACCGACCGACCTGTGCCAATCGTGAGCCAAACCTCGACGCCAACAGACGGCGAGACGGACGGAAGCCGAAGTCGAAGCCGAGCCCGAAGTCGGGCGAAGAAAGTGTTAGCAGCAACAACAACGAAGTCAGAGGTGCGCGAGTGAGTGTGAGTGGGAGTGTGTGTGTCTGTGTGAGTGCAAGGAAATTCCCCTCGAAAAATTACCTAATCGCGCATCCGTCCGTCGTCGCCTTTTGTCGGCATCCGGCGGAGCGGAAAACGGGAAAACATGAAAACATTATTTCATTAAAGTTATGAGCAGAAAAATATTACAGAAATCTTCGTGTGTAGAAAGTGTTGCATTTTCCGTTTATTATTCGCCGATTGTAAAAATTTCATTTTCTCTCGCTCTGCGGAAATTAAAAATTTTAGAATTTTCGATTCTTCTAAAAATATGTGGTTTTTTGTTTGTGGATGATCTTATTATTGTTTTGAAGAAATTCTTTTTATTCGATGACTTTTTCTAACTCGCCAAAATTTGGTTTATGTCGATGGAATTTTCGTGATTTCGGTTAAATTACTTTTATTTCGTTGAAAATTCTCGCATATGAATGAAATAGTAAATTTCGAAAATATCTTTCTTATTTTTTAAATATTCACATCAGCACTTTCTTGTTAAAAATAGTTCATGATGTCCAAAACAAGGCTTAATTAATAAATTTAATTTTAGAAAATTTCTTATATATTTTGGAGACTATAAATTAATGTGTCTTGTGTTAAATATTGTTTAATATTTACCATAATTTTTTACAAAAAAAAAAATAATATTGTTTTAGGGTTTCCTTAAGAAGAAATGTAAGCTATTAAGAACAATTTCTTCCCAGCGTTTGTTTGAGAAAAAACTTTCGTTTGGAAATTGCATAAACACGAGTCGAGCCGCGTCGAGCCGGGTGTTCGCGCCAAACTTGAACTTGCGCCGCGGGCGCCTCCCACGTTCCGCTTTCCCGCTCTCCCGCTCTCCCGCTCTCTCAATCTCCTCACTCCTCACTCTCTCCTCTCTGTTCCACCTACCGCCGATCATCGTCACGTCGTTCCGCCGTAAACCCAACCAGTCTCCGCGGCCGTGGCTCGTGGTCGCCTCCGAGTCCGCTTCCGAGTCAGCTCCGTCAGTTCGCATGCATCGCACGTACGCGCCGTTTGTGTCCGGGAGTCCGCCGTTCGTCGTCAATCCCAAGGTTTCCGCGGTCGGCCGCCTCGTCCCCATCGTCGTCGTTGTCGTCGCTGTCATCTTCATCGTCGTCCACGTCGTCCTGGTCGTATCGTAAGGACTTAAATACTTCATCAGGTCGGTGGCTCCGAGCTCCACCTGTTCCACCCGAGCCGGCGAGTTCTTCAGGCCACCTCGTCGTCCCTACCGCTCCCGCCAGGGCCTCCCTCACCGTTGACAGTTCCTCCTCGTAGTCTTGCCACCTTCTTCCCTCATCCACCTTGGGCTTAGTCCTGATCCACGCCCACCCCTCGCTGGGCGATCGTTAAAAAAGCGTCGTTAAATTCCCTGTCGTCGCCTGTGCATAACGAATGCATTACGGACGTATTACGGACTGCGTGATTTCCCCAAAAATACAAAATAAAAAAAAAAAACAAAAATTACTACACCGAGCTCAGGATGACATTGCTCAGGATATCATTGCCCAGGACACCACTGCATGTCCTTCGGTGGTTCTCGTTCGCCGGGGGTTTGCAGGAGTCGTAAAATTTGGCGAAATAAATTAGTTTTGGTTTTTTCTGTCCGTCAAATTTTTTGGGAAATGCATTAAAGTAGAACGAATTTCAAGGACTTCTTTGTGATCGGTTTTTGTGGTTTAAAATACATCGGTTTAAAATTAAAACACTCAACTTCACCTGGTGGGATTTTCAAAAAAAATATTCATTTAAGAGCATCTTGGAAGAAAGAAATTTTCTCAATTTTTTGTATTTTAAGATTTTAATCATTTCCTACTACAGTTTGAAATTTAAGTTTATGCAATTTATTTCGTTCGAGTTAATATTTCGTGACAAGAAACTGTTAAAGACATTTTTTAAATATTAAAATTTACATACAATCTTCATTCTTTTAAAATTTGAAAACTTCTTGAAGTGTCCCCAATTCCCAAATTATAAATTCGCACCAATTTCAAACTAAATTTCCTGCTTAAACTCAGCTCCATCAACTGCTGCCCAGCCCGACGGGACCCGGTTCAATTGCTATGCGAACAACAATCCACGAATGCATTATAATTTCGCAAATGCAAAAATCTTCAACATTTTCTCATTATTCACTTGATTATCCTTGATGTCCTGTTGGCAGGCGGGCGGGATGCAGGCGGGAGCGGATCCTTGGCATGCACGAGGGTTTCTGTCATTTGCTCGATGTGACTTTGCATAATCAGAATTATTAAAATTCCCACCCGAAGTCCTTCTCCCTCTCCCTCTCTCTCTCTCTCTCGTATTCTCTGGACCCCAATCTCTCGCGCTCTCGTTCCTCAAGCAATTGCATTCGTCCTCCGTGCCTCGCGTCCCCGGGGCCACGGTCGGGATCACGTGAGAATCGTCGGCGAAAAATCTTAATATTTATTCGCGCGATGTTGTCTCGCGCGAGACGAGAGGGGTCGGGAGGGAGACGGAAGACACAGCACAGCCCAGCACAGCAAACATGGCAACTTTTTCTCACTCCTCCTCTTTCTCACTCCCCACTGCAGCCTCTCCTCACCAGAGCTTGCGAACCCGGACCCCAGTGACAGTCGCAGAGCAAAGCACAGAAGAAGGAGGAAGAAGAAAGGAAGACCGGCGTCTGTGGATTGCGAAGGAGACGGCGCTAGAGTGTGCGAGCGAGAGCCCAATAAGCTTACGTTTATGAATTGCTGACGCGTCGAAAAGTGACGTTTTCACTGCTGCGCCGAGTTGATTGCTTTGGCGCGTGTCCCGGGACCCCGTCGTTATCCTGTCATCCACTCATCCCCTCATCCCCTCATCCTCTCTGTCCCTTATCCTGTCCTCCACTCATCGCCCTCTCGGCCCCTGATCGCCGCCGTCGCAGGATGGCGCCCAGGATGAGAATGTTGCAGCAAATCGCACTCCTAATTATGATCGACGCCGTCTACGTGCGCGGGATCCGCAACGCCGGCAGTGGTGGCGGAAGGTGAGTGAAGCAAAGGCCCCGGAGCGCTTCCGGTGGACGGAGATCGGGAGGGAACGAAAGATCAGAAAAAAACTCAATAGAAAAAAACGAACTTCAGCATGTCATATCAGAGTATTTTAGAAGTAAAAAGAACAATATTTAAATCAATTTGTTGTTCCCAAATTTCCTTTCAAGTTTAAATCATATTAAAAAATCGAAGAATGCTTTGAAATACATATTCTTAATTCAAAAATCATTTTTCAAATTTGAACTATTTCTTTAAACAATGTCCAAGAATATATTTTTTTTTATCACCTTTTTCTAAAATGCTCCTTTCTCTCTTTTTCTCTCCTCCCCACAGTTCCTCTATGCCGGAAATCTCTTCCTCGTCCTCGTCCTCCTCCTCGACCGACTCCTTCCGGCCCTCGCAGCTGATCGAGTTCACGCCCTCGGACGCCAGCGGGCCGGCCTCCTTCATCTACTCGGGAGCCGGGGGCAACGAGAACGTTTACAACAACAATTACAACAACGTGGACGCCCAGTACGTGACGGAGGCGGCGCTGCTGCCGAAGACGCCGATCCTGAGCTACCGGGACCCCCTGACCAACGAGAACCATCGGTACACACCAACAACACCGCGACCATCATCGTCATCGTCGTCGTCGTCGTTTTCATCGCCTTCCGCTCCATCGGCCCACTCGATTCCTGCGACCCGCGGCCGCCAGGAGTTCACGGTCCACTCGTCGATGCTGGTGCAGAACCATCGGTATGGGGGAGGCTCGCTTTCGAGCCCCTTCGAGCCCAACTACTCCTCCCACCCCTCCCCTACCTTCGACCTTTCCCCGCCCACCTCCTCGCCGTACGCGCTCTCGCCAAAGTTCGACCCGCACCCGCCGCCTCACGAGTCGCCGAACGCGATTCGCGGCTTCGATCGCGAGTCGACGCCGCCGCCGCGCTTGTCATACGCCTCCAAGGATTATCCGCCGCCGTCGTATCTGCAGAAGCCGCAGCCGACGTCGTCCAATTACAGGGACGACGACGAGTCCTGGAGGCCGCAATCGCCGGGGACGTCGGGCCCAACGCCAGCGTCCTCTCCATCGTCCTCGCTGTCGTTTCCTTCGTCAGCGTCAGCGACTTCGGCGACCTCGTCTTCGCCGCCTTCCTGGCCATCGTCGTCTCGGCCGTCGTTTGCGACGTCATCGCCTAATTATGCAAACAGCAACATCGGCCACGGCAACGACTTGGGCAATTATTTGCCGATGCCGGACGAGCCATATCCGTTACAGCCACAGCAACAATATCAGAGGGAGCAACAACAGTATTCACAACCCCAATATCAGCCCCAATATCCACAACAAAACCCATACCAATATCAGCAGGAACAAAAGCCGTATCAATACCAACAACAAGAGACGTATCAACAACAAAGTCAGTACCAGAAACAGGACCCACACCAACAGCAAGGCCAATATCCCTATCAACACCGATACCAACAACAGCAGCAGCCCCACCAACCCCAAGGACCAACGTCTAATTACTACTCCTGGCCATCGCCATCGCCGTCGCCATCGTCGTCTTACACCGGCAGCCAAGGCGTCCCCTTCCCGCCCACTCTCGGCCACCCCCCGTACCAACCCTCACGGGGCGGCCCGCCACCACCTCGGCCCAGCTACACCAACTACTACGGCGACTACCAGCTCGGCGAGATCCCGCCGGCCACGAGACCCGTCCTTCCGCCGCAGCCTCCCCACAACAACAACTACTACAACCAACGGCCGCCAGCGCCGTCGTCGTATCGTCCGGGGCCGCCTCCATCGTCGGCCGGCAGCCTGGCCTCGTTGGCCTCGCTCTTCAGCACCACCCAACAGTACGCGCCCCAGTTCACCAACCTCCTGCTGGGCGGCCTCGGCGGAGGGGGCGGCGGCGCTGGCGCTGGATCCAACGGCGGCGGGTCCAGCAACGCCCTGGGCAGCCTCCTGGGCGCCTTCACCGGTGGTGGTGGCGGCGGCTCCGGCTCGATTGTGGGAGCTGGCGGCGGTCCCTTGGGAGGAGCCGGCGTCCGGCCCATCAACGCCCAACTCATTAGGGCCCTCGAGAACATCGCGCGCAACGACGACCTCGAGTGCGTGCCGAAGGTCCTGTGCCAGATGATTGCCAGCCAGACCCAGCGCGGCCAGTTGCCCACCTTCGTGACGTCACCGGCGATAACCAAGTGAGTAGACTGAGTAGGGGAGCTGGAGCTGATGGAGGGCGGTGGGCAATCGATAATCGGCAATCAGAGCTGGGGATCAGAGTTGGATGTGGGAACGCGGGCAAAGGGGTAGACGTGCAATTATCGCCATTGCAATTGCCTCGCTTGCAACGATGGGTCTTTCGGCGCTGTCTGTTGAGAGAGAGAACGAGACGAACGAACGCCTTGAGTCGCGTCGAGTCGAGTCCGGTCGAGTCGAATGTTCGGGATTATCTTTGTGAAATTTCGAGACCACGTTTGATTGGAAGATCCTTTGTTGGCTTCAATTATTGGGGGAAAAATTCAAGAGAGCTTAAATATTAAAATTTTCATTCATTTCAAAAATTTCAAGATTTTCTTGAATAATTATTGTGGATGAAAATTATTGACTGTTGATTTTCTTGCAATTTTTTTTGAGGTTGTTTTGGAGCTTTTTATATATGCATGAGTATTCAAATTTAATATTTTATCCGAAATGAATTTCCTACTTCAAAAATTTTTAATTTTTAAATTTTTAATCTGTAACTTTCATTTTTTTCCACATCCTTAAATTCACCCCATCTTCTCATCATCTTTCAGCTTCCTGGCCGCCTTCCCGGCCTCCTCCCCCGCCCTCATCTATGGCCGAGCTGCGCTCCTGGGCATCAGCGGCGGGGTCCGGAGCTGCGTCCAGACATATGCCAAGTGTCCAAAGAATGAGGTACACATTTTGATCTAATTTTGATTTAATTTCAATTTCAATGCATTAGAGTCATAGCATGATCCTTTAGTTCTTGTAAATTTTCAGTAGTTTTAATTGAAATTGAATTTTGAATTTTCTCATTAAATCGAAAATCCCCTTCATTTATGTCTTCGACTCATTTCCCACTCCTCTCGCAGGACGAAATCCTCTACTATCTGAACAATCACCGCGGCGGTTTCTTCAAGTTCTTCAGCGAGCCGGAACCGGAAGCCCAGCGACCGCAGCATTCGCCCTCATCCCCATCAGCGTCGTCTTCCGCCGGCAGCAGTTCCTCTCTCTTCAGCATCCTGTCGGCGCTGACAGGAAACCCGCTGCCGACACCGCCACCGACGACGACGACGCCGAGGCCACGGCCCACGGCGCGTCCGACGGCGGCCAGCGCGGACATCACCAGCACCATCGGCAACTTCTTCACCAACCTGCTCTCGGACTACGTGGGCGGCATTGAGTACCAGCGACGGCGAAGGCGCCGCAGGAGATCCGTGAGAGGCGATGGAGGCGAGCGAGCGGAAATTGAAGCCGCGATTGAGACGGAAGCGGTGCCGGAAGACTTCCACGACGAGGAGGACGACGAGGACACCCAGGGCTCGGACGATGAGACCCAGGAAAATGAGAACCAAGGAAGCACGAATCAAGAGACTGAAGACGGATGGAGAGGTAACGACGATTCAGCGGACTCGGATTATCAGGATTCGGACAATGAGGACTCAAGCATTGAGGACTCAAACACTGAGGATTCCGATAATGACGATTCAGGTATCGAAGACGCCTCCGACTCCGCCCAATACCCCGGGGTCGAAGGCCGGATCCTGAATAGGGAGATCAAAGCGCATCGCGGTCCGCGATTCTTTCCCGGAAACGAGAAGGGCGCGGAGCAGACGCCGCAGGAGTCGCGAATCCTGGCCAGCGTCGAGGCCTTCAATCGGGAGAGTGCGAGGAGGAAACTGAAATTCCCCAGTGCCACCGCCGTCAGGCAGTACGAGGAGGTGCGAGCGGGACAGGCCGATGGAGGCGAGCGGATCCACTTCCGGGACGAGGAAGGTCCTACAGACGACGGCTCTTCTTCTTCATCGTTGGCTCCTTCCCACGTCAACTTCGTCGATGATGACGGCAATGACGACGACCACCATGGGCTGCCGAGTAGGCGTGGCAAGCGCGTTCGCTTCCAGGACGACGACCAGGTGGCAGCGGCGACGGCGCACGTCGGCGGCACGATTGTCTTCCCCAAGGACCCGGTGCGCCAGGGCCGGATCCTGAATCGTCGCCCGGCCTACGGGGCAGCACCGTTCTATCGTTCCGAGGACGAGCAGGACCGGCTCGTGGTGTCGGACTCGAAGCGCCCGTCGTCGACGGCCTACTACGACGAGTCGACCACGCGGGCCCCCAACCACAACTACGACAAGGGCTTCCACTCCCAGTCGTCGACCCAGAGCAACCAGTTCTACAACTCCGATCACTACAGCAGCACGTACCACAGCAGCAACTATATAAACCACAGTAATCAGCAGAGTAATCGCTATGCAGGAAACAACTATAACAACTACCACAGTCGCTATGAGACCTCCAGGACGACGCGGCGTCCTCACGAGGACGACAAGAACATCTACGTCACGAACGCCCAAGGCCTGACCGAGTACTACATAACGCCAGATGGGCGGAAGATCTATCTGTAGGTCTGTAGGATCTATAACGTAGGCTAGCGTACTACTAATACTGCCTGTAAATACTAAACCACCACTTAAATTATTGTCATCTAGGGTTAAGGAAATAAAGATATTTATTAATTGTGGAACGAGTGGAACTGTTATTAGGGCGGCAGAGGATAAGAAAGGGGAAAATCTATAGACAACATTTTAGATTCAGATTCAAAAGAGAGATCATGGACAAAAATGTCTGGATGTTTTGAAGGACTTTTTTTCGATATGACATTCTCAAATGATATGACATGAAGAAATAATTAATCTTTAGTAAAATTTTATATTTTTTATATTTTTGATGTTTTTTATTATTTTAAAAATACTGTTTAGTATAAGGTACTTTTCGGCACTGAAAAAATCGTCACCTTAATGAATGCAAGGAAAACTATGCAGTATTTTTTATGAAGAAATTAGTAGCTGCCAATAAAAACCTGCTGCATAGTTTTTGGATGGAAATATGGTACAAGTACAATATTAATCTATGGTATAGACATTCTATCAAATATTTAAATAGTAATTTACAGTAATAACTACTGAATAGTTTTTATCAAAATATAAATTCGAAATATGTATATAATAACAATTCATATTATTATGTTTAATGTTTTCATAAATTCGAATATTTTTGTACTGAAAAAAGTCTTTAATGAAAATTTAAAATAAAAAGTATAATATAAATTAAATCAGCATCGTTTTTTATGCAATTTAAGAAATTGAAAAAAACAATAATTAAATTCAAGCAGCTTTTCATTTCTAGAATGTAAAGACTTTATTTCGATTTTCTTAAAATAAATAGTGTATCATATAAATTAAAGTAGAATTTATATTTTCGCATTTAAACTTACAACTAAAACATACACATAATATTCAGTTGAGAGGGAAACAAGCAATCGTGGAATATATTTTTGTACGAAAAGAGGAGAATAATAAAATCCACTACAACAACAACAACAAAAGCAACATGTGCAATAAAGTACCTGTGCAGGGAAGCGAAAGACGGGAAGGGAAAAATCAACAAGTTAAGCTGCACCATTCATAGAGCGAGACAGCAAAGGGAGGGATCGGATGGGCGAACGAGAGGGTGGGAGAGGGTGAAAAAGCTTTGCAGCTTCAGGAAAATCCCCAACAATTTAATTTTGAAACAAGGATTTCATACGAAATGAAGTGCAGGGCTCCGGCACCAGGCTCCATAGAGGGCACGGTGGAAAAACGTTGCGAACGAGCGAGCAGGGCGTCTGTCGGCCCCTCTCACTCTTCTCGTTCTCCCTTCCTCGTCATCCCTGCGAAACAATCCCGGGACATCGGACTACGTTGCAGGATCCCCAGAATCCCGGCTCTCACGGCTGTCTTCCTTCTCTCCTGGATCCCTTTGCATCGCCTGGTCGCCCCCACTCTCCCCACTACCTTCGTCGCCTGTCACCGTTGGCAACACCGGACTTTTTCTTATTTATTGCCCTCACTCTCGCCCTCCCTCTTGCTCCGGCGCGCTTTGTTTTTGTGCGATTTTTGGTCGTGAGCCCTCGGTGTGCAAATATTCCCAGAGTTAATATTGTTGACGCTTGATGTTGCTTGCAGTTGCAGCGGCAGCAGCAGCGACAACAACAATATTGGGTACAATATCCTTTACAACAACAGCAATACCAACAACAACAATAATACATAAATACAACGAGTACAACAACAGTCAAAAGCTGAAAAATACATTGAGTCAACAAATTGTTGTTTGCTTTTTACTACTTTTCCTGCAGTTGTGATGAGTTCCATTGTTGTTGTTGTTCGTTTTCCTATATTGTTGTTTTTATTATTGCTATCCCTGCCTCGCCGACGTCTCGGACACGCCACGGTCTGGCTGTGGCTGGACATGGAAATGAATTTCTCTGAATTCAATTCGAGCGAACGTCCGAATTGTGTCCAAGCCACGTAGCATTAAATGGGAGTAAAGCAGTGAGCGAGTGAGAGAGAAAGATAAAGGGAGAAAAGTGAGTCTACGAACGGTTTGAGAAGAAATTGGGAGAAGTTTTGGAAAATACTAAATTTAGTAACTCTTTTACAGAGCAAGAGATAGAGAGAGAGAGAACAAGAGGCATCTTTTTAAAAATTCGCTAAAAATCCTATTTTTACCTTAGAATTAAACAAAATTCTATAAAAGAAATTTGCTAAATTCAATACAAAAAACATTTTTTGCACTCCCGAGAAACATTTCCTACTACCTTTTCACTCGACTCCTCTTCCCTCTCCTACAACGCCCACAATTTGTACATTCCTTCAGTCGATTCTTCCTTTCCGGTGTCTCTTTCCGATGTCCCTTCGTTCAGCGCGAACTCTCACTTGTTTCTTCATTCCTTCCCTGTCCAGTTCTCGCTCATTCCCAGCGCTCTTTTCTCCCTTTGCCTCTGTTTCCCATTCCTGCTCACCATCAGTCGTTCTCTCGACTTTCTGCGTCCCTGGGAGAGCTTTTAATTTATTCACCATAATTATTTGCGTTCTGCTCTCCATTTCGTCCACAATGGCGACTGACAGTGGCGGCAGGACCCGACAGTCCCCGGCATCGTTGCCTCACCTCCCCCTTGCCTGCCGCGGCACCCGCAACCAACCACTCCACGAATCCTTCATTGCACACGATGCTTTTGTTGTTGTTGCTGCAACTGTTGGTGGATACAAAAAATGACTTCAAATGAAAATTAAAACTTTGGCAAATAAAATGCACGGGAGGAAAAAAGCTAAAAAAAACACACTAAAACACAAAGGGACAACTGGGGGAAATGGCAAAAAGATAAAAGAATATGGTAAAAAATAGTACAAATGACAGGAGAAAAAGAGAAAAATATGAAACACACAAAAGAAGAATGTATAAAAAATTGCAAAAAACAACAATGACAGAGGAAAATAAATACAGAGAGAGATAGAGAGAGAGAGAAATAGTGAGGTAGCGGAATTCTTCAACTCGATGTTTGAAGCTGTCAACACCAGAGGTTCGCCAGCGCATCCTCCTTCGTCCTGCATGATCTGCGTCCTTCGTCCCTCTTCCTTCACCCCTCATCCCCTGGGCTTCGAGGGCGAATCCTTCCATCCTTCCTGTTTGCATTTCCTTCGACTCCCGACTTCGCCCAGTTCCACCTCTTCACCGCCTCTTAGCGGGGCTGCGGTGGCGGGACGGGACCCACTGGCCCGACTCCTGGACATGGCAGACGCTTGGCCAGGTGCTTGCATAACGGTACATCGCGCACAGCATCACCGATGAAGACCGACAGGAGATACCATTGTTTCGTCCCGGTTGATTGAACTTTGTAGTCCCTGCAAACAACAACAACAAGAACAACAACAACAATGAGTTATCAGCCATTAAAACACTCGACCAACAAAGAAAACTCTATGAATGGAAGAGAGAGAGGGAGGAAAGTGGAATAGTGGAGGAGGGAAGGGATTAACCGGGGTTGGCGGAACGGGTAGCAGTAGCGGGACGGTAACGGGAGATGAGTAGGAAGAGTAGTAGCGAAGAAAGAGTAGGATGGTAAGTGGTAGGAATAGCAGTAGAAAATCCAGAGTAGGATGCTAGAAAGTTAGTAGCGGCAGGAGGAGGATTAAAAGTGATTAGTAGCTGCGGATAAATGCGGAACAAAGGAAAATCCACTCGGTTGCATGGAGAAAATTGAAGTGAAGAAAAGTCCGTAGCAGCTTTTTAGGGATGCTGGGAGACATAGAAGTTGAGATGAATGTTGGAGTCGGGAGACGCAATCGCCGAGAGACGAGGGAGCCGGTTAATAAGCGAACTAATGGAGGGTGCGAGAACGAGGGTTTAATAGGGAAACGATGGTGATTAAAAGGATCGCAAGGACTTGAAGTGCAGAAGCGGAGGACAGGGATGATGGTAGGGCAGGATGTGAAGATCTTGTAAAGAGACTCAAGAGTACTTTTGGTAGCCAAGGTAGAAGAGATAGTTTGCAGAAAGAGTGGAAAATATAAAGAACATTTATAGGAAAAATTTACTTTTTTCATGATAATTGTAACGGAAATTTAAGAAAGGGCAACAATAGAGAAGGATAATAGGACTATATAGCTGCAGTCTCTCAAAAGTCCCTCAAGACCAAGTGGAGAACTGAATCATGGAAAGAAAAATAAAAAATCATTATGAGAATAGAAACAAAAAGTACTGAATGTTCTGAAAATGTAAAATCTACTCGAACAAACTGGAAAATTGCGAAACTTCATCAACAACTTCAACTAACAACTGAGGAAGTGTGAAGCTTTAGCTTATAATAGAGAGAAATGAAGAATGTAATTATTTTATAGAAAAGTTTTAGGGAAAGAAAATTGTATTATAAGGGTCTCAAGAGAAGATTTATTAAAAATACATTGACAAAAAAATGTTAAGAAAACTTCTTATGGAGAAGGTGAAAAATTTAGGGAATAATTTCAATATTTTCACACAAATTTAAATTCCTACATTTTATATAAATAGAATTATACATAAAACTACTATTTGTTTATTCAAACAGAAACTTCTTCCTTCAGGAAACGTTGCTTTTGTCCCGAACAAAGACCCATTGTCAAAACTCTCAATATCCATGTCCAGAAACTTAATTAAAAACAAATGCGAAAAAGGTAACCAGAAAAAAGGCAACAACAAAATTAGCAATGCTACAACGAAAAACTACGAACATCTAAAATTTCACTCTATATAAGTTTTGTGTAATACGGTTGTAGCCGATGTTCTTGTTGTTGCTATTGCTGTGGCAGTTCATAAAGTTGTAAATTTGCAAAACGAAAATGAAAAATAAATGAAACCCCGTGTAAGTTTCCACACGTTGTGGCAATGGTCACGTGATGTCGTCAGCAATGGGATGTTTGTCCCGCTTGTTGTTGTTCTTCTTCTGGTTATGATGTTTTCAGATGTTGTTGCAGTAGTAGAAATGGTTGTATTTGTTTTTGCTGGGAACTCCTAAAATAGCTGACTATCAATGCCCTGTGACAAGCATGGAAAATAGTTCTAATCAAGCTGCACCATGAGGAACTGGGAAAACGAAGAGGTGAGGGGAGCCATAAGAAGAAGAAGAGGAGGATGACGGTTGGTCGGTATCACACAACACAACACAACAGGACCCAGCACGCTTTGCATTCTCAACGCAGCACTGGCTCAACTCGTAAAATAAACAACTTTGAACGAGACTCCGACGACTCGGCATCGACGCCGCTGCCACACCCATAACGTCGTCCTGTCGTCCCTCTGTTGGTGCCACATCCGGTCTTTCTCTCTCTCTCTCTCTGTGTGTGTGTGTGTGTGTGTGTGTGTGTGTGAGTCCCTTGACCAAGTGTTGCCAACGATTTTGATGCTGCTATTGCATGCAGTTAGAGAGAACATTTCAAAACTGCAGCAACAATAGCCAGTACAACAACAACACTGTAGTGATATGAACAACAACACTCGCCATTACAACAACAAGGACTTCTACTACAATAGCCATTACAACAACGACTGCAATAGCCATTACAACAACAAAAACATTGCCAAATTTCGAAAACTTTCCGGTAACGACTTGAAGAGCCCTCGTCCTGGTCCTCGTGAAAACCTGGCACCGACACGTTAAGGATGCACGTTAAGGACTTTCCGAAGGATGCGCATGTTAAGTGAAGGCATCGAGAGGTGAGACCGATGGATGGAACAGGAGAACAATGGGTACGGCAAGAAGAAGGATGGAAGCAGAAAACACGTTGTGGAACGGGTCGGTAGGAAAGGTAGGATCATTTCTGGGGTTCATGGCGGTAGGATAGAATCCATGGAGGGGAAGTCATGGGTTCTATTGGAAATGCGAGGATTACTTTGGTAGAGGGCTTTGAAAAGAATTGTGTGAAGAAAAAAATGCTACGAAAGAAAAAAGAATCTGTATAGAAATTGTTTACAAAAATGCGTAAAGAGTGGTTGGACGTATAAAAGATATCGGATATACAAATTAGTTAAGGGGCAACACTCTTTCTTCAATTCTCCAGAATTGTTTCCCCACGATTCGCGAGGCAATCAAAACTTTGACCTCCACCTCGCTCTCTCTCTCTTTCTCTCTCTCAAGCACAGTGAAAACTGCGACACCGAGCGTGGTCGTTTAAGCGATGTTGCCAGAAATTTATGAAATTTCCACGCGAACCGAACGAGGGGGAAGGAAAAAATTGTGTAAAACTTTTTAATGCATTTTTGGGGAATGTTTCCTTTGTTCGCTCGCGCCCGCGCCCGCACCCGCGCTCACGATTTCCATCACGCATCGCTGTGCGGTGGCCCGGCGCACTGTGGGCCACGTTGAGTCAGGTCAGGTCAGTGTTGTTGACTCTCTCGAAAACGGGGAGGAATTTCGCCCCGACCTCGGTCACGATGACTCAAATGAATGAATGAATGAATTGCTTAAAGTTGTAAAAAGTTTTTGCCTTCTCCTTCGAGTTTTTACGACAGACAAATGTCTGAGAGCGAGAGAGAGAGGGAGAGAGAGCATGGGGAGGATAGCGGAGAAGGGGACGTTGAGGGATAAGGGGAGTTTCCTTCGCAGGGCAAAGTAACAGTTTTGATAATTTTTACGTTTACATTTATAATTTGCGAAAGTTCAGAGAACTTTTCCGCACATCGAAACGGGAAAGGGAAATTTTTCAAGAACTCATTAAGACAACTTCGTGTGGGCGAAGTGGCGGAATTGGTGTTGCCAACAGGAAACAATTTTTTGAGCTTCTTTTTTGTATTCTTTGTAGAAATTCATGTCATTTATATTCATGAAGAATTGCAATTTCTTTTCAATTTTCCTTCGATTACTAACGTCAAGAAATTCATTCAATTTAACCAGAAATTTCCCTCAACCTTACGTTGGCAACACTTTTCTCGATAAAACTCATAGAGAAGCGGTTTTTTTCTTGAACGAATTTGGAAATATTTTCCTTCAAGCCAGACGTAGATTTTCCCATAACGAAATTCCTCAATTTTCCCAAGAATTTCCCTCCATCTTCATTTGGCGGGGAAATTGACAACACTGGTAGCAGTACCAGCAACAAAAGACAGGGATGGAGAGAAGGATATCGGAGGAATGTTCCGAATGGCAGCAAGGGTAATCGATGGCAAACATGGAAAACAATTCGCATTCATTACGAAGAGCCAGCCAAACGAAAGGGAAGTCCAAGGAATAGTGAAGAAAGGAAGGAGAGAAATGAAAGAGAGAGACAGGAAGGAGAGACCAACCGATAAGGACAGAGAATCCACATGAATGCCAAGAGGTATTCGCAGAAGAAGACATTAAATTATGCACAGATGAGTTCGCAATTCGGAAATAAAAATTGATTGGAAAACATTCGATACGGTTTCTGCTCTCGCTCGAGTGTTGCCAACGCTACGCATTCAAATGGTTCGAATCACGCCGGGAGGGAGAGGAGGGTGAAAGGGTAAAAGGGTAGGAGGACGAAACTGTCCTGTCAGTTGTACAGCAAATGAGCCACGGATCCAAGGAGACCGTGAAGAGAAGCACGAGCAAAGCATTCGCAGGAAAAGAGGTGAACGGAGCAGACAAAAGTGCAGAATGAGTGAGAAGGCAAGAGCAGCCGCTTGCCTGAGCGGATCCGGTCAACGTCCTTCAACCTCTGGTCGCCCCTACCGCCACCTTCCTGCCCAGGACTCGGTCATCGAACTCGAACTCCGGCGACCGCACGAACTCCGAAATCGAGCCATGCCGAGCCATGAGCCATGACATGAAGAGAAGACGTCGCGAAGAGTTTCCTCTCGCCCTGACCTACCTCAAGATCTCGGGCCACGCCGGATGCGGGCTGCGTCTGGCCGGACGTGACGCGTGGATCCGGCAGGGCTCCTCCAGGACGCACGCCTTGGCCCCGAACTCGCGCAGGATCTCCTTGCGGGCCAGTTCCGCGTCGAAGGCCGCGAACGAGGCGTCGCGCTTCGAACGTGCTCGGTAGGTGCCTGCAAGAGAGTCAGTGGTCGGTGGAATTTTCAAAATATTTGTTGGTTTTTATTCAGCTAAGGTATCCTTAACTTTGGTGAGTTGTGGAATTTGTATTATTTTTTGTGTGTTAGGTTTTACTTTAATTGGATTATTTTTGTGTTTTTGATTTTCAGTATGATTTTATTTTTTTTTTTTTTGTTGTTTTCTCTCTGTATTTGTCGTCGTTGTGCTTTCAATTGCTTTGGGATTTCCCGATCACTCAGCCTCAGATCGTCGACCGTCTCGTTCACGATCGCAGCCTCGAAGCCATGACCTCATTTCACCGTCTGGCCACGACGTCTTGAGTCGGCTCTGGTTGGCGACGCTGGCACGCACGATCTGCATTGGGAAACCACGAGCGAGTTGTTTGGGTTTTCTATTTGCATTTGATTTGCTTTTCATTAAATTCGAAATTTAGTTCCAGAATACGGTTCCTAATGATTTTAGTACCATTAATTGCAAAACAAAAACAAAACCAGATACAAATAGAACATGACTTTAAAAAATAATAAAAAAAAATTAGATTATTATTTGTTTTTGTAATAAATGAATTTCAAGCAAGAACGGAGGGTTTTGACGGAAAACAATTATTTATCAAAAGCAATAGATACATAGCTAAATGAGAAAAAAATTAATGGAACCCCCGAATGATAAAATTAAGTTAATTGAATAATAAAATATTTAATTCAAAGAAATAAATTAAAAAAGTTGACTGAGAAAGAAGAGAAATAAACGAGAATTTCAAATTATAATAGTAAAATTCAAATTACCCAACCGAGTCCACATAAAAATTCAAATGCAAATAAAGCAAATGCAATCACAATAAAAACAACTCAACAACTAAAGGCCGTGGTGGTTTCCCAAGCCTCTGAGTTTTATAGGCCGCGGGCGACCTTCAGCTCACTTCTAGCTGGAAGATGTGGAAATTCCCCGCCACATCTGGCAGCACTTGGTCGCTGTAACGGTCTTGATGAAAATTCAGATATCTCGATTCATCGACTTCCCACAAAAATATTTTGAAAAAACACTTTGCGATCTTCACTTGCCGAACTTCACTGCGAAAATTTGACCGAATGCTGACACTTTGAAGATATGAGGTCTGTCGGCCTTCGGTCCGGCACCACTGGCACTTACTTGGACTCAGCGAGTAGGCCAGCTTCTTGGCGAACTGCGACAGGCGCACCGAGAGCACGATCACCGGGAAGCCGACCAGCTGGACGGGGAGGTCGAAGATCGGGTCCGGGTTCTGGGCCAGGCCGTCCTCGACGAACTCCAGCAGCAGGACGAACAGGACGTACAGCGTCGGGATCAGGGACAGCGAGACAACTTGGCGCAGCTTCATGACTGGTGCTTTTTATTTAAGAATTTCTTTTATATTGACTAACAATTTATTTTCTTTTTCAATTTGAATCAATTCGATCAATTCAAAAATTTGTGTTCACGAATTGAAAATTTCAATTTGATTTTAATGATATTTTTCTTAGTATTCTTATTAGATTTTGATCTTATTTTAATTTGTCCTGAATTTATGTCATTGATTTATTTATATTTTCTGTGCCTTTTTAATTACGATTTTAGTTCATGGTTATTTCTTGATTTACATTTATTTTTATTAATTCTTAATTTTTCATTATATTTTCATCGATCCTCTTTAATTTCCTTAATTTATTCACGAATTTGAGTCCTTTGATCAAAATATGCAAATCCGGCCGCAGTCTCCTGTTTGTAATTTATTTGACTTTATTTTATTTATTATATTCACTTTGTGTGTTTTTTTAATTACGATCCGTCGCGTCGCAAATTGGATTGTGAGTGATTGCGAAGGGTGGCAACGCCTGCTGCTTAAATAGGCGCGAGTTCAAAGGCAGGGGTCTGATTTTTTGTCTTTCTTTGTTGTCGCTTTAAACGCTGTTGTCGCTTTAACTGTTGTTGTCACATGGAAACGTGTTGTTGTTTCTTGATCGTTGTTCTTGTTGAATTTTTCGTATGTTGTTGTTGTTGTTGTTGTTGATATGTCGACTGTTGTTGCAGCGAATTTTTAATGTCGTCCAAAACTGTCATCCGGCTCGCAGCGCGTCCCGCTCTTGACTGACTGACTGCGGCTCGGAGCCGCCGGACGCGCCGCGACTTCGTGCGCTCTGCAACTCGGCAGTGGCTGCGTCGAGGGGGGTGGGGGCCGAGGGGTCGTGGTGTCAGGTGTGGCCTCCGCGAAATGGGGGGGGGGGGGGGGGCTCGAGGCAGGTGCGAATCGGCCGCCCGGATGATGACAAAACATGGAAAAATGTGGCCAAAAGCCATGGCTGGCGAAGACCACAGGCCGTCAGTAGGGGAGCCGGAGACTGAGGAAGAGACAGAGAGAGGGGGAGCGGACGGAGAGAGAGGAGAAGTGTGCGAGGTGGTGGAGGTAGCGAGAGGAAAAGAGTGAGGTGAAGTTGGGCAATTGGCCAAATGGTCTGTTGGCCGAAAGAGCTATTCAAATTCAAAGACAAGAAAGGTAAATGTGTGAAAATGGCCACGAGAGAGAGAGAGAGAGAGAGAGAGAGAGGAAAAGGCCCGAAAGTAAGTTATGCGATATGTATAGTAATGAAAGAAGAAGAAAAAGAGTAGTAGTAGTAGAAGTGGAGAAAGAGAGAGGTTGATCTGACAATAATGTGAACCGAAAGAAGACCCAGACTTCGATGATTATCTGAGTGAGAGAAAGAAATCGCGGAGATGGAGATTTTACAGGAAGGTGAACACATTTGTCTTAATGAAGAGCGACAAAAATTTCGAGAAGGCGAAAATCGAGCAGAAATATGGAAGTGGAGAAGTGAGAAATCAGGCTGAGTTGAGTTGGGAAGATCAACATCAAGGAGAGACAAAAATAGCTCGAACAGAAGATGGGGATGGGAAGTCGAAAAACCAAGATTGTGAGGTAGAGAAGAAGAGAAAAAAAGAAGTGAAAAGAGATTATAATAATGTGAAAGAAGGATTTTAATACCGTGACTAAAGAGGCATTGAAGAAGGAAAACAGAGAGATAATAATGAAAAGGGATTTTTTTAGCAAACAGAAAAGAGTATGGAAAAAAAAATGATGAAAAAATAAAGAAGGAAAAAATTAACTATAAAAAAGGAGCGAAAAATACACTGGGTACAGCAAATCAGCGGGAACGAAAAATACAGTGGAAGACAAAATTCAATGGATGAGAAAAATTCGAAGGGAGAGAAAAATTCGAAGGGAGAGAGAGGTATAAAGAGAGAGGGGAGGCCGAAAAAGTACGCGAAGACAAAGAAACCGACGAAGGCGAAGAAGAAGCAGAAGCAGAGCCGGCCGAGGCGGAATTGTGGCAGCGAGTGAAAGTGAGTTAACAGCTTTGGTAACAGCAGCAACAACAACAACAAAAGCCGCAGCCGACGTGCAAACCAGACCTACCTTAAAAAATGGACGACGACGACCGACGACGGCCGCGACTCCGATGGCGATGGCGATGACGACGAAGAAGAAGAGGAAGAGAAAGAGGAAGACCCCAGTCTGGGTCTCGATTTTTCCCCACTCGCTGCGGCTTGAGCCAAATGCGCTGCAACAGTTACGTAATTGGTGTTGAGTGTTTTGGCCTAAAAAAAGCGAACGAAGCTAACAACATTATCAATGCGAACTACAACAACATTTCCAATTAACGCCACAACAATAACAGTAACGGAGTACGTGAGGGGAGAACGAGATGCGGTGTTAGAAAGGCAGAACGAGAGAGGGAGAGGGGGCGATTGAGATTGAGAGAAATGCATGTGAGTTGAATGAGAAACATTTCTTGAAAATATTGTTGTTGTTTCATTCGTTGTTTTGCAATTAAATTTTTAATAATGGTCTTCTTTTTAATGTTGTTGTTTCGTTATTGTTGCTGAATTTTATTGCTATTTTCAATTATTTTTACTGTAATTTTCTATTGTGACTTTTTTTAATTTTTTTTTCTTTTTTATTACTTATTAATATTTCATTTTTTTATTTTCCATTCTCTGCCCCGATCACAGCTGCCTCTCTTGACGGTATCAGACGACATGCAACACTTGCTATTATACCATCGAAACATAACAAAACAACAACAACAACAGTGAAAAAACAACAACAATAGTAAGAGCAACAACAATAAGAACAGGTAATCACTTGCATTGCGACAATTGCAACAATTTCTGCCACAGCAACAACCACAGTATCGGTGACATCGCTAACAAGTGTTTTGTAGTGCTTCCTACTGTCGCTCACGCTACAGGCGGTTGAGACCGAATTTTCCAGCCGCAGATTCAGTGTGAAAAAAATTAAAAACATTTTTTTAAAAATATTTTCAAAATATTCTATCATTCCAATAAATTTCCAGAACCATAAATTTTATTTTTGAGTGCTTTTTTAATGAAGAGAAATATATAAAAATACAATTTTTAAATTTTTTTTTTGGTCATTAAACTTAAAAATTGTATTAATGTGAAAAACAATAATTTCAATTAATAAAAAATGCACTCAAATAATTTTTATATTTTTGCATTAAAATAATACTGAATTAATATTACTTGATATTACTTAATAGTTATAATATATTTTTCACCTGACAATTATTAATTTATTTATTGGACTCTAACAAAAATATTAAAAATAATTTTAAGCTATTATTATAATATGCTTTCATTGACCTTTTAATTGTAAATATTTTTTTCTCAAATTTGTTTCAATAAAATTGAACCACGTCAACCACCGCCTGCTGCAGCGCCCGGTCCCACACACGATTTCCGCGTTTCGGCGGCAGCAGCAAAGCAACGAACTACCCGAAGAACCCCCGACCCCCGCTGTGGCCACTTGGCCGAAAGCTTCCCGAAATCGCAATCGAAGCCACTGGGGAAACGAGGAAGAGCTGCCGAAGGAAACGCGACACAGAGCCAGAAAGAGAGGGAGAGAGCGAGAGAGTGGGAGGAGAGGAGAGGAGACGGGAGACAAGTAGTGGAGAAAAGTGTGGCAACGCTGTGGCCAAATACGACGTCGGCGGCAGTCGGTCAACAACTCGTTTCGGCGCAGCGAGGCGAAAATCGAGGGAAGGCCTTGCGTCATTGTTGTTAGTTAAACAGTTGTTGTTGTTGTTGTTGTTGTTGTTGCTGCTGTTATTGCTGTTATGATTAAACTACCACCAGCGTAATTGTTGTAGTTGTTGCCGTGTTGCAATTGCGCAATGCAACACAACAAGTGGCGGACTCGAAATTAGTGGTAGTAGTTGTTGTTCTTGTTGTTGTTGTTGTTGTTGTGCTCTTCATGTTGACCAAGACGTGGTGCCGTGACGTGGTGAGGCTCACGTAGGAGAATTGGCAGGGAGGAGAGAGAGACAGCTAATCAAAGAGGATTTTCATGTGGGAAAATGTGAGGGTTTTTTGATTTGTATTTTTTTTTTTTGGATTTTTTGGAATTATTTATGTATTTTGTATTAAATTTTGTACTTTGTTATTTTTTTTATGTTTTTTTTTTGTATATATTTTTCTTTATTTTCATTTTCCCATTCATTTCATTTATTTGAACATTTATTAATACATATTTTAAAACATTCTTTTACTTTAACATTTGAAAGTAGTTTATACATTTTTTCCTTTTTGGGAATTTTTCTCCACTTTAAAATATCCCCTAAATTTCCCCATTCCCATTTCGTCGTCAGCGCTCGGCTGTCACTGCCATAATTTGAGTGCTCCCATTTCCCGCCAGATGGCAGCCTCGCGCTCCAGTCGCCGATCACCAACTTCACGACGTCGTTGACGCGGTCGCGGTCGACGTCGACACGGCCGCAGACGCCGCGGTTGCTCGGCGGAAGTTTGTGTGGCTTGGTCGAGACGTCTGTCGCGCCTTCGGGCCACGTTTCTTTCACCCCTCATTCGGCGGCGATGAAAGTCGTTGCCAAATGAAAACAAAGGAAAAAACAACAACAAAAGCGAGTGACTTTTGGCCACTCTTGACCACGTCTGATGCAGAAATTTTGACTCGGAGCCAAAGGTTGCAAAATCGCGATTCCACCTCGTGTTCGGACTCTTGATTGTTGTTACAAAGCAATAAAACGAAAATTGGGACAGGTTGAAAATTCCCGACTTTAGTGAAGACTTCCTGACTACTTGTTTTCACTAAAGTTGTGAGTTTTTTATTTTTTTCTAAAACAATATTTTTCTCTTAATTAAGTAATTTTATTTTTTCTATAATTTTTACATGCATTGAAAATGCAAATTTTGCCACCTTTTAATTTTTTATACAATTTCCATTTTTTAATAAATGCCAGACAACTGCGAAAACTGGTTGGCAACTCGTGTACTTAGCAGTAGCAAATTTCTTGTATAAACAAATGAGCGCTAATTGAAAATTCAACAACTACAAGAAACGTGTGAGAGGGAAAAAAGCTTTACAACTTCTGAAACAGGTTTCCACATTAAGCAAAAACGCCCCGGTAATTATCATATCGTCAGCTCGGTTTTTCCTCATCCAGTAAACACTACGGAAAATAGGTTGCCATAATCGGTTTCAATACTCACAATTTTCCGAAAACCCAGTCTTCCTGGGATTTTTGAGTTAGTGTGAAAAATCTTCAACTACTATTCAAATTAAATCAATGTTTCATATTCAAAGATTTTCAAATAATATCCTTATTAAAAAATTGAATTTCATTTCCTTTCTTTTATTTCAATTTTGTTTTATTTTTTGTTTTTCGTGTACATATTTTTTCATTTATTTGATTGATATAATTTTAATATTTTTGAAGTACTTGTTTCAAATTCCTCCAGAGTAATTTTTATTTAATTTGTATAATTAACCTGGTTATTTTTTGGCATTTTTCTCTCGGAAGCGCAAAATAATGAGGTCTAATTTTAGGCTCCATCGCCTTCGCTTCTCCCAATGCCCCGGTCACCGCATAAAAGTCTCGTAATCGTTTTATTATTATTCTCATAGCATTGTTGACTTTAACCTAGTTTTTCCCATTGTTGTTGTTGGCGCAGATGCATTGTTGTTGCTGGTTAAACCTCGCTATTGTTGTTGTTATGACCACATTTGAAAACGCTTTTTGTTGTTAATGGAATTTTCAAATGGGATTCGTTGGCGATGGTTTTTTTCAGTATGTTTTTTTGTTTTTTGTCAGTGCATAAAAATTGTTGCTGTTTCTTTCTAATTTGAATAATGTGATTTTCATGTCATTTGTAGTGTTTTTAACGTGCGATGGCCGTGTTGTTTTTGCACTCTTCTTCCATTGTAGTCGTTGTTATTGTTGTTGAAGTCATTGTTTTTGTGGTTGTTGTCATAGTAGTTGTGGTGGGGGTTGTTGTTGTTGTTGTGGTAGTTTCTGCTATTGCCGTCGTTCATTCGGTAGTTATTGTAATTGTTGCTTTTCTAGCGATTTTTAATGTGCGTTTTTTTGTAGTTTTTTCTCGTTATTTTTTTAAACCCCTACCCGTTGTTGTTGCTAATTTATTCTACGCGCACGCACCCGAGCGTAAAAACTTTGGTCGGATGTCTCTCCGGCTGTTCCTGTCTCTTTCTCGCCCTCTCCCTCTCTCTCTCTCTCTCTCTAATATACCGTGACCTAAACAGCACGTGGTTCGCTTTATCTGATTCTGAGTTCAAGGAGAAGACTGTTATAGGTATGAAAAAAACAATAGTTGTTTAATGGGAAAATCAAGAAAATGGAAAAAACAACTTTTTTCAGGAATTTCAACTATAAAAAAGTCAGTAAAGAAATACATTTTGAGATTTGTTCAAATATTTTGTCGAATTTTTCGTGGGTTTTTGTCCATTTTCGAAACAATTTTTCTATGCCATTTTTTTTCTCTCATTTTTTCGCCGATCCCCTTGTCCAAATTCTTTGTGAATTATTTTTTTGGAAATATTTTCAATTATTTTTTTCAGTTTTCCCTCTCGCCGTCGATTTCCTGGGGCTTCGGTCATTTCAAACACGTGCCATGCGAGCAAATCGTGTCGGCTGCCCCACGATCTCAGGTCGCACGGAGATCGATTGAGTTTGCAGTTGTTGTGTTTGCTGTTGTCATTGCGCTGTCTCTGTCTCACATTTACCCAACTCGTTCCAAATGATGTACGGCTAATGAGTGCTTAGTTAAAGGCTTAGTTAAGTGACTCGGCGAATTTGATGTTGAATAAAAAAAGGCCGATGATGAGATAAAAACGGGCGAAATTGATTGAAAGCAAAATTATATTGAAATTATTTCGTATGTACGAAATAATTTGAAAATAAATATAGTAATTTAGAAAAGTGTTTAATGCGAATTGCGATTTAGCACGATTCTAATAATAATTCTGAGAATAGTGATACGTCTTTTAAGTATTTTATTTAAATTCACAATTTTTCCAAATAAAACTCCAGACAGAATGTGCTTTTAAAATGTATTTTCTTTGTTTTCTATTTATTTGACTTATATTCAAATGACTTAATTTAGTTAAAATTTAATGCAATCAATTAAATATCCACTCCACTTCCATTACAGTAATGTTAAATATTTTCTCTATACACTATTTTACCCTATTTTCCAAATAACTTTCCTTATTTTTTATTGCCTTTTTAAAGTTTATTCATTTCAACATAGGACACAATTAAAATTAAATTTTATGCATAATATCATAAATAAGGTAAATAGTTAAGAGAGCATTAAAATTTAATTAAAAACCTACAGTGATTTTTCAGTCGTTAAACACTAAATACAAAGTTACAGCATGTACAACTATTTACAACAATAACAAAGTACAAATTATTCAAAATATTACAGATTCGTTTTGTTTTTGTGTTTGCTTCTGCGTTTTTCTTGTCTTTGAAACTACAAAAATATCACACACTCAAGGACACCGGAGATAATTTTGTTGTTTATTTTACTTTTTTCTTCAAGGCGTAGCATTTGACAACAACAACAATGACAATAGCAGTCACTATTAAGTCGATGCATAGACAAGTAATTGTTGTTGTCAGTTGTTTGCCTTTTTCTACCCTTCATTCATTATATTTCCACACAAAACACTTGTCAATGAGTTTTTTTCAATAACGCCTTCCCTCAAATGGGAAAAAATAACGACAAAAAAAAATAAATACATTAAGAAAAATGCGCTGGCAAATTTAGATACGTGGAGAATCATAAATTTAGTAAAGAGTTCATAAAAAATCACTATCAAGATCATTAATAAATATAATAAATAGACTTTCCCTTCGATGGTTGTTCGTTTTATGAGGTTGTAGTTATTTTAAAAGATTTTACAAATTTCTTCTCCTTGGTTGTTGTTGTTCGCCAGTGTCTCCGGGGTCCTTGAGCAATTTCCTGGCGCGGTTCCGGACCGCCTCAGAGCTTGACTTTGTAGGAGAGCTTCATGAGCTTCTTGGAGCTGATGGGGCAGTTGGGCCAGAGGTTGGCGCAGCCCATGGGGCCGCTGAGGTCGTCGCCGGTGTAGCGCAGGAGCTCGCCCATGTGGGCGGCAAAGTGCCACTTGCTGGGGGACCCGTTCATGGCCAAGGACATGGTCGAGGATCTGCAAGGTGGGGGAGAGCAGAAGGAAAAATTACCAAAAGAGTCCGAGCAAAAAATAATCCACCGCCACCACCAATCCCACAAGTCTAGCCTTAAGGCGAGGGAAAATCGAGCAAACGAACGACTTCACTTCCTGAACTGAATGCTGTTCCAGCAATCGCGTAAGAGGCCTTTTAACCTCGTTGTCATCGCTGCCGCTTCCCCATTCCCCATTCACCACTCATTACGCGCAACCTTCGAGTCGCGGGTGAGTCAAGATCGAGGTCACGTGGCCGGCGCTGTAATTGAAGGCGGCAGCGAAGCCCGTTAAGCATAAAACATCGCTCGGATCGAGCACAAAAGCGGCCAGAAACCTGTTCTTACTCTGAACTACTCTTCCATTTTAATCGCGCCTCTTGTGATTCATAGTTCGGTTTGCATTCCGTTCTAGTTCTTATGAATGGATGAAAAAAGGCGAAAGAGATATCTGGGTAAAAGTAAAATAGCCTTGAATTGATTTCTATATTCGAAATTCATTCTTTCTGCAAAATAATGTCTGACTAAAATCTTCGAGTAAAAATACCTGTTTGCTATTTAACAACGAAAACATTCTTGTGATTAAAATTTTAATTATTTTTATTTGAATTTCGCATTGAAAAATTATCTTTTTTATATCCGTTTGCAAAAGGAATTCCAGAACAATCTACGACCTTTTCAAAAATATTCAAATTTGCAAAAAAACACAAAAATATTGACATATTTCATAGTCATCGATATTCGTGTGGATTTTTGTGTTTATTTTTATGAATATTAATTAAAACTCAATTAAAGCACTGCGCAATGGCTGAAGCAAATAGTAGAAAATCGTGAGGTAAACAATTTGAACGAAAAATACCGAACAAAGCCAAGGAGCTATCAAGTGATAAATTTTTTATTTAGTTTTATCTGTTAGATGATTTTAATGGAAATTAAACGAAGCCGCATTCGGCCGGATTCTGTGGCAGAAGAAATCTAAAGGTTATTTTCGAAACATTTTACTGCTAATAAATGGGATAAGTTGAAATAAGCATTTTTTATAGTATAGAAAGACAATGGCAAAAGAATGATTAAATTAATTAATATTTATCTGTATATCGATATCGATGTTATCATATATTTCTATTAAGTATTTCTTGTTTTCAATTTTATTTAGTCATCATATATCAAAATACGTATTTTTAGTCTCATTAAACGATGTGCGTCACAAACTGGTGACAAAAGCAGTTGTTATTTTTAACTTTTAGCACTCGCCATCTCGCAGTCCTTCCGTAATCGTCTTTTAATCAACGTTTTATTTTTACAAATTCTTACTGTCTCCCTCCCTGAGTCGATCGCGTTTTATTTTCAGATTTTTTTCTTGCTCTCACTCACCTGATCAACTGCAGCAGATCCTTCTCCTTCTCGGTCAGCGAATACTCCGGCTTCGAGGCCATCTCGCAGAGCATTTTCGGCAGACACGACTCCTTTATCGCGTCCGTCAGCTGCGTCTTGGCCATGTTTCGCTTCTGCTTGAGGGCGGCGGCCGACAACTCGTTGATTTCGGTGTCTGGAAGCAACAAAGTCAGCAAATTATTTAAAGGTATTTAAAGGCAAATTAAAAAAATAACATTACTATTTGGACGTCTTTAACACTTTTGAGAAATAAATGGAAAAATATATAACAAAAAAATCTATTACCAAAAAATTTGTTTGGCAAATATTTTTCAAAATTTATATATGTTTTCCCCTATGATTCTTCGGAATTCCGACCAATTTTGAGCACGAGTTTTTTCCCTTTGCTCATTACCAGATATTTTGTATTGCAAATGATACTTGACTTCCTGGTAATCATCACGGAGCATTCGTCTTCCAACTGGTCCGGCCAGCCGACGTTTTGACCACATCTGCTTCTGTTCTCCAGTGGCTGGGGTTTTTTCTCGCCTTTTCTTTTAAACCGCCTTTTCTCGGATTCACAATTTTTCCGGGTTCAACTTTGGGCTACCAGTTTTTGTGAAGCATTTTTTTGTTTTTGCCTTTGTTATGTACACTTGTATGTTTGTTGTTTTGTTCTCGGGTTGGTGAGAATTGTTGGTGGTTTTGTTGTAGTTTTACGGCTGTAGTTTTTATGGTTCTTTGTTGTTGTTTCAGCTTTTGTTGTTGGGCTTAGTACAGGTCTGCGGCTTTCGCACCTATTGAAACAACCAATTATGACTCAGGGTATCGATAATGACAGCTTTTGTCTGAGTTGGCAACTGTTTGCTTTCCAATTATCATGAACTGGAATAGTTGTGTGAAATAGAATAGTAGAATGAGGGATCTGTTGGATATTCTAGATTCAGCAGGTCTCAAGCGCGAGTGAATTTCGGCATGAACATGAAGTAAGAAATGAATCTTTTAATATCATTTTATTTAATTTGGAAAAAAAAAACCTAAACAGTCATTGACATTAAAACCAAACATAAATAAATACATAATAGAGCAATCAGGAAATAGCACAGCTGTAACCATCGATCGTATAATTCCAAATACCTGTTTCTAGTTCGATTTCGCTGGGAATTCAAACTCGAAATTCGCATCGAAAAATTCGAAAAAAAATATATGTTTCTTTTAATATATTTTTACGAAAACCGAGCCGAAGATCAACGACCTGCCGAAGCCGAGACGACCTTGCTGCATGTTGTCTTATACAAATTCCAATATTTGCATAAGACCTTTTATTTTATGTTTGCTTCTCTCATTCAAATAACAGCTGTTTAGATCGTTGACATTCCCATTTCATCCGAATTTATTTAATTTATCATTATAAATGATTAAATATCACAAATTTCAATTTTGAAATTTTGAATTAATTTTTTTCGATTTTTTATTCCTTTTCTTGGAATATTGTTTGGTATTTTCAACTGCAAAATATTATTTTTGTATATAATTTGAATCTTTTTTATTTTCTACTATAAATTATTTAGAATAGCATAATTTCTATTTTGAGTTTATTTTATTTCCTACGACAATGTGATTAACATTACAGATTTTATATCTGACATTTTTTCCCTAATTATTTTTTTCGACTTTTTTATTTGACCATTTTAATTTTAATTTTGCTATTTTTGATACCTATATTTTTAGCTACTTTATTATAGTTTTGATAAAATTTCTAATTCAAATCTAATTTTAGTGTTGTGGTAGATTGGATGAAACTCAAAATTCTACCATTGTTTCGACTGCAGTGATTATGATAATTTTTATTCAATATTCGTCGGCGATCGCCTCGATCAAACGCCTCAAATTATGCAAATTTGTTCCTCTCTCTCTCTTCCCCTCTTGTTTATGATTATGATTAATTATTGGGATGCCAAAAATAAACTCACTTTAAGCCAGAAACTATAAAAACTATTTAGAAAACAGAATAAAGTCGTTATATTCGATAGTCAAATGCACAGACGACCTTGAGTAGAATTTTTTAGCATTTTAATTGTCTTTTCCCATCTCTAGCTTATGCTCGTTTTATTCTAATGATGTTTGGCTTGTTTAGTAGCATGATTAGGCAACAATACAGAGAAGTTCTGAATCATTATGTGGGGAATGACGAAATGCTCGTCTGACCGATGAAACTATATGATATTAATAAGGATTGATATGTTTAATTCCTTCTAATAAGAATTAGCATGTTTAATATGTTCTAATTAACATGTTCGAAAAGTTGTGTAAATAAAAGAACAGAAAAAACTCAAAATTCTATAATTCAATCGATGAATGAATCAATCAAGTGAAATAAAATATAAATTTAAAACAAGTAAAACATTTTCAAGAAATTGAATGTCGATATTTTTTCTTGTTTTCTTTCGCGTTTTTGTGCTTCTTGCCACGGTTCCAATGAAATTTCTACGATTTTGAAAAGTTTCCACTCGTCACTTCAACTCCCATTTCGACCTCATGAAAGCTATAAATTTAGATTTGACCAAGCACGTCGCGAGTAACCGGTTTTTATGAAACTTGGCTCCAAATTGATATGTTATTGCCATCACAGGCAAATGTACTTTTCTTAAAAGAAAAAGTAGAAGGAAATATATAAAAAGTAAAATAAAAAATTGTTCCGGCAAAATAAAGTCGACAAAGCATTAAAATTTAATTTAATGTTAAACATCAATTAATTCAAGCCAACAAACAAAACAAAAGCGCCGAAGAAAACACGCGTTGCCAACATGACATCGAGTTGAAAAACGCAACGAACTCAAGGGGAAAAATTTGCAAAGTTGGCTCCATGCAAAGCATTTCATTGACTGCATTTCATTGAACGAATTTTTATGTAACCTTAAATTTCGAAAGTGCAACTCATGGCATGTTTAAATTCGAGCTCGTCTGCGATGTTGAATAATAAGTTGTATGCAATTTGTTGCTCGGTTTTTTCCACTGACCGTCTCGACTCGAATAAATTATGAAAGCCAGGTATCGGAATAATTAATTATAATTTAAATGGATGCCAAAAGTTCTAGGTATATTTTTTGCTCATTTTAAACTAGGTGCAAGGTGGAACTGGGTGTATTTTCCATTTAGTACATATTTAATTTAATGCCTTCTTTATTCCTTTTTATTATTTCTGCTCTCTACTCCCTTCTCTCTGCCCCTAAAACTTTTCCTCGAAAAATAAAATCAAAAACTCAAACTGAAGGCGAGACCTAGGTTAATGCGAGGTCAACGAAATACTGCGCTTTGGCTGATCACGTGATTTTCCATGAAATTTCTCGTTTGTGGGTTTTGTTTTTCACAAAACCTCAGCTGGTGAAAAAAAAAAACAACGTCCACTTTCACCTTCGGTTGGCCATACATGACCCTCGGTAATGATGGACATGGAGATGATGACGATGAGGTTTCATGCGTCATTATCGAAGACCTATGTTTAAGAGAATGAGTTTCGTTTTTGGATTTGCCTTCCCAAAGACAAGGGCGATGGCGACAAGACGACAAGATGAGAAAATGATGACGACTGACGACAAAAATGATGACGACAAGACGGCAATAACGAGAGAAGAGAGACAGCAATGACGACAGCATCGACTCCGAAGACCGCGACAAGATGACGACATGACGACGACAAGGCTGCAATGACGTCGTCAAGGCGACATGGCGACACGACGACAAGAGTGTCCAAGACGATGACGTAGACTGCACTTATGTTAACGACCGCCGGCGACTGCCCAAAGGCCATCATTACAGTGCCATTATTTTATTATCTTCTGCAAGTGCATCATTGTTGTTTTACATTTTTATTTTAATACTTTTTTTTATTTTTTTTATATTTTTTTATATTTTTATTTACTTTTTTATTCTGCACCGCCATGAAGGCACCTCAGCAGCTGCGCCGTGCGAGTCTCCGGCTCATCTCGTCTTTCAAGTCTGCGGTTGGCCACGTTTCTCGATCTCGAATTCCGCTCGAAAAATCCACATGAAAGGTTTTTGTGTTTTGTTTTTGCAGTGTGATTTTGAAATTTCTATTGTTTTCCTTTGTATTTTTTCAATTCAATTCCATTTTATTTTTTTTTTTTTGTTTTGTTTCCTTTCGACAAGTTATCGCATTGATTTTTGGGGTTTTTTAACTCTATTGCATAAGTTCGTTTCTCGTCTTTGTTTCGAGTGATGTCGAAGTGGTTTCAAGGAGTGTGTCGAAAACCGTAAAACAAAAAAAATCACCAAACGAAATCTAAGTCGTCTGATTAAAAAGTCAAATTTGAGTTTATGTTAATTTACACGCGATCGACGCAAGCGATTTCGTAGTGCGGGCCGTGGCAACAAATTGCAGAAAAAAATGTGCAAATAGTGTGTAAAAATGATAGAAGAAAAAGCACGAAGGTACAAAAAAAGACTACAAAAAAGCGTTTAATGTTTACTAATGAACAGCCTGGAGGCACAGCAGTTGGAGGAAGGCAAGAAATTGGGGCAAACAAATTAAAAATCGATTACGAAACTTCAAAACCTGAGTGTTCAGAAAAATCAAACATTGAGAAAGTAATAAATATTAATTTTGAATCCTATAAGAAATTGTTTGCAGCTATTCTAATAACGATGAATTATCAACATATAAAGTATATTACTTTCAAAAAATGTACAAATTATAAAAAACAGTTCTCAAAAACGTTACTTTGCAGCTATCCTAATGATGATCAATAAATAAATGATAATAAGAAAATAATACAGAAAAATAAAGAAATTTAAAAATAATCTAATCACACTAAATTAATATTCAAAGAAAAATTATTATTTTCAATAAACAATTATGTAGAAATATTTCGCAAAAAAGTGTCCAATAAACCAATAGGAATTTATAGCATACCAAGAACTAAACAAACAATAACATTGCACAAAATAAAAATTCTCGCCCAGGACAAATCGATTTTAGACAACAGCCAAATTCTTTAAATTGAGAAAAAATTATAAATTCCCCTCGCGTCTGCGCCACCCACTGTGCAGGACGTTGTTGTTGGACGGCGTCAAAACAACGACCGCGAGCGAAGGCGCAGAAAATGTAGTTTATGTTCCACTGTGCGAATGCACTGTGGGCGGCCACATGCGAGGGGAATATTTGATATTTTGTATATTTTTTTTGTAAGCAGATTTTTGGAGTGATTATTTTTTTTTCCTAATTTGTTTTGTTTCTTGATATTTTATGTTTCTCGCCTTATTTGTCTCTTGCTATTTGGTTGATTGTTTTTTTCCTCTGAATGTTTCTTGACCATGGAGATTATTGGAGTTTGTTTTCGACAATTCGAATTTGCTTTTGGACATTTCATGGGATGGTGTTGTGGGTGTTTGTTTGACTGTTTGTTGTTGTTGTTGTTTTTGTACTCACCTTCGCTGATCTCGATCTCGGCGCCTTTCTGCTGGAACTTGCCGGCCGCCTGGTTCGGGTCCGACTTCACGCCCCGCACGCTGCCGTAGCCGTAGAAGTCGCCGAACAGCATCAGCGCCAGGGCGGTGAAGAGGACGAAGCGGAACCGCCAAGCGTTGTCCATGGCGAGTTGTCGAAGATCGGCCGATCGATCGATTCTGAGGGTCGAGCTGGTCGAGCTTTTGGGGAGATCGGCGAGATCCGGGAGGTCTTCCAAGGTTCTGACGGCCTTCGAGAGGACTTCGGGGCTCCAGAGAGGCTTTCGAGGGATCGGTTGACGATGGGATTTGCTGCCGAAAGGCTCTCAGAGGTCTTCCAGTGGCCTCGATCGGTTCCGGGAAGTCTTCTAGTGGCTTCGACGACCCCCAGGGACGCTGGAGACTTGGGATTCGTGAAGACTTTGGATTCGCTGGAGGTCGCTCGAGCTTTCGTTGACTATTTTTCGATCCTCCGAACGCACTCTGCAAGCACAACAACAACGGCAGCGACTCGTTTCAGCCGAAACGAAAGTGAAATTTTCGGACTTCGGCGACGGCGAGGGAACGAAAATCAAAATCGACAACAACAACGACGATTACAACAATAACGTCAACGACGACAGAGACTGCGACGGCCCAAACAATAACAAAAACAACACATGTAACGAAACGAACGAACGAAAACGAAAACGAAAGTTGGCAAGTTGGAATTTAAGCCAAGTTTAACGGCCCACAAAAACAGTTAACAGTTTGTAATTAAAAATTTTACTCGTGCGAGGGAATTTCCAATGTTTTTAATTTCTCAAGAAACAAAAACAAATAAATTCTCTTTGATTTTCCTTTCTGTCTCTTTCACTTGGCGTCGCGATCGCGCACAACTCGCCGGGCTGAGGACGGCGGAGGAGGTGGAGGAGTGAGCGAACAAGAACAAGAGAGGAGGAAAAACGTCCGTAGCGCGCGTGGTTCGTCGGCCGACTGAGCCGCGGTCCGCCGGCGATCGGGCCAACAGGCGCCGAGCGACGAGCGATCGACGCTGGAGACGAGGCTCGAGACCGCCAGAGAGCCAGAGCCAGAGCCAGAGCCGAAGCCGGAGAGCAAGAGCGAGAGCGGGAGACGGAGGCAGCGAGCGAGCGCCCTGTTGCTGGGAGAGACCTGCGTGAGAGAGCCATCGAGAGAGGAGTGGGAGAGCGCGACCGAGCCCGGCTCAGCGGCCGCTGGTCAACGCACGCCGAGGCCTCCGCACGCGGTCGCCGGCCCGCCGTGCACGCCTTTTGAGCCCTTTGAGGCGCGCCGATTCCTCCACGCAGCCGCGGGTTCCGGCCCCCAGACCCCCCTCCGCCCCCCTCATCTCACCTGCACATTCGACCCTTGAGGCCCCAGGCAAGTCTGCCGTTGCACCAGCAACCGTGCAGACTGGAACCGTGGGACAAAGCGAGAATTTATGCGAAACATTTTCTCAGAAGAAAATTGAAAATTATTTAAAACTGATAAATAAAGCTAGAAAAAAACTCAATTCTTACAAAAGAAATTTAAATTTAATAATTATTTGAAATTCTAATAAGGTTTCGTAAATTTTAAATAATTCATTTTTTTATAAATTCTTTTTTATTGAAAAAACTAATCTTCGAAAATTAAAAAGACAAATTATTTTATATGCTAAATTATTGTTTTTCAAATAAAAAATATCTTTTTATTTTTTCTATTTTGAATTCTTTCCGTTCTTTGAAAACTTACTGCCATTTTTCACTTTACTTTCTATTTCATAAAAAATTTCATTCCATCATTTTTTATATTAATGTTTCTTTGCTTTCTTTGATTAAAAAAAGAACAACAAATTGAGTAATTTGCCCCACTGTGCCTCTACCATTGGCAGTGAACCGCATCGACTCGGCGTCGCCCGACGAAGCGATAAACGAGGGAAAACAATCGTCTCAAGCGGTTTTTTGGACGTGACGTCGGCTTGCGGGAAGGGGAAGGAAAGGGAAGGGGATGGGGAAGGGGTGGGGTTAGCAGACGAGGAAGAGGAAGATGAGACATCAGACAAAGACAGGTGACGGTTGACAGAACGGCCGACAGACAGGGAGAACGATAGGAAGACAGGTTGATCGGGAGCCAGGTGCAAAGTGGGAGGAGAGAGACGTGTGGCTGAATATGATTAGCATCGAGACTAGATTGGCGAAATAAAGGTCAGGCAGACAACCAGAAATCTGCTTAGATATATTTAGAGCAAAACGGCTGGCAAAAAGTCCAACACAACCGGAGACAGACGGACAGATCAGAGGAAACTTAGAACCAGTTGAAGCAGATCAACGAGAAGGAAAGTGGGAATAGCAGGTAGTTACTTGAGCAGAAAGACAGACAGACAGACAGATTGCCTGACTTTTGTACTGGAAGACAGTGGACAGACAGAAAATTCTAGAGACCGACTGATGTACTTGGGAGAGTCGAGGTGGGCCTGGAGACGATTCGATTGACCCACGTTTGGACTGGGCAAAGGCTGAGAGGCTTTGGCCAGATCGACGGAGAGAGGGAGAGCAAATGGACTGGTTAGTCTAGGGAGAGAGAGGAAGACAGAGAGCGCGAGAGAGAGAGAGAAGAAGAACTCGACTGGACGAGAATGAGAGCCTGCAGCTTGAACCGTTAGTGCAGCCCGATCAACCTGAGCGGCAGCGCCAACGAACGGACACCGGACGGACGGAGCAAGAGCGAAAGAGGCAGACGGAGAGGGAGAGGGAGAGAGAGAGAGAGAGACAGAGCCAGCGCCAGGCAGGCATTGGCAACTGCAGCAAGAAGAACCGTACGTCGGACAACAACAAAGCAACGAGAGCAACGTGGCCAACGCGATCGACTTCGGCAGCGAGTCGGATTGGGAAAAACTTCGAAATCCACGATGATGGCGACGGCGGCAAAAACGACACAAAGGCAGCGACAGAAAGCAACAACAATGACAACAACAGCAATATCGTGATAACAACAACAACAACTTGGACAACAACAAGGAGAACTTTTCGAAAGTTGCTTTTCGCACGCTCGGGCCGAACTCGACGAGCGGCGCCTGCGCAACGCCGGGTTCTGTCGAGAGCTCGCGTTTTCCGCTCCACGGTTTGGCAATGGCTGATTTTGTTGTTGTTTTTATTATTTTTGATTTTTTTTTCAATTTTTTCGCATGGCTTGAAACAATGTTGTTGTGGCACTTTTGTTGAACGAGCTCGAGAAAAAAAGGTTAAGCAGAAAACACATCAAGCACAAATAAAATGGTATTTTTTAAAATTTATAAAAACAATTCAGAAAAAATCATGTGGAAAAAAATGATGAGAAAATTAAAACCACTTAAAACAATACCACTTAAATAAAACATCAAATAAAATAAAGAATAGACAATAAACAATTAAAAAAAAACAAAGAAATACATTCATATACAAAATTAACAAATTAACATGAGATTCTATATTCAAAAAAAAAAATAAATAAATAAACACAAAAAGTAAGTAAATACAAGAATTAAATAAATACAAAGGCATAACTAAACACAAGGAATCAATTAAGACAACTAAAAAGTTAAACAAAAGAAAAAATGTATAAAAAACAAAAATATAAAGAAAAGGATAAACACAAAAATAATTAAACACATAAAACAATTAAAGGTAAACAAATAAATAGAAATTTCGAAACAAATAAAAATGCGAAAAAGCCACTCTATAAAAACGTAAAACAATGTCGAAAAAATGTGCACGAAACTCATTGAAGTTGAAGGTCAGGCGTTCAGCAGGCGTAGCAGCGGGAGCGGCGCGAGAGAGAGCGAGAGAGGGAGAGAGGGAGGGCAAGAGGGGGGTGTGGCGATGGAGAGGGAGTTGGAGAGAAAGACAAGCACAGCGACCGTCGGTGGAGGCGGAAACGGGGCGGCGAAATCCGCTTAACTGCCATTCACAGCGACACAAGGACAGGCCGACTGTCGGACCGACGGACGGACGGACGGGTGAAGCTGTTGGCAATGCTGAAATGTGACAATGGTCTGGCCAAGAGAAAGGTCTTTCCCAAGGTTTGCCTTTGTTCATTATTCAGACCATTTTTCAATTGGGAAATACATGTTTTTAATCGAATTATTCATTTTCAATTTATATTTGTTTTTAATAATTGTAATTTCATTTCTGATTTACATATGTTCATGTGTAAAATTTTTTCACTTTTATCGTTTGTATTTAAGATATTTAACACAAATTTAAAAATTTATGACATTTACTTTACTTATAATTTATATTTACTTTTTGTTTATATTTTTAATGCACACTTTGAATTATATTGGTATTTAATATCTCATTTTCATTTTAAACATGTTTTTTATTATTTTTGTTTTTTTTTATTTCATTTATTATTTTTTTATATTCGTTAAAATAATGTTTCCACCAATCTATTGATATTTTTAGATTGCTACTGGTTTAATTTCAATATATTATTTCATTCATAATATTAAAACGATATTATTACTATACGATTCAGATTTTTTTATTAAATATATTTATCTTTTTTATTATTATTTGTAATCGTTAATTGCAGCTTTAAGACGAGCTTTCGTGTCGACGACTTTAAGCCGGAGCCTAAAAGCAGGCAATGCTTTTGGAGAAGTTCCCAATTTTGCTCCCATCAGCGTCAACGATGTTGTAAACGTTGTTGTTGCTGTCAGCTGGGAATTCCTCTCGCTCTTGTTGTTGCTGTTGTTGTGTTGTTACACAGCCTAATGCTGTTTATGTTATTTTGTGGTAAACGGCCGATAATTAAACGGATCCCGACATTAAATTAAATTCTCCCCATGGACGACGGCCACGATTCGCTCATCAAGAGAGTGGAGCGAGGGAGAGGGACAGGCAGCTATTGGCGGCAGGTCGGGGGGGCGTGGCTTGTGGCACTTATAAGTTGCAGGACGAGGTGTCGCATTGTTTGGTTTAATCATCGTTCGGCCGACGCATACAACGAGACCAATGCTTGTGCCATCCGCTCACACACACACCAATACTCTCGTCTCGTTGGGCTCGTGCCGAATACCGACAAGCAAAATCATTTAACTCGGCCATTCATTCAAATTAAGCTCGTCATTTCTGAGGGTTTCCTCGTTCCCTGCCCCTGACCCTCGCTGGCCAAGTGCAACTGGTGGAAGGTAACGTCTTCCTGCTCTTCTCCTCACTCTCACCCTCCTGCTCCCACCCCTGCCCCTCCTCATTTCCCCCTTCCCCCTGGCACTGCTCTTAATTTCCTGCGTGTCCTTCGAGGCGACATGTGACACTGATGTCTCTCCCTCGCCTCGGATGTCCTTCGGGAGCTCCCGGCTCCCGGCTGTGCTTCCCCTTCCCGCCGTAATCCCGCAGCCCATCCCCAGCTCGCTCTTCTTCTTCGTCGTCTTCGACAGCGGCTGGCGTGTTCTTGGGATGGCCGGCGGCGAGTCCTTCTTCTTCTTCTTCTCGTCGTTTGTCGACCTGTTCGTTTTCCTGGTCGACCCGTTCGCTTTATTCTTCGGCTCGTCTTCTCCTGCGACCCGTTCCTCTTCCTCCTCGACCTGTTCCTTTCCGTCAACGATCTGTTCCCTTTCTTCCGCTCGACCTCTTCCCTTTCTGCTTGGATCTGTTCGTTTCCTCCTTAGACCTGTTCCTTTCCTTTCCTTTCCTCGCCCTGTCCTCTTCCTCACTCTCTTGTAAAGCAATTTTGCTTTCAACCTTCCTCATAATTAGTTTTTCTCTTCTTACACGCAATTTCCCTCCCCTGTTCCTTCATTTTCTCCCCTCTTCTTCTGCTTTATACCTTCTCTTCTCTTCTCTCTCCCTTCTCTTCCTCTCCGGCCTCACTTCCAGCTTCTTCCAGCCATCGTCGATGTCCTCTCATTGGCCACATCGTCCTTGTTGTTGTCGTTTTTGTTGTTGTTTATATTGTTGTTAATTTTGTTGTTGTTGTTTCTGTAGTTATTTGTTGTTCCCATGACCATTGTTGTTTATCTTGTTATTGTTGTAATTGTCGTTTTTGTTGTACGGGTCATTATAGTTGTTGTTATAGTGGTCGCCAGAATTGTTGTTGTAATTGTGGGTAAAACCGGGCATGTTATTGTTGAAGTTGTTGTTGTTGTTTTTGTTGTTGTTGTTGTTGTTGTAATCTATATTGTAATTGTAATTGTTGTCGTCCATGGTCGTGCTCTTGTCACTCGCAAATATTTGCTTCTCACATGACGATTTCCCCAGTTTAAACACTAATAATTATCATTATTATAAATTTCCATATTGTTGTTGGCGCGTCATCTTCCTCTTCTTCTTCTTCTTCAGATTGTTGTTGTAGAGATAGTGGGCGTTGTTGTTGTTGCGAGCCATTATAATGCCTGTCATGTTCAGTTGGAGCCTCCCAGATATTATGTAAATAGGTTAAATTGACACGAACACAAACACACGCACACGCAGACACACGGACATCCTAAAATTGACACGCCGACAGACAGGACGAGACACGCACACGCACACACACACACACACACATGCTGGCCTTCCGCCTTAATTAAGCTCACATAAACAAGATCCCGCGGGACGGACGTCGGATCCACAGACCGAGACGTCTCAAGACGCCGGCGAAGACGAGGGGGAGGGGGAGCAGGAGGAAGGGGAAGCGGAAATGGACGTGTGGTCGGGGTTGCCACCGGTTGCGACTGTCGCAGGGTCGTGCAATGGAGGAAGTTGGGAAGTTTTCGGCAGGCCTTTCGGAGAACTCGTTGGGGAAATTGAGGAAATTTGATGCCCTTTTAGTCGAATGACTAATAGCGGAATAGAAAATAAATAATTGTATATATAAATACATTTTTTTAAATCTTTAAAATTAACTTAGTAGATCAATAAAAATAAAATAATATTTTCTCCTTAATTTATTTAATTTTCGCCATCGCTTCCCTCAGACGGATTTCCTGGACCCAACTTTCCATCATTTTGTGCTACCTTCCTCTCACCCATCCTATCTCTCGCGCCTCGCGCGTCCTGTCCTTCCTTGCTCCTGTCTGTCTTTCCTTCCGCCCTTCCTTCCCTTCTGCTCTCCTCTCCTCGCACCTCGACGTGGTTTCAAATTAAATTCTGCGCTCAACATCGTGGCTCAAAATTAATGCCTGTGGTTGAACGCAAATTATGGCTGCGAGGACGAAACTTCCTCCGGCCCTCGCACTCTCCCTCCCGCCCCCTCTCGCCATCTGCTGCGGCCTCCACCCAGCCGGGGGCGGTCGGGGAGGTCGGGGTCGGACGCCCGCTGCCTCTCGAAGCTGAAGTCTGGACCTCCGTGCGGTTTCCGGCTGCTTGCGAGGGAATTCGTTCAATTAAATTGATTATTCTCTTCGCGTTGGCCACCGCTAATTAATTTTCCAACTAGTAAGTTCTTGTGGGCATTTTTCCAATTTGTACGGCTTGGATTTTTTCAGCATATTTCGTATAATTTTTCTTGATTAATTTTTCAATTTGGATCACCTCATTTTTAGTGCTCTCTTTTTATTCTGTTGTTAGCGGCTTTCTATGTTTTTCTTTCAATTCCATCTTTCAAATTCCTTTGAATTTTCAAAATTTGTCTCGAATATTTTGTACTATATTTTTTTAAATTTCTTTTATCTACATTTTTTTGATTTTTATTAAAAATATATTTCTCTTCTTTTCATCAAACCCTTCTCTCTCGCTCACCGCATCTTTCACTATTTCCCTCTCCTTCTCTTGGTGGCTCTCTGTCCCCTTCATCTCTCCCTTCTCTCTCTCTCCGTCCCTCCCTCTTTCCCTCTCCTTCTCCACGCCGATTACTGCGTTCCACGCTTTAATTATTTTAATTTGCGAAATGCTCGGCATCCCGATTTACATTAACAATCACACACACACACGCACACACACAGGCGTGCTCTTATGCAAATACTGTATAAATTTCCATTTTACAAAATGGCGCATGCAGGTGTTGCCACCTCGCCGCAGTAAGGAACAAAATGTTGGCCGAAACAGCGCCAGGGCGCAGATGGGGCGGAAGAACGAGAGGGAGTGGGAGAGCAAGAGGGAGAGGGACTGAGAGAGCATGTAAGGGAGAGTGTGAGAGAGAGAGAGAGGGGGAGATAGAGGGCGCTAGAGTGTCAGGGCGAGATGGCGACGGTCGACGGCTGCGACAGCTTTCATCGGGCGACGTTTGTTTCGCAAATATTTGCCAGGATTTCGCATAAACCCAAACGCAGTCTCCGCACGCACCCACACACACACAGCCACCCGAATACCTACTCATGCAAATGCACTTTCCCACTCACACACACACACACACACCGCAACACACTCATCGACTTCCATTCACCCTTTGCACCCTCGTTAAGGATTTAATTTAAAGTTATGTTGCTCCTGGCCAAGCGCCGGATTTTAATTTCCCGAAAGCTTTCGACGCAGCCGGGGAGAGCTTTAAACGTGGGGCTCCTGCACTGGGGGGCGATTGGGGCGAGGTGGGCGATCGGGGTTGGGGAGAATCGGGTGGTCTGACGGTGCCGAGATCGTGGACACGAGGAGAATGAGATCCAATGGAAAATTGTCGGAAAGCAACAAATGTAAAAGAAATTCTAAAATAAAAAAAATAAAATTAGAAAATATAAAATAAATATAATAAATTACAATAACAAATTAAAAAAAAAACAAATGAAGACGTTTTAAATAAAAAAAATAAATATGAAATATAAGAATACATCAAAAGAGATTAGGGATATATAAAAATAATCAATAATATAACAAATATATATAGAGAATCATTTAAATAACTTACTTATAGTAAGAAAAATTTTAAATGCACAAAATTATAATATTAAATTATTAACTTCAGCAGAAATACTACTGCTATGAATTTAAATAAATGGCATAATAAATGTGTTTCCACATGTCGCTGTATGAGTGTAGCGAACACACACACACACAACTGGGTAATAATTATAATTATGTTCAATTTGTTCACGTCTCGTTTGTATGAAGAACTGACTGAAATTTTTATTTTTCATTTTATTGCATTGAAAAATGTGTTCAAATTAAATATTTTTTTCCAATTTAAGGGAAAATGAAAAACGAGAAAATTGCAATTCTTTCTTTTCACTTATATCATTTTATTTGTTGTAATTTCTTTTTGATTACGGTTATTTATGGTAGTTGAAGTTGTTGTTGTTGTTGTTGTTGCTGTTGTTACAGAAAGGGTTGTTCTGAATGAAATTTGTCGTTGTTGTTGCTGTAACTATTGTTGTTGTAGTGGTTGACACCAAAATTTAATCAACGTAATTTTCATTACTTGTTTTTTTTTTTCTTTGGTTTTGTGTAGGGATTTTTTTTTTTTGTTTCATCCATTCCGTTTATTGTCTGTTAATTCTTGCAACAATTACAACGCATTCAATCAATACAACAACAACTGGATTCGTCACAACAACATTCACGACATTAACATTTATCACAAACAAAAAAAAACAAAAAAAAATATATATAAAAAATTAACCAATCCACAAGAAAAATCAGATCTCCATAGAGAACAACAAAAATATGAACATTTACAACAAGAGTCGACATTCGCAAAAAATTCGAAAGTTACAACAGCTCCAGCATTTCACAAATGAGTTAATTACAACAATTTCAGTCGCATTCTGATGAAAGGCCTTCATCAGCCGATCGATCGGGGACCGACGTGACTGTGAGAATAAATAAAAAAAAAATCGATGAAGAAAAAAAACAAATGATTGGATAATTAAACAACCGGAAAATATAAAATGAAAAAGTATAAATATAAAAAATCGGAAACAGATTGCAAAAAACTAAAAAATCGACAGATTGAGATCAATGCAAAAATGAAAAAAATAGATTGAAATCGAAAAGGGAAAAATCGTATAATAATTTATCAAAAAAAACATAATCAAATAAAAAACCAAACAAAAAAAACGCACTAAAAATAAATACCCAATATAAAGATTAAAAAGAAATTTTTCTAACCAGAAAATAATGGAGAGAACAGAATTTCTTTCTTAAATCGTAGACAAATTGGGGGAAAAGAGAGAAGAGCAGAAGAAAAATAAATTGGAGCAGAGAGAGAGGGAGAGGTAGCGAGATATAGCGAAGGAGCGAGAGAGAGAGAGAGCGTCCACAAGGCGAGTCCCGTCCGACCCGAGCCGACCCTAAATCCAGAGGTCATAAACAAAAACCGCTTAACAGCGAAATAATAAATTAGAGCCAAAGCCAAGAGAGAAGGAGAGAGAGGGAGATAGGGACAGAGAGATGCCAGCTAGATAGGCAGCGGGAAGGTGCGAGAGGGAGAGGGAGAGGGAGAGGGAGGAAAGACACATGTTTCATGTCCTTGTCTTTGGCCACGAACGACGGCGTCTCAACGTCGTTGTTGTTGCTGGAAGAAGTTGTTGTTGTAAGTTTATCATTTCGTTGCAGTTGATTTCGTCGAGCGGCGAAATTTACAACCGTCTCGTGGGCGAAGGACTCGCCGTAGTCGTCGCCGGCGTCCACGAAAGGACGAGCGACAGCAGGACGAAGGGACGAGAAATAAATTGCTCGGGAGGAGCCACAAAAAGCGATCGGGAGCGAAAAAAGGGAGGAAAACTCGCATAGAAACCGCTGAAGGGCGACGTTGCCAGATGGAGTGGAATTTCTTAACTTCGACTTATGCGATTAATTTCGGAATTTACGAAATTGGAGTGAAGAAAAAATTGCACGAAATGATTAAATTTAAATAACAAAATTTCCATCTTTGCAAGGAATGAATATTTCAAGTCGTCTGGCAACCTTGTTCGCTTCCTCAAAGTGATTTTAACAAAAACACAGTTCAGGGAGAAAATGGAAAAAGCAATGGGAAATGGAAAAACAAAAACAAATGTAAAGCAACAAAAAAAGCAAATGTTGACATGAAAAGACAAAAGCAAAAAACACATTCGTGCATTTTAACGATATGGCAACACTGCAATAACTCACATGACTTGCATGACACCGACATTACAACAACATTAGCCGCGGGTTCCTGCGGGTGCTCGGTGAATAAATCAATCGCTGCCTAAGCAAAGCGCGACAGCGAACAAGTGTAGGCAGCACTGAGCGACAACAACAACAACGACAACAACAACAACAACAACAATGAGCTACTACTGCAACAACAATGACAAATTTCCCATAAATCCCGCTGCAAAATCCCACCAGGCGAAGACAATAAAAAATTGCGAAAAATTTAATTCGCGAAAAGTTCCAACTCGATTTCTCTCCTCAGACTCTCTCTCTCCCTCTCTCTCCCTCTCTCTCGGATGCAAATACGGTCGCCGCCTGGGTGGCAGCCGTTTTTACGATGCTGCCATATTGTTTTCTTCGACACGCCACTTGAGCGATGCGGCCATAAAAATGGGAAAACTTAAATTTTCGCCAGCGATTTTTCCCTTCCCTTCGCCCTATCTTCCCTCTCCGTCGTCGAACAATTACTTAACCCCTTCGTCGGGGCCTGGAGGCTGGGGGCGTGGCAATAAAAGCCGTTAAAATGCTGCGGATCGACTTCAATTTCAACGTTTGATGATTTTTATGCTCGTCGAAGGAGGATTTTTACTGCGGCAAATTACGCGCCAACGACATGTGACGGATTACGAACATCGCTGACGACGACGTGGACGCCGTCTGTGTCCTGTCGAGGTGGCAACGCGGTGTGGCCACGCGTGTACGTGAGTGAGTAATGGAGCCATTCGATCTGCAGCAATTTTGATGGGATTTATTTTCGACGCAAGCAGCGCCAGATAGCGGTGAGGATGCAGGAGCAGGAGCAGGAGAGAGAGAGAGCGAGAGAGAGAGAGCGAGAGAGCGAGGGCGAGAAGGAAGAGTTCAATGAATTTATCAAGGAAAACTGTATCAAAAGGATAATTCATTCCGATCATTTCAATAAAAATAACAAAAAAATAGATGTTAGAAAATATAAAAAGTGAAAAGGTATTTCCTCATTGTTTCAATAATTTCAAAAAATCACATGTTAGAAATTTATAAAAAAATAAATATAGTTTCTTTTATATTTATAAAAACGCAAAAACTTCAAAAATAACATATTGAAGCAAAACCCAAATATCAAGTAATAGTTTGTAGCGAACATTTAAAAGTAATTAAATAAGATGATGAAATTCATTCAAAAAATGTACCAAAAATACGAAATTCTTTATTTCAATTATGCTCACGAAAATTCCGAAAGTAATGAAAAATCCCGACCCACCCACGTTCGCTAGTTTAATCTCGAGTTCACTTAAACTTGAGCCTTTAAAACCCTTTTCCTTGCCTCCTCTTTCTCTCCCCTCCTCTCCTCTCCCTCACTCAGCCATCGTCGACCAGCGTGGCCAGATTGAATGACGTTCGCTACCAGCAGCAGCAGCGTAAAAAGCTAATTGCCTTAAATTACCGTTAATGCAGCTGCTCATTAACGGTCGCCGCCGCAGTCGAGCGCGAGACGGAGACAGACGAACAACAAGGAGAAGAAGAAAGAGAAAAAAGATGGCGAAAAACAGACACCGAAATCGAGAAATTGAGGGAGTCAGAGAGAGGAGGAAAAACCAACGACGTTGTTGATGGCGAAATCTGAGATAGGGAAAAATCGTTGCATACTGCTAGGCGCCCAGGAAATATGCGTGAAGGCGGGGCTGGAAAGGAGAAGAGGGGAAGGGGATGGAGGAAAAAATACCAAAAATTACGAGGATTACAAAGAGTTCGCTCAGGGAATGCCGGCGAGAGGGAGAGGGAGTGGGAGTGAGATAGAGCGGAATTGTTGAAGAAACCCGAAGCCGTTGCATACTCGCAGGCGTTCGAAAAAACCCCGCAAACAACGATGCACCGAAGGATGTTGGAGGGCGTGGAGGAAAGGCGGAAGGAAAGCAACGAAAGGCGAAGGAAGCTCGCGAAAAAATTAAATTAAAAACTCAAAATGCATGGCAACCGAAGGACCTCGGCGAGGGACGAGGAATGAAGGGAGACAGAGAGGGAGAAAGAGAGAGGGAAAGAATGGGCGAAGCCTGGCTACGAGGTAATTGCATTGTGCGCTCGACATGCCACGGAAACGGAAGTTCATTACCAGAGTCGAGCATGCAAAGTATCTGCTTTTGGCGCGAACGACAATGCGACGATGGAGTGAAGGGGATGGAGTAAAGGGTGCAGCTGGGGAGGGGTCGAGGGCGAGGGCGATGGCGAGAAGAGCTGAGAAAGAGAGGAGAATTTCTGAGGCAAAAAGGTTGAGAAGAGCTGAGGAACAGGAGGTGAAGACTTGAGGAGTTGCAGTCGAGGAGGAGATGGCGAGAAGTGCTGAGGAGACGCGGAGCAGCAGCGACGGAGAAGAGTTCAGGATAGTGAGGATGACACGGTCGAAAACGCGAGGGGCGGAGTTGGGGAGAGGGTGACAAATGGGAAAGAGTGAAGGGCAGTATGTTGAGGACGGAGAGTGAGGGAAATGAAAGCATTGTGAGATTGGGAGATCAGACTAAGCACAGCTCAGGAATTCATAAATCGGGAAAGAGGTTGGGGAAAGTCTTGATTCTATCAATTCAAATTCTTTCCACTGTGCTCGAGACACGAAATTCAGTAAAGTGTATGAAGGTGAGAGGTCTGAGGAAGGACGGGGAGGGAGAAGGGAAGGAAGAGCAGACAGAGAAAAAAGATAAAAAGGAGAAGGAAGAGATGGAGATGGAGCGGGAGAAGCCGTTCAATGCAGAGAAGCTCCTGAAGAGAACTCCGGAATCAGGCTCTCGGTAAAATCATGATACAATAATTGTCCATAAGTGTCCTGTCGGATCGCTTTATTTCTCTCTCTCTCTCTCTACCTCTTTCTTCGTCTCCCTCTCTCCCTGCGCCAACTCCCGCGACCCCATGGCGACCGCCAGGTATCGCCGCCGCAGGGCAATTTAAGGCAATGTGAGGCCAGGTACCAATGGCGTGAAACCCAATAACTGAAAGGGAAGAGAAAAATCAACAAAAAATACTTGAAAACACAAAAAGAAATGAGAAAAAATACAAAAGTATATCAAAAAGAATTCAAAGAAATATAAAAATATGAAAACATTTAAATAAGAGAAAAGGAAGGAAATCAAGCAAAAGGACCGGAAGGAGAAGAACGTGGAAAGGAAAATAAAAGTGCAAGAAAAATTAAGGAAAAATAAACGATTTAACGAGATCGGAATTCTGCGTTCCGATTTTCTGCAGAGATGGGAAAATAATATTAAAAATAATAAATTGCACTCCACGCAATAAGGACGACGTCGTGAACACGGGACCAGGACGTAGCAAGACGTTGGAGACGGAAAATAGAAATAAGTGAAGCAGAAAACAGACAAAAAATAAGACAAACAATAGCAGAACAAAAAAGGATAAGGAAAAAGACATACAAGGCCCAAGATCTACTAAGGGAGCAATAATTTGCCAAGGGCCATGAAGGCATATTTTGGCCCGACTTCCGCACAGATTTTTACGCGCGAACGCGAACCGACGACAACTTCGAACCAATGCAAAGGCGAAGAGGAAACCGAGGAGAGGCGCCAAAACAGACGGGATCGAGAGCGAAATAAATACAAATGGAGGATGGCGGGTGGAGGCGAGTTTATATGGTCGACGCCATTAAAACCGGAACCGGAAACAGTTATTCGCCGTTATCCTCGGCCTTCGAGCAGCAGAACAAAAATTAAAATTAACGATCGACGTCGATATCGACGGCGTTCTCGACGAATATCGTAAAAAATAGCGGAACGAAATGATAAATTGGACGATGGCAAGGGAGAGCGAGAGGGAGGGAGACAGCACGAGCCCAATAAAAGCAGGGCGAGTGAGAGAAGAGGAGGAGGGGGGGGGGGGGGTGGGGGTGTGCTGTGTAGGAGAGAGGTAGAAGAAGAGGATTTCATGTAGGAAAAGGAGGCAGATTTCGCTTTCAAGGAGACATAATGGAAGTAGAAAGCGAAATTCAACAAAAAGAACACAACTCAGAATACAAAGAAATATACAAAAAATATACAAAAAAATATACAAAGAAATATACAAAAAAGTATACAAAAAATTACACAACAATTTATAGAAAAAAATTTCAAATACAAATTTAAATAGAGAAAAAATAAAAAATAAAAAAAAAATTTTGGAAATCTCTTTATATACCTCAGTCTCCTCGTCACCCTTCTTGCTCTTCAGGGCATTACTTTCCACTCATGAACCCTGCTCCCCTTCATCAGCCTTCTTTCCCCTACTTCCTCCCCCCCCCCATTGCCTCATCAAGATTCAACGACAATCGAATGGCTTCCAACTGACAAAACTCCGACAATGGATCTGCACAAACGACTCCAGCCGAACGAGGTCACTTTACGACAGGCGACAGGCGACCAACGACACACACGAAACCCGACACCAGGCCAATAACCCTCGGAGCCCTTCCCCCTGAGGCCGCCCCTCCTCCCCTCGGAGGGCCGCCGACCCCGCCGACCCCGCCGACCGCGGCGAGACGCGCTTATCCCGGCAGCAATCGGTGCAATAAATTGTTTTGTTACTTCCTTCCGGTCGCCAAATCGCTCGCCTTTTCCCATCCCTCCACTCCTTTCCTCCACTTGTTCTTGTTCTTGTTCTTCCCCTGACTCCCCTTCCCCCCCCCCATCGTCTCCGCCGGGCTCCTTCGCTCCTTTATCTATTTATTTATTTTATTTTTAACTCCTTTGTATGACGTGCGCTCACTTTGGATGCTCCTGGTTGGGAGGAAGGGTGGCCTTTTTTGTAGTTGTTGTTGTTGTCGTTATTTTGTTGTTGTAGTTGCTGTTGCTGTTGTTGTTGTCGTTCCCATTCATCCGATCCGATTGAAACTAATAAAATCGATGCGCGTCGAGCGAGACGAGCGTCGCCGACCCGGGTCTTCGCATTAAAAACGCATAAAATTCCTGAAATTGAATTGCACTAGGACGGAGTGGGGGAGGGAGAAGGGACGATTGGGTAATGAAAAACACGTCCAATTGAGGCAATCAATTAAAATCCTCCCTCTCTCTCTCTCTCTCTCTCACACACACACTTGCTCTCTCCCTCCTCCACTCATTCACTCTTCAGTTTTCTCGCTGACTGGCGTCACGTGATTGCATTTTTTAGATTTTTCCGATTTTTACGGCATTTCAATAAAAATGCTCGGCATTCGATCAGAGCAATTGGCAACGCTAAGGAGAGAAAGAGGGAGCGAGAGGGGGAGCGAGAAATAAAGCCATATGCGTTGATTTGAGCAGACTTTTAATAGTTTCCTAGATGCAATCGCATTGAGGACATAAAAATTAAAAAAAAAGTAATTCGAATAAAAAACAAATTACAAAAATGTATTCAATGCAATAGAAATTAAGAAAAATCAATAACAGCCACTTTAAAAATTTTAAATAATATTTCAGTAATTCCGCAAATTATAAAATATTATCTTTTATTATTTTCTTGTCTATGCTTGGGTTTTCCTTGCTTCTCAATCGATACCGGCATCTCTCAGATTCTCTTCCTCCTCTCTTCCACTTCTTCAACCTATCTTCGTCTCCTTCCATCAAAAACCCAACCTACCCGCCCATCGCCGCGATTCGTCTCAGCTCGCTGGCCAAATATTGACATCCAGACATCGCTCAAACGACCACAATTAAGGCTTAGGGCAGCCTCCGTCGGGGCCACAGCCAGGCACAACATTGTTATCATCGTCTCCTTCTCCCCCTCTACCCCTCTCTCCCTCTCCCGGATAAACCGATAAATGACCGAACGCTCGCCGGCCTCCGGAACCGCAGAGGACGAGAGGATGCGGTCGTCGGAAGGCTGAGGCCGAGGTGGAGAGATGGATGGATTACTTCTGGCCGAAGGACATGTGCGCATTAATTGGCAGAGGTGTAGATGTGGCCACACACACACACACACACTCACACTCAACAACAACCGAGAGACGAATTCAAACACAGAGAGAGAGCGAGAGAGATGGAGACACAGAGATAAATTATTATTTACATTGGAAATAATTGTGCGTGAAGACACGTTGGGAGACGATGGCACGCACGTCGGTGGGAGGGAGAGGGGAAGAGCTGGGCAAAGAGAGGGGGTGAAAGAGACAGCAGAACAGACAGGAGGCAGGTCACAGACACCGGACGGACGGACGGACGAAAGGAAGGCCGAAGTCTTTGTTGTGGTCGCAATTGTGGCCGGATCGGCGCATACTTTTAGGCTCCGGGCCTTGCAATATTTTGTGATTTCCCTCAACAAATCCTTTACTTTACTTTTGCAGGGGAATTTCCTCCCGCGACCGGGCCGGGTGAGAGCCGGAGGGTCGATTTGTGGCCTCGGCAGTTGATGATCGATTTGAGGAAAGAGAGAGGTCAAAAGTGAAGGCTTACCTTTAGGTGCCTCTGGCAAGAGAATTCGTTCACCATTTGCCGAAGATGCACGGAGCAAATATCAAGTAATTAAGTGAACAAAGTCATGGGAAAGCAAAGGAACGAGTTCTCCATGTCTCGGAGTGAAATAAGTCGGAGTTAAGTGTAGGAATTTTAAAACATACCCAAAAAATTCAAAAATCTATAGCCTTCTTTTAGGCTTCAGGAAGTTCCTCATTTACTTTACTTGTTTTCCTCACTTGAATCGCTTGCTCAACCCTTGGAGACCTGAATATTGATGTCTTACAGATTTTACGGCGTTTTTATCGCCCTGCCTCAATTAAGAGTTTCTCCGACAAATTAATAAAAATATGAAAGGCATGAAAATGGCATAAAAAATTAAGGAAAAATCATAAAAAGAAGGCCTCCAAATATGGTTCCTGCCTCTTGGTATCGCGCCTTCCTTCTGTCTCTTTTTGGCAGCCTTCAGTCTTGGACATTAAACGAACAGATGATGAACATAAAACAATAGAAAATTATAATTGCTCGACAATTTTATTGCTCTATCCATATCGGGATTTCGCCCTCCGCGAGCCACGCCCACTCTCGTAAAAGACACTGCATAAAATTATGAAAATCTTCATCTTCCCTTGGAGTTTTTTTTTTGTTTGATGTTTTGTCGTCGTCCCTTTCGTCCCAGTTTCGGGCAGTTGCCTGCAATTAACCCTCGACATACACCCCAGGCTTCAACCTGGGCATGCCCTGCATTTAATTACGCAAGTGCGTTACGTCATAAACTTTACGTCGGCCTAAATTACGAAAATATTGATTATGATTTTTTTCGTCCCCGCCGCCCCTCGGGGTTCGCTGAAAATCGTAAATTTTGGAAATATTTGGAAAATTATGTTTTATTGCCATTTCCCTCTATCTCCGTCCATCGAGCCATCTCCACTTGACATTAACCCTTTGTGGCTGGGGCGGGGTCAACGAGACCCCGACTTTCGCTTATCTGGCGCCGATTTCGAGCCCACTCTGGGCGAGGTCTCGGAGCTTTCTGGAGCAGCCGGTTTCCCGGGAGTTTTACGAGCGCGCCTCTCATTAAAATGTTGTTAAGCAGAAGTTCGGGTCGAGGGGTCTGAGGCACGGAGTGGGGCGAGTGAGTGGGTGGGGAAAGGGAGAAATGGAGTAGGCGGCAATGGAGGGGGCAAATGAGGCTGAGAGAAGGGATCAAACATTCGAATTATGGAAGAATTACTTGAGTTAAATCGTCGAAAGGAAGTCATTAATGAAGAAAAATTTAATATACAAAGAAAAAATAAACGAAATAAAATTATTCCCAACATTTTTTCATAAAATCGCATTTTTTAGTTCTCCTGAACTAAGATCATGGGAACCGTGAAATTTTCATCAACACGAGTGATTTGACTTTTTCTGAATGGCTCTAAGGAAAAAAGCAAAATAAAAAACTAGATTGAAATCCCTTTAAAATAGAAAAAATATTCATAAAAGGATGAAAATAATATGAAAAAAATAAAAATTTGATCGGAACAACAAATTCAAACTAATCATATCTAAAGGAACTTTTTCAAATGTGAATCAGTAAATAAAAACAAAGTGAAAATGTAAGAAAAAGAAAACTTTTATGAATTTACCAGTTTCTTCTTATTAAAATGTCCTGAATCAAAAACTATTAAACATGTATTTTTTTAATCGGATCCATTCCAATCCATGTAAAAGACGTCTCCCTGCCCTCCTTCCTTCCACCTTCCAGCTCTCCTCCCTTCCCAGCCCTCCTCGTCTTCCCGGCCCTCCTGCCGCCAGCGCCTGAGCCAGGGCCACATTTGGCCAATTTCATTTCTGAAGTGGAACTCATCAAAGTTTTATGGTTTTCTAACTCCTTCGCCGACACCGTCCTCGACGGCCGTCGTCGCCACCAGACGAAACGAAACGAAACCAGACGACACCAGCAGCTGCCGGGCGACCGGCCTCGCTCGCCCTTTCTCTCATTCTCCCCCTGTCTGTCTGTCTGGTCGCCCACCCTCGATCTCTTCATCCGGCCAGCTGGACGTCTCCTCCCTCTCGCTCTGCGCTGCTGGTGTCCGGTTTTCATGGCAGGTCCTTCGTTTTTTACGGCCCGTGCGGATGCGGCCGGGCCCCTCGTTGCCTCCTCCTCACCCGACTCTCTCTCTCTCCGCCTTCTGTTCCCGATCTTTGCCCCTTCTCTTCGCCCCTGCCCGGCCCCTTTTGGCCCCTGCAGTTCCCATAAAATCTCTAGAAATATTATTACGTTCGCTTTACGTTACATTACATTACGTGGAGCCCTGCGTTATGGCGCCGAACTCCTTCATCCACCTCGTAATCCAAACTCTCTCCATCTCCATCTCCCCCTCTCCTTCTCCTTCGCCCTCTCTCCCTCCATCACTTCTTCTCCCACTCCTTCGGCGAGTTCTACAACTTTTATAGTCCGTGTTGTTTTCAATTTAATTACCGCGAACCCCGCAAAAGGGTTCAACTTAATGGAAGTCTGGACCGACCCCGACCCCGGCCGCTTCTCCACATCCACCTACAGACACTGCATCCCACACTATCGCTCTCTCTTTCTCTCCTCTCTGGAAGTGCATCGTGGTATCGTGAGGACTTCTTGAAGCAAGTGTTTTTCACACGCAGCTCTTTAAATGGGAAACAAAAGCTATAAAAAGTGAAAGAATAGAATTTTTCGAGAAATGGAAATTACAAAAACAAAAATTACAACAACAATAATCATTCCTTCCTTCCTTCCTTTCACAAATTCTTCCAACCAATCCATGGAGAATTTCAACTTCGACACCAGGAGGAACAACTGCGACAAGAACAACAACAGCAACAACAACAACATGGGGACAACAAAGGAAAGTGAAACATTGAATATTACAACAACATGGTCAACAATAAAAACAACTACAACAACAACTACAGCATCCACTCCGACGTCGGACAGACGCAGGTCGCGCCAACGCCACGACCTCGCATTTGCATCTCAAACGGAGTCGGAGCCACGCCCCCCCGGAGCAGCTGCCGTTTTTACGCCCTCCCCCCTCCTTGTCCCCTCTTCGGGTCTCTCTCTCTGCCTTTCTCGACTCATCCTTCGCCATTCTCCTCTCTTCGCTGATCCCCGCAATTTCATCGAGAAAATTCAGCAAACAAAATTCCGAAATTACAAACTGTTGCTGGTCGTCGCCGCCTTCCTCGCTCCCACCGTCTCCTTCATCTTCGTGCATTGTCTTGTATTTTTTATTTTTCTTCTCTCGCTCCTTGGTCCTCTCTTCCTCTTTTGGGAAAATGTCGGCGATGACATTTGGCAGATGTCGCCGAGGTCCGACCGTCGTCCGCCGTGTCTCGCTGGCTAATTACAGAGCTCGTGGCCTGCAAGCGACCAGAAGGAATCTAAGGAAAGAGAGGCAAATAAGGAGAAAGAGAGTGGGAAATAAGGATGGAAAGAGAGGGGGAGAAAAAGAGACCCAAACTGCTGGAAATTTAAGAAAAACCCAGCACGAAGCTCGCTTTTTGCTCTCCTGGGAGGCGGAATTCGTGGTCGTAGCCACGCCCACCGCCCACAATTACTGGGAAGACTGCTCTTCTTCTTCTTCCTCCTCGTTGTTGTCTGCAGTTGCAATAGCAACAACAACAATTACAACGAAAAGACACTGGGGAGCAAAAAGAAATTTAATTAAAATCAAAAAATTTGTTTGTTACAAAATAACGAAGGCAACATAAAGACAATGAAAGAAAAACAACAACAAAGAATAATGTAGCAAATTGTATTTTATGCTATAATTATAAAAGACGCTGGCAACACCGGCGAGCGTTGCCACCCGTCCGCAGCGCACACACGGCGATTCGAATCACGAACACCGAGCGAGTTTACCTGGTTGGTATTATTGTTGTTGTTGTTGTTGTTGTTCCGCTGTTGTCTTCAGCTCACAATTGGAGTAATTTAATTGTTCAATTAGTTGGCAAGTCCGCCGGTAATTATTGCCAACCTTTTTTCCCCTAGCTTCCTCTCTCTCTCTCTCTCTCGCTTTATGAACCGTGACATAAAAAGCTCGAAATTCCCGTGAGCTGCGAAATTAAAACGGAAATGAAAGTTTCGTCGCTATTTTTGTGCACGTAAAATGGGAAATTGAAATTAAAAAATAGAAAAGTTTTAAGGTTTTTAATTCAATAAAAAAATCCAGCAATTAGACAAGCAGTAATTGGGAATGTTTAAGGAGTTGTTGGAACAAGAGTTTTGAACTTGGCATTGAAGCATTTTTTGAATAATATTGCTTTTTATTTAATTGAGAACTCATCGATCAGGTTGAATTTAGCCGCTATTTATTAAATGGTTTTGTCTATTTTTATTGGGCTAAATTCCGGCCGTTTACCACTAGTTTTCTACACCTCTTCCACGACCAAGTCCGCAGCCCAAAACGACCACAGCAAATCCGATTCCACGGCCGAGCAGATCTTTCTCCAAATCTCCCTCTATCTCTCTCTCTCTCTCTCGTCCCATTTCCTACCAAGCCTTACGTTTATTGCCATCATAAGCCACCAAAGAGCAGCGATGAATATGACCAAAAAATATAAAATAGGAAAAGGCGAAGCAGTGGATCGACGTATAGGGAGGAGTAGGAAGAAACAGGGAATAGAAATAAATATGCGGCGATGAAATGAGACATCAGGAAGGCCATTACAAACCATTGCGGACGACGCTCGGGGTCGGGATCGGGATCGGACGAAGGCCAACAAAACGGACACCTTGGCCAGCCAGCCAGCGACGATAAAACTTCAGCGATGATGGCCAGAGGACATAAACACGATGCAGGGAATGAAATTAAAACGAAACTAATGGGAAAAGGTGGAAGGAAGCGATGGGAGGCAGGAGGAGAGTGGGAAGGAGAAATACGATGCGCGAGGGATAATGTCAGAGGGAGAAGGCGAAGGACGAGGGAAATTTGTTCCAGACCCGACCGACAAAACATGAGAATTGAACATAAAAGCGATTTTAATAAATGTCCGAATACATTTGCAATAAATGCGTGGAAATGCAACAACAACAACAACAACAAACAGCACAACTTGAGTCGACGTAAGGTGAAGTAACATAATGTTAGGCCATAAAGTAAGCTACTGGAAGAGGTAGGGCAAAATAAATAAAATAATAAAACAGAGAAAAGCAAACAGAGACCGACCAGTTAGCGAGAGAGAAAGGGGAGGAGGGAGATAGTGATGGACAGATTGTCGGAGAGATGATAGACCGAGAAATATATTTCCAATCTAGCCTAAAATGGCGTGAAGAAATAAAATGGAAAATCAACATTCGACAGCACATAACGTTATGAAGGCGAGGGATGGAAATGAACGAGGGAAGGAGATGGCAGATGTCCAAGTGTGAGAGAGAGAGAGAGAGAAGGAGTGAGGGCGGAAGTAATTGACACCTTGTGTGCGTGCTGAAGGAAACTGGCCAAATCCTACAAATAAAAAGAGAGACGGCCGGAAGGAATGGAAGGAAAACCTGAGGAAATTTTCTCCAAGACGACGATAAAATAAAACAAACATGTCTGTTGCTGTTGTTGTTGTTGTCATACAGGCAAGAGATGTCGTAAATATGGACACGTGACAGAGAGAGAAGATGCCCAAGTGAAGTAGGAGCAGGAGGGAAGAAAGGGAAATAAACGAAAATTAGTTAAGGAATATTTTGTGAAAATCGAAGACTATTTTGATAAATTTCCAGAAGGAAATCCTTAGGAAAATATTCGAAAACAAATCAAACAGAGACATTGAATTGGAAAGAGAGGGGGATACATAGGAATATGGCAGAGTGAACGAGAGACAAGGCCTGGCATCCCGAAAGCTTTCGATCGAGATCCTCCGACTGATGAAGTAGTCATGCCTTCCTCTAAGACTCGTCATGATTTGCGGAAATACTTCGCTCTCACTCAGATTTTATTGTTTTCGTATCACTTTTTTTCGAAATTATGGGAAGCAACCCTCTCATCGACCGCACCGACCCAAACGATGCCGATGCCGATGCCGTTTGGCAGTTGTCGTCGTCGCGAATTGAGGTTTTCTTAATTGAAACTGACACTCGGTGTCAGTTTACGATCGACAGACGTCTGGGGAAATTTATGACGGTCGGGGAAATTTATGATGCTCGGGACATTTACGACGAGCGGTGGCCGCAGCGGTTGACGGATGGAGGAAGGTGGAGGGAAATTTTGGCGATTTGGCGAGGTTGGGAGAAAGGAAAGATTTTTTGGCCAAAATAATAAATGCACTACTTTGCATTAAAAAAATGTTTTTATTTTGGAATATGTAAAATTCAATTAAGTAAATATGAATTGCAAAAATAAAAGAAATAAACAAAAATATCCACCAAATAAAATACTATTCAAAAATATTTCCAGGAAAATAACAAACCATCACAATTAAATTAAATGTTTCCCACTGAGCGAGAAGATAGTGCTCAATTTATTCCGCATTTTAATTCTTTGATGCAAGAGACTACAAAACAAAATACTTACAAAAAGTCCCTAAAAGAATGAATTTTGGACCTCAAACTATATTTCTCGACATAATCCGAAAAACGCCATCAATCGGGAGATCGGGGAAAATAAACAAATTCAGGCGAAAAAGCAGAGGGAAATTTTAATCCCATTTCGATGATTGCCTTGTATCATTTTCAACACTCCCTCTAAAAAAGAGTGAAAAACACCACACCCTCATCAGCTCTTCACACAAATCCCTAAAATCCCCACCCACGCCTCGGGGATTTGGGGGAGATCGCAACAAAGTGGCAACATTGTGCAGCCGGCCGTGGCAACGTTTGTAAAGTTGCAGCAGAGCAGGAAATTCACGAAATTCCACTTGTTGGTTGGGGTTGCTGTTGCAATTGTTGTTGTTGTGTTGTTATTGTAATTGCTGTTGTTGTTATCCTGGTGTTCGGGCTGCGGTTTCGAACTCGAAACTTTTCCACACTCCCCCCTCGCCGCCAATGCTGCCAAATGCGGCCGATAGATAATTGGCTCAAGTGAAAAGTTGTACAAAATGTAATCAAATCGCTTGGTTGAAAGGGTCGAGCGTTGCCACTCAACGGCACCCTCTCAGTCCTCAACTGCCTCCCTCCCTCCTTCACATTTGCTCCTTCACAATCTCCCCTCCCCTCCCCGCACCTGGCTTCAATTAAAAATGCTCGAAATCAAAGACAAGCGCCGATTGCTGCTTATCCGACTGCCTGGCGGGGTGGCAACCCACGCCAGGGCTGCCACTCGCCAGCACTTCGCATGCATTATTTATTTGCTCAGCTAATTGTCGCAAAGTGTTGCCGAACGGGCCGCGAAAGGGGCTCAGAAAAGGCCGTAGGAAGGGGGAAGGGAAATGAAATGAAGGATCGAGAAATGGCTGAGCGCTGCCAGTGTTTTTGTTCCAGCCGGCTGATTGTTTTCGTTTTTAAATTGTTTTCAAGTGGCCGGCTCTGAACCCCTTCATGTGGTCGCCCTTCGCCTCGCCGACGCGCTTTGGCAACTCTGGCGAAGCCGCCTATCAAAACAAACACCGAGCAATTATTTTATGGGCTTAAGAGGCTTAAAAAATTTTTGTTTACGTTCCGGAAGCGTGTTTGTGTTGTCTTTATTATTTCTTTGGGAAAATAACTCGTGGTTTTTATATTCGATTTATTTTTCCATTTTTTAAAAATTATTCTTTTGTATTTCGTTTTTTCTTCGCCTGTTTAATAAAACATTTAATAATATTTGAACAATATGTTTTTGCACAATTTCAATCAATTTAACAAAATTTTTGATTTCATTTAGAATTATCCAGTTATTAAATATATAAATTTTCCTCCATATATTTCGATGCAATTTAATTTCATTTTTTTTTGTTTTGCAATGTTTTTTCTCTAACTTAATTTCCTGTGCAAATATTCTAATACCGTTTTCTAATTTCGCTAAAAGCCAGTTTAATGCCAAAATCAATCGGCACCGGTTTACGATCCGTCGCAATAAAAAAAAATAACAACCTTTGCAACAACAACAATTTCCCCCTACTACAACAACAATTTTCCCCCCACAACAGGAAAAATTTTCCCCCAGCAACAA